>CM049389.1:7302887-7472887 GCA_026937815.1 Etheostoma perlongum
CCACTTACTGGGCCTTGGGAGGGTGCTGGAGGGTGTTAACCCAGGCTCTGCATATAACTGGGACTTATAGTGGAGGCCTGTAGCCCTGGAGGTCAAAGGCCAGACTGACAGCCACTCACTGGGCCTTGGGAGCATGTGGGTGCTGGAGGGCGTTAACCCAGCCTGAGTGCAAGTTATTGGGGCTACAAGTGGAGGCCTGTAGCCTTGAAGGTCATCAGCCAGACTTAGAGCCACTTACTGTGTTATGGGGCGGCTGTGGCTCAGTGGTAGAGCGGTTGCCTGCCAATCGGAAGGTTGGGGGGATTGAACCACCAACCTTCCGATTGGTGGTTCAATCCCTGGCCCTGCAGTCCCATGTCGAAGTGTCCTTGGGCAAGACACTGAACCCCGAGTTTCCCCCGATGCTGCGCATTGGAGTGTGAATGTTTGTGAGCAGGTGATGAGCAGGTGGCACCTTATACGACAGCCTCGGCCACAGTGTGTGAATGGTGAATGTATCCTGTATGATGTAAAAGCGCTTTGAGTAGTCGTTAAGACTAGAAAAAAAAACCCTATATAAATACAGCTTGGGAGGGAGCATGAGGGTGCTGGAGGGTGTTAGCCCATCTTCAGTGCATCTTTTTGGGGCTTAGAGTGGAGGACGTTGACCCTGGAGGTCCTCAGCCAGACTTAGAGCCACTTACTGGGCCTTGGGAGGGAGCATGGGGGTGCTGGATGGTGTTAGCCCAGCTTCGGTGCATATTGTTGGGGATTATGGTGGAGGCTGATAGCACTGGAGGTCAAAAGCCAGACTTAGAGCCACTTACTGGGCCATGGGAGGGAGCAAGGGGGTGCTGGATGGTGTTAGCCCAGCTTCAGTGCATTTTTTTGTGGCTTAGAGTGGAGGATGTTGACCCTTGAGGTCCTGAGCCACACTTAGAGCCACGTACTGGGCCATGGGAGGGAGCGTGAGGGTGCTGGAGGGTGTCAGGCCAGCTTCAGTGCAAGTAACTGTGATTTATAGTGGAGGCCTGTAGCCCTGGAGGTCATCAACCAGACTTAGAGCCACTTACTGGGTCTTTGGGAGGGAGTGTGAGGGTGCTGGGTCATGTTAACCCAGCCTCAGTGCATCGTTTTGGGGCTAAGAGTGGAGGCCTGTAGCCCTGGAGGTCAAAGGCCAGCCTGGCAGCCACTCACTGGGCTTTGGGAGGGACTGTGAGGGTGCTGGAGGGTGTTAACCCAGCCTCATTGCATCGTTTTGGGGCTTAGAGTGGAGGCCTGTAGCCTTGACGGTCATCAGCCAGACTTAGAGCCACTTACTGGGCCTTGGGAGGGAGCATGAGGGTGCTGGAGGGTGTTAACCCAGCCTGAGTATAAGTGATTGTGGCTACAAGTGGAGGCCTGTAGTCCTGGAGGTCATCAGCCAGACTTAGAGCCACTTACTGGGCTTTGGGAGGGAGTGTGAGGGTGCTGGGGAATGTTAACCCAGCCTCAGTGCATGAAACTGTGACTTATAGTGGAGGCCTGTAGAACGGAGGTCATCAACCAGACTTAGAGCCACTCACTGGGCCTTGGGAGTGAGTGTGAGGGTGCTGGAGCATGTTAACCCAGCCTCAGTGCATGTAACTTTGACTTATAGTGGATGCCTGTAGCCCTAGAAGTCATCAACCAAACTGGGGGTGCTACCTCAGCCTCACAGCCTCAGTGCAAGTTATTGGGGCTTAGAGCCTTAGTTACACTTACTGGGCCATGGGAGGGAGGGGGAGGGTGCTGGAGGGTGTTTACAGTGCAAGATATTGCGGCTTAGAGTAAAGGCCTATAGCCCTGGAGGTCATGGCACAATAATGCTTAGTATAATATAAACATACATATAAAAAATGTAATTGAGAAGTACTTGTTTGTAGTTGAAAGTCACATTGTCTTTTCAACTCACATATTCACATTTATTTGAGCCAGAATATAACTGGTCGCGTTCACTGCAGTCTTAAAAATAGTTATGAATGTGGTGTGGCATATTAGAGTACGTTTACAAACTTATACTTTGAAGTCTAGTTATCCAATGTCCTACCTGATATTGGAACATATCGCATTATGTGAATATCTGACACACACACACAATGTAACTCACTTTTCTGTGGCTGTAACCAATCTGTGAGAATGTCTGCATAGATGCTGTAGTGAATCTTTTTTTCTTTCACTGTTTTTCTATCGACCACTAGATGGCAGTCCAAGACCACAAATGAACGTAACAGCAGGTTGGACTGTACACACACACACACACACACACACACACACACACACACACACACACACACACACACACAGTCTAAGTGTGTCTCACTATCTTTGTGGGGAGCAGTCATTGACATAATGCATTCCCTAGCCCCTTACCCTAACCTTAACCATCAAACCTAAATGCCTAACCTTAACCCTTACCCTAACCATAACCATAACCTAATTCTAACCCTGATCCTAAAACCAAGTCTTATTCCTCAAACAGCCCTTTAACATTGTGGGGAACAGCATTTGTCCCCACAAAGCTGTCAGGACCCCATAAGTATACTTAATTCCTAGTTTTTGGTCCCCACAAATGTATTGATTTAATGTTGTAAAAGGAATGTTAATATAAACTAGGTTGCTTAGCTAATTACAATATTTTGCTGTTTGTTCCCTAGTTTTACTCTCTTGCCTCTCATCACTATTGCATGTATGGATTCAGCACAACATGAAGGAAATAAATCTGCATATAAGGAATTAAGGATTTCTTCGTGTTCATGAATAGAGAGAGTTTAGCTCACTGTTTAGTTGGAGTTGTTACACCTCAGCGAGAACAGTATAGTAAAAAAGCGTAATCCAGCTGAAGTTTCAACTGCTTGAGAAGCAAGTAGACAAGTAACATGGAATCAGAAAGGACTGATAATGCATCTGTGCGCACAAGAAAATCAAGGAGCTCTCACTCATCAGCATCAAGTGCAGCAGTAAGGGCGCGTGCTAAAGCAGAGGCGGCGAAGGCACGAGCAGCGTTTGCTGAGAAAGAAGCAGAGCTGAAGGTACAAAGTGCAGCCAAAGAAGCAGAGCTACAATTAGGAAGAGCAAAGCTAGAAGCTGAACTAGGCGCACTTGAACTTCAAAGAGAGGCAGCTGCAGCTATTGCCCAAACCGAGGCATTAGAAGCAGCCGAACTGGATATAGAAGATTCAGTCCCGACCGATGTATCTTCTCAAGAAAATTTACAAAACGAAATTATAACACGCACTAATGTAATGTAGTAGCACAAACTCAAGCATCTGCCCATGAAACATTACCTGAGGCAGCATTGTCAGAAGGAAGCTACGTCACATGGAAACCTCCATCGGAACGCAACTCACAGTTACGGGAAGGACAACACGAGGTTGAAAACCATAACAGACCATCTGAGCATAACACAGCACCGGAAAAGCCATTCTTCAGCAACCCGGCTAAATTCAGGGATGTAACCCATATCAGCACACCACTTAATGGACATCATACAACACCCATTAGAGACAGTGGACTTTACGAACCCCCTGCAAAACTCAAGACAGTACATCATCCTTGCAAATCAACATTTAAGGCAAAAGCTCCATCACACGTGGTCGTGTATGCACCATCCATCCCAAGCGTGAAACCTGAAACAGAACACCTGGCACGATACCTGGCTCGCCGTGATTTAGTGAGTACAAGTCTCTACCAATTCAATGATAAACCTGAAGATTATTTAGCATGGCAGTCGTCATTTAGTAATGCTACTACAGGCTTAGGACTTACCCCCACTGAAATGTTGGATTTGCTGATTAAATGGCTCGGACCAGAGTCTGTGAAACACATCAAAAGGATGTAATGTAGCACTTAAAAAGGCCTGGGAGCGCCTCCAAGAGTGCTACGCTGCACCTGAAGTAATGGAGAAGTCTCTTTTTAAGAGATTGGATGAATTCCCAAGAATATCAACCAAAGATTACGGGAAGCTGAGGGACCTAGGCGATCTTCTTATGGAACTTCAGGGTGCCAGAGAAGAAGGTTACCTTACAGGATTGACCTACCTGGATACCGCCAGGGGCATTGGGCCCATTGTGGAGAAACTCCCTCACGGGCTACAGGAGGCTCTCAGTCAGCTCAAGGTTTAAAGAAGATTATAACGGCTACTTCCCTCCATTTGATTACTTTGCCGACTTCATCTGTCATGAAGCACGCCGGAGGAATGATCCCAGTTTCATCCTTCTATGCACCAGCAACAACGGACTAAAGTCAGGCAAAGTACTCTCAAATGATAAAATAACCATTCACAAAACAGATGTCTCTTCAGGTGAAGACCCACCTGCACACTCGACAGAGAGAAAGCCCAGCGGGCCAGAGAAAAACTGTCCCATTCACAACAAACCACATTCGCTAAGTAAATGCAGAGCATTTAGAGGGAAGACTCTTGAAGAAAGAAAGAGCATTCTCAAGGAGAATGGAATTTGTTTCAAGTGCTGCACATCAAGTAATCATCTTGCAAGAGACTGTAAGGCAATGGTAAAGTGCATGGAGTGCGACAGCGACCAACATCATGCTGCTATGCATCCAGGCCCACCACCTCGAGTCGACAGAAAGCCTACAACCCCACCAGACAATGGCGGGGAGGAAGAACACGCTGACGACAGCACAGCCATCTCCTCACACTGCACCCAGGTATGTGGTCCAGAGCGAACAGCAAGATCCTGCTCGAAGATCTGTCTGGTACGAATATACCCTCAGGTCAACGTGAGAAGGCAACCAACATGTATGTAATTTTGGATGATCAAAGTAATCGTTCACTGGTGCGATCAGACTTCTTTGAGCTTTTCAACATCAAGGGCCAACCATTCCCCTACTCTAAGACCTGTGCCGAATTGGTTGAGACGTCGGGCAGAAAGGCAGAGGGTTTTCAGATTGAATCGCTTGATGGGCAGTCTATCTTACTACTACCACCGCTAATTGAATGTAATGACATTCTCATTGATCGTTCTGAAATACCGACGCCTGATGCAGCCAGTCATCATCCACACCTACGAAGGGTAGCGGCACAACTTGACCCTAAGGCAGAAATCCTCATCTTGTTAGGTAGAGACATTGTGAGGGTCCATAAAGTCCGACAGCAAGTGAATGGACCTCACAACGCCCCCTCTGCACAAAGACTGGATTTGGGATGGGTTCTGATAGGAGACGTGTGCCTAGGGAACGCACACAAACCAGCTGTGAGCACGTTCAAGACAAGTGTGCTGGAAAATGGCCGACCCTCTGTTCTCAGACCATGTGAAGGCTTCATGAAGTTGAAGATTTGTCCCATGGCAGGGAGCAGAAGTACAAACCACACAAAGCATCGTTGGATGTCCTGGGACTATAGGTCTTCAATGAAACGGAGTCTGACAACAAACTCGCCCTGTCCATGGAGGACACGATCTTTTTGAAAATCATGGACCAAGAAATGTGTAGAGACACGTCAAACAACTGGATTGCTCCTCTCCCCTTTAGAGTTCTCCGCCAACGTTTATCCAACAACCGTGAACAGGTTTTCACTCGCTTCACCTCTCTAGAGAAAACGCTGCGGCGAAAACCTGAGATGAGAGACCAGTTTCTAGAGTTTATGAAGAAAATATTTGACAACAGACATGCAGAAGTGGCTCCTCCACTAGAAGAAAATAAAGAGTGCTGGTACCTGCCATCCTTTGGAGTCTTCCACCCACAAAAGCCTGGAAGCATCCGTGTGGTGTTTGACTCCAGTGCAAAATACTTCGGCACATCTCTAAATGGTGTTCTTCTGTCAGGCCCAGACCTCAATAACTCACTCATTGGGGTGATGATCCGCTTTCGCAAGGACCAGGTAGCAGTTATTGCTGACATACAGCAGATGTTCCACTGCTTTCTTGTCCGCAAAGACCACAGGAACTACCTGAGGTTTTTGTCGTACAGAGACAATGACATGTCTAAGGACATCATCGACTACAGGATGAGGGTCCATGTTTTCGGCAACAGTCCGTCACCATCTGTAGCCATCTATGGACTAAGGAGAGCCATCAATGAAGGTGCACACAAACATGGAGAAGACACAGGCCAGTTTGTTGAACATCATTTTTACGTAGATGATGGACTCATCAGTGTGCCAACTGAAGCTGAAGCCATTAGTCTCCTTCAGAGAACGCAGAACTCTCTCAGTGAATCAAATCTGAGGCTCCACAAGTTTGCCTCAAACAGGGAAGCCGTCCTTCAGGCCTTTGCACCAGAGGACAGAGCAGTTTTGAAAGACCTTGACCTTAGCGGTGAAGCTACACCAGTGCAACGCAGTTTGGGATTACTGTGGGAGACAATGACAGACACCTTCACATTTGCAGTCTCAGAGCACAAGAAACCTTTCACTCGCAGGGGAGTTCTGTCAACAGTGAATAGCGTCTTTGATCCTTTAGTTATGGTCGCACCTGTGACTATTGAAGGCAAAAGTCTCTTGCGAGAACTCAGTGTCAACACAGGTGACTGGGATGCTCCTCTTCCAGAACAAAAGCTAAAGCAATGGAAAGTATGGTGCAAGTCACTGAATGACTTAAGCAAGCTACATATCCCACGTTCATACACAGCAACGTCACTGTGTACACACACAGAGCTGTGTGTGTTCTGCGACGCGTCCACAAAGGCCATTGGAGTTGTGGCATATCTCAGGACCATTCAAGCTGAGGGACAAGTCGAAGTAGGATTCATCTTAGGGAAAGCTAAGCTGGCTCCACAGTCCGAACCTACAATACCTCGGTTGGAATTGTGTGCTGCAGTATTAGCCATGGAATTTGCTGAACTCATCCAAGATGAACTGCACCTGAAGCTTGATGGAATCAAGTTCTATTGTGACAGTAAGGTTGTGCTTGGATATATTCACAATCAGACAAAACGCTTCTACGTCTACGTTCACAATCGAGTCCGACGAATTCGTCAGTCCACAATACCTAACCAATGGTTGTACAGAAGACAACCCGGCTGACCACGCATCCAGGTCAGTTCCTGCGTCCCAACTGACAAAGACTATGTGGTTCACTGGACCAGCTTTTTTGCGCAAACCAAATCCATCTAACACAGATACAAGACGTGGAAATACGACCTGAAGTGAGTAGTTTTCTCACTCAGACTCAAAACCGAGGCCTTACCGCCACGCGGTTACAGCGCTTTTCATGCATGTGCTCCCTCACCAGGGCTATTGCCCTACTTATCCACATAGCCAGCACTTACAGACGCAACAAGTCCAGTGAATGTAAAGGATGGCACCACTGCAACTTCCCACGCACGCCAGATGAGTTGGCTCAGGCGAGACACATTATTATCAGAGCTGCACAGGAAGATGTCTATGCGAAAGAGCTCACGGCTCTTGAGCTCGGACAAGCTGTAACCAAAGACAGTTCCCTTCACAAGCTCAGAGCTGTTCTTCAAGATCATCTGATTTGTGTTGGTGGCAGATTAAATCACGCTGACTTGAGCACTCAGGAAAAAAACCCCATCATCTTGCCCAAAACCAGCCACATTTCTTTGCTGTTGGTGCGACAGTATCATGAAGAAGTAAAGCATCAAGGCCGCCACTTCACCGAAGGGGCCCTGAGAGCAGCAGGTTTCTGGGTCATAGAAATGGTATGGTTTTTTTTTTACATACTTTTCTATTTCTTCTTTATCATTTTTTTCGACATACTATACCATGACTTCTTTAACACTTTTTTGACACACTATACATATACAATAATTATTTATTTACTTTATTTGACTTTGGTGACATTACAGTTTAGAACCTAGGTGGAGACACTAAATACAGAGGCAGGAGTCAGAATAATACCAGGGTTTATTTAAAAGAAAAAGAACCTATAAAGTGCTGTAGAGGGGCAGAGTAGCAGAAGTCCAAGGAGTGTTTGAAGGAGCGCTCGGTCAGGCAGAGGTGCAGACAAGGGGAGATTAACAGAGTCAAGTGAAACAGAGTATATCTTCCAGTCCAGCTGAAATCCTTTCTTTAAAGATTTGTATGGCAGTAGTAGACGGGAGTCAAGTCCAAACAGACGTTTAGCCTGCAATTTTCAACAAAGCAAACAGAAACTAATTGCTCTGCCAACGACTGACAGAAGAGTAGAGTCTACAATACTGCACAGAGTTAAAGGAGGACCCGGGTATATGAAGCAAAGGTTGATTGTAGCTAATGACATGCAGCTGGTCTCCTGACTCCGGCACCTGGCTCCACTCCTGCAATTACTCACACCAAAAAAGCCAAGGTAGCCATATTTCTCTCCTCACATCTTTATCCAAATTAAATGATATTGAATGAAAAATGCCTTACAGAAACCATAAAATTCGATAGAATTTCATGAATATTGACTCAAAGGAAATATGTTGGAAACTTAGCTAGTGAGGGGATTATGCAGAGGCTGTGGACCTGATAGACATACTATACTATAACTTTTTTTGACATACTATACTATGAAGTGTACCTTTTTCCACATACTATACTATGACCTTTATATTGTTATATTTTGCAATACTATGACATTTTTTAATTTTTTTTTACTCTACTGTGAATTTTTTCGACCTACTGTACTATACCATGTCTTTACTGTTTTTACTATACTATAGGCTACTATCACATTTTTGTGACTTTTTAGACATACTATTATTTAAAAAAAAACTTTTATACTTAAAAAAATACTAAACTATGAAGTTTTTGTGACTTCTTTCGACATACTTTTGTATTATTTAAAAAAAAAAATTTCTTCTCCATGAAAAAGTCAAGATCTCGCAAAACTGATTATTCAGTAAAAAACATTTTTTTCCCTCCAATGTAAATTCGGGGGCTCCGTACATACTAAACCTTTATATTATTATATACTGTATAGTGTATATATTGTGTGTGTGTGTGTGTGTGTGTGTGTGTGTGTGTGTGTGTGTGTGTATTACTCATGTGGGAATATTGCTCTGTTTACACAGTCACATTGTGGGGACTTGACCTTTTTTAAGGGACAACATGTAAG
Organism: Etheostoma perlongum; assembly: GCA_026937815.1. Taxonomy (NCBI): domain Eukaryota; kingdom Metazoa; phylum Chordata; class Actinopteri; order Perciformes; family Percidae; genus Etheostoma; species Etheostoma perlongum. Next base: position 7,311,884 of record CM049389.1, read on the forward strand.
TACACAGTACAGTGTCAGGCATGCATGTGTGATTGTTATGTTACAACACCCCCCCCCCCCACACACACACACACACACACACACAAACGTCTTATGCAGTCTGTGTGTGTGTTCCCTGGTTGTCAATCTGTAGCTCCTGGGTAGCTTTGCGTCTTCAATCCTTTTGATGATGATGACTTATTATATATATCATCATTATGATAATTTCAGACCCCTCCATATCATCATTATGATAATGATGATATGGAGGGGTCTGAAATTGTCATCGTAGGTGCATGTCCACTGTGACAGACATAATCTAAAAAAAAATCCAGAAATCACAATGTATGTTTTTTAAATATTTATTTGTATGATACAGCTGCAAATAAGTATTTGAACACCTGTCTATCAGCTACAATTCTGACCCTCAAAGACCTGTTAGTCTGCCTTCAAAATGTCCACCTCCACTCCATTCATTATCCTAAATTAGATGTATCTGTTTGAGGTTGTTAGCTGCATAAATAAAGACACCTGTCCACCCCATACAATCAGTAAGAATCCAACAACTAACATGGCCAAGACCAAAGAGCTGTCCAAAGACACTAGAGACAAAATTGTAGACCTCCACAAGGCTGGAAAGGACTACAGGGAAATTGCCAAGCAGCTTGGTGAAAAAAGGTCCACTGTTGGAGCAATCATTAGAAAATGGAAGAAGCTAAACATGACTGTCAATCTCCCTCGGACTGGGGCTCCATGCAAGATCTCACCTCGTGGGGTCTCAATGATCCTAAGAAAGGTGAGAAATTAGCCCAGAACTACACGGGTGGAGCTGGTCAATGACCTGAAAAGAGCTGGGACCACCGTTTCCAAGGTTACTGTTGGTAATACACTAAGACGTCGTGGTTTGAAATCATGCATGGCACGGAAGGCTCCCCTGCTTAAACAAGCACATGTCAAGGCCCGTCTTAAGTTTGCCAATGACCATTTGGATGATCCAGAGGAGTCATGGGAGAAAGTCATGTGGTCAGATGAGATGAAAATAGAACTTTTTGGTCATAATTCCACTAACCGTGTTTGGAGGAAGAAGAATGATGAGTACCATCCCAAGAACACCATCCCTACTGTGAAGCATGGGGGTGGTAGCATCATGCTTTGGGGGTGTTTTTCTGCACATGGGACAGGGCGACTGCACTGTATTAAGGAGAGGATGACCGGGGCCATGTATTGCGAGATTTTGGGGAACAACCTCCTTCCCTCAGTTAGAGCATTGAAGATGGGTTGAGGCTGGGTCAACATGACAATGACTCGAAACACACAGCCAGGATAACCAAGGAGTGGCTCTGTAAGAAGCATATCAAGGTTCTGGCGTGGCCTAGCCAGTCTCCCGACCTAAACCCAATGGAGAATCTTTGGAGGGAGCTCAAACTCTGTGTTTCTCAGCGACAGCCCAGAAACCTGACTGATCTAGAGAAGATCTGTGTGGAGGAGTGGGCCAAAATCCCTTCTGCAGTGTGTGCAAACATTGTGAAAAACTACAGGAAACATTTGACCTCTGTAAATGCAAACAAAGGCTACTGTACCAAATATTAACATTGATTTTATCAGGTGTTCAAATACTTATTTGCAGCTGTATCATACAAATAAATAGTTAAAAAATCATACATTGTGATTTCTGGATCTTTTTTTTTTTAGATTATGTCTCTCACAGTGGACATGCACCTACGATGACAATTTCAGACCCCTCCATGATTTCTAAGAGTGAGAACTTGCAAAATAGCAGGGTGTTCAAATACTTATTTTCCTCACTGTACTTAAATACACACTTGCACACAAACGCACACACACACACACACAGCAAAGACAAAAACTAGTGACACAATTAGCTGCTGTAATATCAAACTGTATGCTGTAGTATCAAACCAGGCTGGATAAACTGATCAGGCGGGCCGGCTCTGTTGTTGGCATGAAGCTGGACACACTGGTGACGGTGGCAGAGAAGAGGACATTGGACAAACTGCTGGACATTACTGACAATGCCAGCCACCCCCTGCACACCGTCATCAGCACCCAGAGGAGCCGGTTCAGTGGAAGGCTGCTCCTTCCCAAGTGCCGGACCAACAGACTCAAGGACTCCTTTGTCCCTCATGCCATCAGACTATACAACTCCTCACTTGGGGGGAGGAGGAAATAGGGCAGAGAGGACCATACATACATACATACAGTACATACAGTACATACACACATACATACATTCATACAGTACACATACATACATGCACACCTGGACTTAAATTCACACCTGGTCACTTTATATTTTGACACTTTAATAATAATAATTTATGGTCTTTTCTTTGTTTACTTGACAAATGTTCTTATTGTTCTTATGTTGTTGTTGTTATTATTATTAGTTATTTTGTTGTCTTTATACTGTCTTTTTATCTATTTTTTATTTCCTTTTCTTGCTAAAACTGCTGGTGGAACTTTCCATTTCCTCGCGGGAGTCATCCCAAAAGGATTAATAAAGAGAAGTCTAAGTCTAAGTCTCTAAGTCTAAACTTGCAGCTTATAGTCCGGACAGCTTTATCCTCACACTCTCCCCTCTTATTTTTTTGCTTCCTCTCATCCCTCTCTCATCCCTTGCTGCTGCTCAACAGGGTCGTAAAGCTTAGTTTGAGAATAAAATCCATCACGGATCGCTGATTACCTGCCACAAATCCTCAGTAATCAGCAACACAATAGAATGTCAGAGGAAGCAATTGGTTTGGGAGATTATCGGCATTTTATCCAGGCTCGGTAAAGCATCTCCATTATAACCTGCGTCATTACAACAGGTCCATAACCTCAAAAACAAATTGTCCTGCAGCCAGTAAAAACTGTTCCAACTACATCTCCATTGCACAAAATCATAGTTCTCTCTTCAATCATCCTCTCCTAACGTCCCTTCTTTACTTTTGTTGTTTTCATTCTTCTCTCCTTTTCCTGCATCCTCATTTTTCAGCTATAACAAACCTCTTCTTCTTTAGCCCCTTATCCAAACACTCTCCCTCCTCTCAAAACAGACTTTAATTCAACCCAGAAAAAACATAATTTCCCCCTCATCCTGCTCCCTGTTTTTCCGTCTTGCTCCCTGTCCTCCCTCGCTTCTTTATCCCTACTGTTCGCTAAATGTCTGGTCTATCTCCTTTCCATCGCAGCCACTACTCTCTGGGATTGCACTTGCAAGTACTGTTTCTTTTTATCCCTCCCTCTCTCTGTGGTTTGATCCCCATCCTCTTCTCCCTCCAGTCTGTCTGCCTCTTTCTTTCCTCGCTGACATTGCTGTTTACTTTTAACCTTTCACAATTCCATAAACTGCACTGGACATCTTCTTCCCTCCACTAGACAAGTAGTTCACAACCTTTTAGAGTCGTGACCCCCCCGAAAGAGAAAGAGAACTGCAAACCAGAGCCATTTCTACACACCTCCCCCTGCTGATTTTGAGTGATTCTTGTGAATGCTCTGATTAATACATGTAAACACATAACGCTTTGCTTTAACGACAGTTTAGTTTTAGCAGCTAGCTCCTAACCTTGTCCAAGTGTCCCAGGCTCTGGGGATTTTTGAGGCGTTTCTGACTTTTTCTCTCCCCCCTGACCTGCCTTCAGACTGCTTTCTGTGTTCCATGAACTCCTGATTTACAAATGAAGCTCTGAACACATGAAATGTAACAAACTCACACAGTAATGTAAAAACCAGTCCCCTGTCTAGAATATGTTATTTATTTTTTTCTCCTCATCCATCGGGCCACCCCCCAGAAATGATCTTACAACCCCTTTGGTTTGAGAACAACTGATCTAGACAAAGGGCTTGTGTTTATATATATATATATAACTATCAAAAAAAAGTTTCTTTTCATGTCTGTAAATGAGCGAACCGGAATGCTGATGCTTTCTGCTGTTGTTGAGAACATTGTAGAAAAACTGCACAGCCAATTAATCAACTAAGAAGTGTCAAAATCTGTTTATGCGTGGAGGCAAACACGTGGACCCATGAGAGGGGAGACAATCAACATAGCGTGTCATTTCCTGTCTTCTTCCTCATCCCACAGGATGAATCTGTGTCAACAGCAACTCCGTCTCGTCTCTCTCATGCTTCAATGTGTTTCTTGCTTTCTTTCTGTGTCTGTTTGTCTCCAATTCTGGTCACATTCACACTCATCTCCATCTGTCTGCCTTTCCTTCTCTCTTCCTCCTCCTTCCTATTTTTCCCTGTCTGTCTCTGTCTGCATCTTCCTGCTTGTTGTTCCTCCTCCACTTCTCTATCTGTCCCTCAGGACTGCTGTGTTTACTCTTAGTCTCTTCGTCTCGTTCTCCTCCAGCGGAGGATGGAGACGTGTCTCGCAGTCGTGGTTACCGCAGGGTTGCTTTGGGAATAACAGCTGCCTCTTCGTTGTTCGGCAACTGACAGAGATGAACGAGAAAAGGACACAGTAGATGCAAAACAGCTATCGTTTCAAACCTCAAAGTCAAAGCTTGGATTTCTTTTTCCTTACTTAGGTCAGTGAATGTAATGCACACACACACCTGGACTATAATGCAGAGCAAATCAAACCCCTCTCGCCCTTCCTGCCTTCTCACCAAAGTGCTTCAGATCAAATCAGGGAACCCAAGTGGAGCCGTTTATTGGCCAACAGGGCCACACAGCGTGTGTGTGTGTGTCAGTTTAGATAACAGTTACAAAAAAACAACACATAGGTGAATGCTGATGAGATAATTAACTGCGGGTCAGTTTAGTGAAATAAATGTATAAAGTACACAGAGAATAAACAAGGACAGTTTGCAGTTTGACCACATCCTACCTGCTATCTATTTTTTGCAAGGCCAATTCTTGTTTCAATAAACACTTTGAGGCAACACTTGTGTTTCTATAGGTTTATTTGATCATCTGCAGATGGACTCACAGCAACACACATACATCAAGTGCATGTATGCTCGGATGAGTGAGGAAGGCTGTGAAAGCCTGTTATTTATCCATCTTATCAGAAAGAAAGTTCCTGTTTTCTGAAAAGTACAGCAAACAGAGATGTTTTGTAAGTTACACATATTCATACCAGAGTCACTCAGTCCTGAGTGACTTAAGACTATCTATCGTCTGGGCTTTTATTTTTAAAATACTTCTGGCTCACCTCCCTGTCTTTTCTTCATTTTTCAGGGTCAGGGTAAGGGTTAACCATTCAAAATGCAATATTGACAAAAAGGAATGTGCAAAAAAACATAATTGGCCAGTAATTTAACTTTGGCTTTGTCGTTTTTCCGTTTTTTTCTTACATTGGTTTAGATGAAAAGCAAATAATCACAACATACACAGACCTAAGAGTAACCTTACACAGTTTATCACACTGTCTTGCTTAAAGACTTACATTGATTGATTGATTGATTGGTCAGGTTAGGCCAGACTATTTCCCAGCACAACCACACAGCTATTTACCGTAATGGCCTTGTTGTTTCCTGGACTTAGACGGGACCCAATGATTTAAACCTTTGGGATGCTGATTTGACCTTTTCATTGCTGTTTTCCCAGAGAGAAAAGATATACGCTTGGTGTGTCCATTCATAAGTTCAAACAGGCCACAGCTGAAATGGATCACTGGCAAATATTTAGAAGAGGAGTCTCTCTTCTATTGGAAATGCCCATGTACCTTCGTGCTAGTATAGTGGGGTCAGAGCAAGGTGAGAGAGACTGAGCATTTTACCCCCAAAGGGCCATAAAATCAATTTGTGTGTTCTACGAAGAGCCTCACAGAGCTGCTAGCATGTCTGTAAACTCTCAGATGGTTTTATAAGGGAGGACACCACAACTTCTGCATATTTTCTCAAGTCTAAGAGTTGATTGACATCCCGGTCCTGGTTGTGGGCATAAGTGCATTCTTAAGTCTAGCCATAGTCTTGCATTGCCAGACCCATCTCCTGTCTGTATAAGCGCTGGAGTGTCTATCTATTCTGGGAAAGGGGAAAAAAAACGTTACTTCAGCTTAAATTCAGAATGATAGTTCAGGTTCTTGGAAGTCAGGTTGTATGCAACACATCCTCATACCTAAATGACAGATTAGGTTGATTGCCAAATCCATAGTATATTGCACTAGATGGCGGTTGGCAGACCCCCAGTTTGGAGAAGCAGGCAGGAGTCCCAACACGGAAGCTGAGCCTTGGACTGCTGTGGACGATGCTGCAGCAAAACGTATTTTAGCCACATAGAAGTGTATGCTACTTTAGATTTAGAATATTTAAACTTTCATTTTTATTTTACTTTGCCGTCAAACCTGAGGGACAGAGGTCATAGATAGACCAGCGATAGACCAGCGATAGACCAGCAACTACAGTGTTCATAGATTGATCAATCTATGAACACTGTAGTTGCTGGTCTATCGCTGCCTCGATTGCGTTTGGTTACGTTATTGTTGTAATTTATAGGCTTAGTTTATTTATTATAGAAAAATACACAACCAAACGGGTTGTGCACGGAGTGGTTTGCCATTTGCGGTAAAACAAAAAAACTTGCACTGCATACAACTCCACTAAAAATCCAAACTATCCATAGAAATGTGACCTGACGGTCCCGACACGGGTTGGATCTGCACAGCCAGTTTAGGAATTCTTGCAAACGCAAATATAAAGCAGAGCCGTGGCTCATTCACCAACCCGGCTAATGAGTTCCATTCAAATATGATTACATACTGCAGTCCATTTGTTTTTTGCAAAGCATTTAGTGAAATTAGCATCTCCATTTTGAAAATAAACTCAACAGTAATTGAGTTAAGACTTCCTCTCGATCAGTTGAAAAGATAGAGACACTTTTAAGCATTTGCCGGTCAAGTTTTATTTAATCTTCCAGAAAAAAAAGAGACAAAAGAAAAGTTTGGTCTTTGTAAACATCAATAACATTTTTCATGTCATGTCATTTTCAGCATTTAAAAATACTCTACTACCACATTTCCAACATCAACACTGTATTCAAAATGAGTTTAATTCATGCATCGACACACTCGTGGATGGAATGATATGAAGAAATGCAGGCATCCACACACACACACACACACACACACACACTAAACAAATCAGAAACAACAAAAAACAATGGACACAAATTAAATATTGTACAATAAAGTAACAATAATAATAAAATAAATGGACAAATTAAAATACCAGATCGTTATCAAAAGCACTTTGTGACCTCAGAAATAGGGCTGCATGATAAATTAATAAAATAAAGAACATGAAGTGATAAACCATAAATATTTAGAAGGCAGAGAGTAGAGTGATAGAGAGACTTTAAGTTGAGAGAGAGAGGGGGGGGAAGAAAAAAAAGTTAAAATAAAAATAAAACACTGATAAATAGTGTCAGATCAACATAAGTTAAACGCTCTCTTTCCCTTACGCACACACACAAACACTCCAAATCTGAAATGCTGGCAAAGTACAAATTGTTTTTTTTTGTTTTTTTACAAGCTTGTTCAGTATTATCTTTGTAATCACAAACCTGAACTTTACATATCTTAACTTTTTTTTTTAAAAGCATACAACAGCAGTGAAGAAGATACCTCAAAGTGCAGAGTCAGCAGGACTGTAACATGGAGGACACAGAGGACACGAGTTTTAGCAAATTGGGAGGAGTGACATTCAGCAATTAAAAGCATACACATGGTGTGTATTATTTGACTCGACGTATTTAAATTTGATGACTGATGTGGCAACACAGTCTAAATAAATAAATAAATAAATGACTAGAGCTGAGAATAGATATTGATGCCAATAAGACGCCTTTGGAGTAATGATAATGGAAATATGACAGCAGCTACTTACATCAACAATATCACCGGCTTACAAATAATCTTCAAGCTCAAACTCAGATATATATATAGATATATATATATATATATATACACACACACCAATGTCTTTAACACCCCTAACACACAGCAAATCAACCTAGCAACCCTCTACTTAAATACATTTCAGTTTTCCTTTCAGGCCAGTCATTTTCTAAGTGTAACATTACTGAGAAATATAATAGATTGAAAAAGACAACGCTACCCTAAGTACAGCCAGCAGAGAGAGAGAGAGAGTGAGTGTGTGTGTGTGTGTGTGTGTGTGTGTGTGTGTGTGTGTGTGTGTGTGTATTGCTTGATTGATTCCCATATTGACCTCCTGTGTTTCTGCATGTACAGTACAATGAATGAGTATAATGAACACTTGTGTGTGTGTCAGCATCTGGCCATCAGCCAATCGGTTTGTGAAGTCAGCAACCTCAATGTTTGACAGTTGACACACACACACACACACACACACACACACACACACACACACACACACACACACACACACTTCTTCAAGCAATGTGCCATCATCTCCAATCTCGATCGCCTGCCAGGGACACATAGAGGGAGCCCTTATAAAGAGATTACTACACCAACATGCACACACTCACACAGAGGGACAAATAGCCATGTAGATCTACAAACAATGGATACACATGCAAAACAAGGGGAGGCACAAGGAAAACTAAATAAAAGATAAACATGCATTGAAAAAAATGAACACATGAAGAGAAATATATGTTAACATTCACCCGTAGAGAGGGGGGGAAAAGAAAGAGAAACTATATTATCACACTGACTAGAAGGAGGGCAAGCAGACACGGTGAGAAACATCAAAAGAGAATGACACACACACACACACACACACACACACACACACACGCGCGCACACACACAATCACGCACGCAACAGTCAAGAAGACAGCGGCTTGCAGATAGATGGTCGCTAAGCAACAGGCAAGAGACTAAAAATATGGTTGCATTTTTTCACTCACTTAAAAGGCATTCATGCACACACTCACACACACTCACACAAGCATGCACTCACACACACACAGTCGTCCTCCAACAAGGCCTATCAACCTTTAAAAAGCCTCCATTTCTAAATCAGTCGCAGTGTTCTTGTGTTCATCACTATGATCCTGCCCACTCATTTTTTAACAGGCGACTGTTACGGAAGCTTAAGTCCCTGAGGAACAGAGTTTGGCCCGCCAGACGCGTCTCAGGGGGTCAGGGGGCCATGGGGCCAGGAGCCAGGCCAACGTGCCTGTCATGTCTAATCTGCTGACTGGCTGATGACCTTTCGTCACGGAGGATTGACTGTACTTCTACATTTTAGGATATAATGAAATGACTAAGGAAGCCGAGACAATGACAGGATCTGGATGGTTAGTCAGACCGTTTCATCTGGATGATACAGAGTCAAAGAGCGTGTCAACAAGCATCCAGGGCTGTAGCTACGACACTAAAGACACTGAAGTCATGCCTATGGTATTTCGTCTGGGAAATTTTAGAGATTTGTGAAGGGTATATAACAGTCTACAATTGACACTTACACATTTTGTACTTTGACTGCAGTGTTTTTAGTCATGCTACCGGCATGGTAGGTTTGTTAATCCCACCACTTTGGTCCAGACTGAAATATCTCTACAGCTATTGGATAGATTGCTGTGCATTTTTTTTTTATAAACATTTATGTTGCAGGAGGACAAATCCTAATCAATTTGGTGCTAGTGTGGTTTGGAGTGAAATGTTGAGACAGATATGGAATGGATTGCCACAACATTTGGTCCAGACATTCATGTTGCACTTACGCTGAATTGTAATCACTCATGCAATTCATCTCATGCCATCATCAGGTGAAAATTTAAAATCAGCCTCAGATGTAGATTGTTTAGTGCTAATTGATAAATATTAGCATGCTAACCCGCCACACTTAAATAAGGAGCATGGTAAATAAGAGATCATCATTGTTCATCATCACACTTTCGCACTGATCCTTTCTTCTGGGGTCTGACTAACTTTTTTGCAGAGGGCGGGGGTTGCTTTGGATGACCTCAGTACTTAAATCTTGGCTACGGCCCTGCAAGCACTTGACATGCTGAAGTGTCCCTAAAAGCTCCAGGGTAGTTCCTTTCTGAGGATGAAACTTGTGTCTAATTTCTAGACAGCAATGTTAAATATTTGCAGCCAAGAAATATTTGTTTGAAATGAATCAAGAGCATCATGAAAGGGGCCCAAACTCTTTCTATCAATTAATCTTCGCTGAGCTTGTCTGAAATCAGATGATACAGTAGCTCTACTTTAAACTTGTTGTTCAAGGAATCCCAGTAGTTTTCACTGCTGCTTTTTCTGCAATTAAAGACTGGAATATTTCCCTTTTCTCCTTTCCTTTACAGCTGTCAGAAAGTGCAAGGAACTGGAGTGGCATTTAAAACATTTGGTGACGCATACAAGCATTTTCACCCCAGCGGATCAATGCCCCTCTGCTCCAAATCATCAATTATCTTCCATTTGTGCACTTTACCTAGGGCTGCGTTGGACAAGCTCGTGCTGTGTTTTGCCTGGTCCCGGCTGAGCTGGCTTTGTAAAGCCTGCACTTACATTGAGCTGAAAGAAGCGGGTAATTTGTCCATATTTAACAAGGCGGATTGTGGGCAGGTAAATTGCTGTTTTCAGTCCCATTTTCTCTTAGTGAACAAAAAGTTTAATTATTGTTTTTTTTTTCTTCTCAGGATGCTCCTTGAAGTTTACAATGAGCATTGTGGGCTCAACTGCCGGGAAAATGGTTTCAGAGATTTTCCTTCTGTGCTGTTGTTAACAAAGGGATTCCATTTAATAATGACATGCCAGCCCTTCTGTCCAGCTTCAGTCCAGCCCCTGGCTAAGGCAGGGGCATCCACACAGACATAATGGAAATCTGGATTGCACACAAACAATAACAAAATGGTTGATTACATATATGTGGCATTATATTCTCATTAAGATATTCTGATATCTTACTTTCACTTTCACAAAAAAAGACATGCCTGAATGAACAAACTTTTCACAGAATTCAAATCATTTGCACAGCTTTTGATACCGGCTCATACCCCATTAAAAAATACCAGTGGTTAAGCACATTTATCTGTTGGGTGAACACCTTTATGACTTTAAATTTGCTTGTGGGACTTGTACAATGCCTGAGAGGTAAAACTGCACACTGAGAACGCATGGTGATCTGAGACAGCGTCCTCCTATTAAATCTTTGGATGACAGAGGACATGGGATTTGTGTTTGAATATAAAGAAACGTCCCAACTGCTGCGGAACAATCGTGAGATATTTCAGAGCTGTCGCACATTTCCCTCAGAGCATTCGATTCTTCTCTCTGTCAATAAATCATCTCTGGTTTTAGCCTTTTTTCCCCTTGGATCTCCCTCAAATGTCTTCTTGAACTGTGTTTCAGAGGGAAAAAAAGGGCACATGAATGTTTCTTTTCCTTCTCCGGGCTTTTCCTTATAAAGAGAGGGGGGCTTCACATAAATTAAACAGCAGTGTTTTCTCACACACATCAATACAAGTTTCTTATATTATCATGTACAATTAGAAACACTGGGTATGGTTATAGTTGTGATTTGACAACAGTGCCGTCGCTGTCATCTTCTTAGTCCTTGTCAAAGTCCCAACCAGTGAGAGCCTTCATTCTGATTGGTCCCACTTTGTTATCTCTGTTTCGGCTTGTTCACATGCTTGTTTCATCCACCATTTAATGCAACATTAGACGTGTAAACAGTGTACTTCACAAGTGCACAACGCTTCTTCATTGCAAGAAAGACAACAATTACTAAGTGGACTGCTCGCTTGTTGGTTCTCCAGATGCTTCTAATCTTCACTCTGCTTATCAAACATTTCTTTTGCTTCTCCATCCCACTTTTGAGATTCCTTCCAGGTGCTAATCAATCCCAATCCTCCATGTTACATTCTATCTTCTAAAACCGGCTTTAACTTTGCTTATCTCCATCTCACTATACTTTATATGTCTTCTTTTTTCTTTTTACAATTGCACGGTAACAACATCAACACGTGACGCCATTGAAAAGTTTAGAAAAAAAAGAGGGTGAGTTTCCTACGTGTGACGAGGCTGTTGAAAGAATATGATGATAAAAGGAGAAGGACTCGGGATTGGCTCGATTAAAAAGAGGGTTGGTCCGTTGGTGGTGACTACGGCGTTTCATTATCACAACTTTAAGACAATTCCTACAGGAGAGATAGGAGTAAGGCAAGAAGGAGGGATGGAGGAGTGTGTACAGTATGTAGAGTGTTTGTCGAAAAGGTAGTGTACGGTCTGTTTGTGTGTGTGTGTGTGTGTGTGTGCAGTTTGGGGTAGGGGGGTTAAACGGAATGACTCACTGGTAGTATTATGTAAAGTTCAGTGGGTATAATGGGAGGACCCACCATTCCCATGACGACGAGATACAGCATAGATAGAAGTAGCGAGAGAGTAAGGAGGGGGTGTAGAACAATTTTGCCCATCTCTTTCTTTTTCCTCTGTCGTCTTTTCTCTAGTCTCTCCACTGGCTGGATCCAGATCGTTTTCTAGTTTTGCTGCCTCCAGCCTCCGCTCTCGCAACCTTTCCACTTTTATCTTTCCTTCTTTTATCTTCGTTTTCCCCTTCAGAGGCTTTTCTTTTCTTCTGCTGCTTTGGCAGAATACTGGAACGATATCAGCCTTTTATTAAGTATTAAACAGTGTTGTCAGATGGTGATGAAGCTGCTCATGTTAAAAAAAAATGTTTGGATATAATTGGAGAGTTTTAGTCTTTCATAATGGTATACACTCTTTTTCAGGAAAAGAATAAATGGAAAGATAAAAAATAAATCTATCTGAAACACTGAAAAAGTGTTTTGGACTTTAAAAAAATGAGGACATGGAAAGATCTGCTGACTCCATAAAAAATATCAGAATCGGCCTATATCAATCCACCTCTACTACCCATCCCTCCTCGTCTCGTTCCTGTTTGAAGACTCCTGCATCCCCCCCCCTCCCTCTCTCTCTCTCTCTCTCTCTCTCGCTCTCTTCATATTGGCAGTGGGTCTCTCTCCCTCCTCTCTGCTCTCCATTTAAAACATTGGTAAATGGCAGTAGGCCTCCAGTGAAGCCAGCAGGATGTAAATCAGCCACATGGAGACAAACAGCAGCGACGTTATTATCTTGCAAGTCCGCGGCCCGCCCAGCTCGCCACCGGCCACCCCCGCCCGCCGCCGGTACAGCAGTGTGATCACACACAACATGGCCATGATGGTGAAGAGGGTGACAGAGAAGGCCAGGTTTCCTGGGTCCACCTTGAACACCTTGCCCTTGGAGCGCCAGACGACGGCGGCGATGGTCCACGCCACTCCGATGCCAAGGAAAACGTTGACGGCGTTGGAGCCGGTGACGTTGGCCGATGGAGGCGTCAGCATACTGGTCCTGGATGGCGGCAACCTTGCTGGCGAATGTGTCTGAATGAGAAAGACAAAGATGTTGGTATTGATATTTGTTAAAAATTTTAAATCATAGTAACAGCTGATCAAAAAAAACGATTAAAATAAAACCATCAGCCTGAGGTCAAAACATAACCAAATTATGTAAAGCAACAACATGAAAATGAGTCTCATGATCATGACTTCTGATGCTCTTTTGGTAATGCTTTTCTCTCAAGCCACTGAGGAAACAGCCTCAAGGTAACATCGAGTATGTACAGTAGCCTACTCTCACAGCCACACACAGACATGCACTGTAAGCTAAGAGAGTCAGTATTTATGGAAATAATTACACATTTAATTGATGACTGTTAGAGACAGAGAAAACCAGGGATAAACAATAAAAACAGATAATATAAAATAAGGAGAGCAGACACAGGAAAATATAGATACAGTAGAAATAGAAAATAGAAGGCTAACTGTTTGAAAATCTGCATGTCAGTATGAAGTTTTACTAAAATTGATTCAACAATCAGTCAAACTACTCCATATTCTGCATTTCTCACCAATCTTAAAGGGACATTATATATTGTTTCATATTCTAACAATGGGTCAAAGGGGCCGTGGTTCTAATTGGCACGTACCACCGCTGTTGTAGAGGTTTAGGAAAATAATAGAATAGAATAGAATAATGTATATTGAAGCAAGCAGAGCAAGCCTCCTAAAAATGTCAAAATAAAATACAGTTTTACATGAATCATTTCCAATGCTTGGCTCAGAGTTGAACATAGAAATAAACCCTCTGGATTGTTGCATAGCACAGGTAGCTCGCCAGCTGGTTAAGCCCTGTAAGTAGATTGTCAAGTGATATCATTTTTGTGTGTACTTTTATTTGGACTTAGAGACAAGCATTAGAAATGATTTATGTTACATTTACCTTTTATCTGAAAACCTTTAGGAGGCTAGGCTGCTTGCCAGGATATATACTACTAAAGTATTGCATGATTCATAGTCACAGCAGCCACGGTTAGGAACCAGGTTGGAAAAAAAAAATAACAGAATTATGGATTAAAAGATTATTTTCAGGAAGATTCATAGTTCCCATCTGTAATCTGTAGTTATATATTGGCATCAGCCTAAAAGTGAACTGATGTAATTAATGCTGTAAATTGCTGTAAGTACACATGAGTTTGGAGCTGAGCATTGGAGGAGAAATTGGGTAAAGTGGAGAGACTCTACTAACTGGGTTAGCAGGGAACACCAGGGAAACAGCTGCCAGTTATTGTACGCCTGTCTCGGCTTAATTCTATTTATAGACGAGCTGGTGAGATTACTCCCAATTCCGTTTGAATGTCAGCGAGATTAGTTGAAATTCATATCCCAATATACAGTAAAAACAAATCCTGAATTGCAATTCCATTGATAGCACACTGCACAAAAAAGAAATGAAAGTTTGTGTGTGTTGACACACACACGCACATGAGATTGTGGGTTTGAATCAGAGTCATGAAATTGCACATTATTGTCTCTACACACATCCCACAATCTATTGTACTACTGCTGGCAACACCAAAATACATCATACCCAAATTTAGAAACCCATTGTATCAAACTTTTCATTCACCAATTTTTCTTTCCCAGTGGTGAATTAACTTCTTAAAGTTACCAGTGTTAAAGTGTTCTACCAGTGTTGCCTGATTCCCCACCTCTGAATGAGACGGGACTCTGATGTTAAAAGGTTTATGTTAGCAAGCCGTCTAAGGTGATCTTGGAGTTACTGAAGGGCATATTGCTCCTCTCTTTAAACAGAATCTAGCCCACTCACCCCCATCCCCTCCTACAGCCAAGCTAGTATGTCTCCCACCAGTCTACCTCCTTGTTGGACAGCAAAAAAGCCAATCCCCAAAGACCCCTAAACTGGAACAAATTAGACCATGGACCCCCAATAAGATTTCGTTCCAGAGTACCTCCATCTGATAAATGTAAATGTGCTGTATTTATATAGCGCTTTTATAGTCTTAATGACTACTCAAAGCGCTTTTACATCATACAGGATACATTCACACACATTCATACAGTGTGGCGGAGGCTGCCGTACAAGGTGCCACCTGCTCATCAGATAAACATGCACACACATTCACACTCCGATGCGCAGCATCGGGGGCAACTCGGGGTTCAGTGTCTTGCCCAAGGACACTTCGACACTTCCGCCCCATAGGAGATAGGAGATTTGCTTTTGGATCTTTTACTGCACAAAGTGTGTGAGACTCATTACCAAAAGGAATACATCCTGTCATTGTGTTACTTAGGGATGGAATTATAGAGAAAATAATTATTCCCCTTTTTGCTGGAACCCCCTCATTGACCCTTGGTGGTCCCTGGACCCTTTGATAACCACTGCTCTATAGGACCTGTTCACTACCAATGCAAATATAACATATAAACACCACTGATACGGTTTGAATGGCTCAGATAGTTCCAGATGAGCTCTGTAAACCTCTAAAACAGCCAGAAACATGTAGCAGTTCACAGTGTTCAAGCTTCCGATCAGCATTTGCTCTCTTTTTTCTTAAATCTGCAAATCTGGTGTAAATTGGCTGGATAATGCCCCAGGGTGTCTCCAATGTAATAATGCAGAAATGCTTTTATGTACCTGGAGGAAGAAAGAGTGCAAGGCAAAAAGTGGGAAAACAAGAGAGGAGATGAACAAGCTTTAAGGAGCTCACACACAAACACACACACACACACACACCGGGGAGCACACACTCCCACTGGAAGTTATAATGAGCTAAAGGGACCTGCCACACGCAAACTTGCATCACCGTTGCAGAGTAAACATATTTTCACCCACACACACCTGGGTACCACTGCACACAGGTCAGAATGATGGACGATACAACAGTGAAAACAGAATATCCAATAAGAGGAGGGGAGAGAGGGATGGAGGAGTAAGATAATACCCAGTCAGAATAATAAATTAACCGGGATGGGGCACAGGAGCAAGCGTAACAGATAAGTTAGATAGGATAGGAGCATGTGAGGGTGGACAGAGGGAGAGAAAACGCCACACAGATTAAAAAAATGTGAGTGAAAACGGTAAGCCAAAGGAGAGTGAAGGAAATTCAGAACAGGAAAAGCAAAACAAAGCCAACAAAGTAACATAGCTTGTGAATGGCAAACCAACTGATAATGGATATCAAATCCGTGTTTACAGTCTTCGAATTCAGCACATAACATCATATAGCTGCTAAAGGAATTTATTCAGACGTCGCCGCTCCCAAGCCATCAAAGTTACCGCCTGGAAGAGTGGCAAAGGAGCTACTTCTATAAAGCATACGGAGGGGCAACAATAAAAGGGCTGCAGGAGGAATGAGGAAGGAATTGAATTAAAGTCCTGGGACAATGCGTGCCCTCCAGGTGGGGGAAAACTAAGGCTGTGATGGAGCCTACGTTTTACAATTCAATTTTTATTACCGACATGTTTACTGCAAACCTCCCCCATCTCTTGAAATGAGATGGGGGAGGTTTGTTTGTCTGGAAATTTGGGATGAACATGCATCTCATTTCTGTTTTTGTTTACGGTAAGGGACTCCTTTGTCCCTCATGCCATCAGACTGTACATCTCCTCACTCGGGGGGAGAATAGGGCAGAGAGGACAGTACATACCCACACACACCTGGACTCACAAATACCTGGACACTTTAACACTTGAGTCAACACTGACCCTTTATGACAATTTATGGTAAATGTCTTTTTATGTTTTTTTATAGCGAAAGGTTTTTATTTTGTTTTTATTGTTATTATTATTATTACTGTTATCTTTATACTGTCTTCCTCTTTTTCACTCTATACTGTATTCTTCTCGCTAAAAACAGACGCTGGAAATTTCCTTGCTTGAGTCATCCCAAAAGGATTAATAAAGAGAAGTCTAAGTCTAAGTTAGGAAAAATGTACCAGGACAGAAATCCAAAGCGGTTTGCCTTCATCACTCTACACACACACTAAACCACTCCCACCCACCTGGTACAGATGTTCCCAGCGCCACAAACACCACGGCCGTCACCGAGTCCTTCAGTCCCACCGTGCAGCCAAAGTGTGATGCCAGATCGCCGGTGACTGCCGTCAGGACGCCGATAAGTGATATGGAGACAATGAAGCAGGCCCAGCCGTTCCAGTACTCCGTGGGCGGGACAAAGGCGAACAGAACCTTCCAGAAGACGGTGAGGAAGTGCATGATGTAGTCGAAGCAGGAAGGCAGCCGCTCCTCGCCGCTCTCTCGTCGTCGTCGTCTCCTTTGGGTGCGGAGAGGGATTCAAGACAGAGAGATAATTAAAATTAAGATTTAAAAAATAGTTCAACAGTTCTCGTTGTCATATTTGCTGCCTTGCCACAACCCCTGTCTAGTGTTATCAGAAATTAAACAGCCCATTGGGAACAAGTACACTTTAAACTAATTGAAATCAATGCATGAAAAGGTTCAAAATAAGATGCAAACTTTTAAGAAATGTACTTTTCTTCATATATCATCTTTTCAAAATAAAGTCAAGAAAGATGTAAACCAAAAACCATGGGTTCGTAAATCAAAATGTTAGCTGTGTGTGTGTGTGTGTGTGTGTGTGTGTGTGTGTGTGTGTGTTACCTGCGCTGACAGTAACAGCACTGACAAACTGCTCCCTCCAGCTGCTGCTCCCCACCACCAAGGCCAGGTTTGTCTTCTTGATCAACTTATCTACCGTATTCTACACACACACACACACACACACACACACACACACAGACACGGAATGAACATGCAAGCGTGTACAGACCAGGCAGAATAGGATAGAAACGACCAAGTTGTTAATTGACTCGCCACACAGAAAGGGGAAACCTTTCAATTAGCTCAGGATCTGTTGGTATTTCACAACACTGACAATTGCATGATTAATACAATGCCGTGAAATTGTCCATTCCAACATGTCAGTATTGCACAGTAGCAGATGGAAGAAGAAGCATTGCATGCACAGAAAAACTAAAGAGAGAGAACGATAGATAACCTTTTCAGCGCGCCAAAGAAGAGTATTAACTGCTCTCTGCACACGCACACACATAAACACACACACAATGACATAAATGGAGAAATGTGCAACAAAAATATGATTGGTTACATTTTCAAGACCATTTTCAAAACTTAATCACAGATCGGAGGCAAAACAATTCACAGAATGGCTATAGAGCAACAAACATGGCATGATGATATACAAAGTAATAAAAGACAAACATGAGACAGACGCAGCAGTCTGTGAGAAATGTCATTATCTGCAATGATCCATGGCTAAATCACAAACTGATCTCATTTGAAAACCCATTCCTTCTTATATACAATAATTATAACAGGAGTAAGCCTATGCAAGATCTAATTTGCTGATGGATGGTCTACCAGCAACTTTTTTTTTCCTTCTATGGTCTATTTGAAACAAGACAACAGCTCACGTTCAACAAATTATTTGTTGACTTTTGCATTGTCTGCAATCAAAATGACAAGCGTCTTAACAGAGTCCATTACATGCTAACAAAATATATCATTTCTCCTCTGGACCAGGGCAGCTGGCACTCAATTTAAACCATTTCAAGTCAGTTTACTTTTCAGGTGATCAAAAGTAATCCAAATTAATAGCTGCCAAACAGGTGGTTATTATTATTTAATTTCATGTTTATTTGAATAGGGGCCGACGCTACAACAGAGATGTACAGCATCACAGCATTTATAGCTAGTCCGAATTTCCAATGCCTGTCCCTAGAAGGACTTTTAAAGCAGTCCTAAAAACAAACACTGAACATTGACACATAAAAAAATACATAAAGCACTTCAACAAGACTAGCTGCTAAAACATTCGGAGTAGCTTCTGAACCACACTTACATGCACACAATCCTGTTGGAAATGGAAATAAAGCACTAACAAAGACACTTACCTTAAACTCGTAGGACTCTTCTATGACCACCTCTACTTGTGTGTGTTCACCCAGACTGGGACAGCCCATCTTGGCCACCTCTTCATCCTCTGCTCCCACCAACGGCTTGTTCTCATTGGAGTCCCCTAGGAGACCACAGAGATGAATGGATCAGTAGGGTTGCTTTAGCTGTACAGAGGTTATGCAGTACCAACTAAAAGTAATAATCTTGAAGATTTGCATTTAAATAAATATCTGTTTTGTCACTATCTATCTATCTGATGGAGGCCCTTGCATTTGCAGTATTTCCCGAAAGCGCAAAGTTGGTTGTAGTCTGTCCCCACAACAGTGGCTATTCTGCTTTCTGGAAGATTTCAAATTAATTTAATAAATCACTTGGAACACTTCTTACACCAAAATGCTGTGTATTGCAAAAATATATCAGGAAACTTGGATTATATGGGATCATTTGTCTTTCAAATCTACTGCCACTTTAATTGACTGAGAAATGTCTGAAGTGTTCAAATGGAAGTTTCTGCCAAGTGAGGAAGAGCAATGGATTTCTAAAAATAAACAATAATTGCAGGATAAATATGCAGTATGTATGAAGTAGTATTTACACATTCAGCCTGGCAGCTGAACTTAATCCTGTAATGTTTTGATTTGTCTGATTTTTACTACAGCATACATCAGTATTTCACTAGGCTATCGTTTTAAAAATGTGTGCATGTAGTCGGGAAAGTCTATAATGTAAAAAATGCTAATTTTCCAATCAACTGAGCATCCCATGTGATTACAAATATGAATTTAGGAATGTAGATCTTTTCCCATAAAACAACCTTCTTCACCATTACCGTATGTCCCACCATGCATCCCTCCATATGTCTCCTCCCTCACTCTTCACACTCTGTGACGGTCATTAATCAAGTCAGCTTGTTATCAGCGTAGGCCTGCTGTAATTGAAAAGCAGTATATAGTATGTGACACAGTACGTGTGTCGCTCAGTGTGTGTATGTGTGTGAATGTCAGTCCATTTGCTATGTGGCAGTCTTATTAAACCAATTTTATTTCCTCTGTGATGAAAGGCTGGCTCCAGGCTGCTGGCTCTTCATGACTGACATCGAGAGTGTAGCTCTTTACAGCTCTGTCACCTTGTCTACAGAGAAGGACTAACGTTAGCAGCAGCATGCTTGCACAGCAGCGGCTTCAGTGCTCCATCTGTGTCGACACAAGATGCGTTTTTGGGCACGGTTCCAAGTGTAGGTCACCCGTGTTTTGACAGTGCTTAGGGAACTCGTCACATTCATTGTACTTGACTTGGCGCTTAAAAATACACTTTGGGGCTCGTTTAAAGCAAATAGAGTGAGTAAAAGGCGAGTAAAGCCTTGAAGTTACAGGGATTGCACAAATGAGCATGTGAGACGCACAGCTAGCAAGCGCTGCCAACACACCATGTGTGTGTGTGTGTGTGTGTCATAAAATAAATAACGGTTTAATCAATAATTTAGTAATCCTTTGTAGCAGTCCTACTTTTTTATACTGACAGTAGAAAGTGAGTGAGAATAAATCTGTGTGCAAGTGAGTGAGATAATGTATGTGATAGAAGAATTGTTTTCCAGTAGACATATGCACTATGAAGCATTACTTAAGAGGCCTGAAGAAGTGAACAAATATTTAATAATATTAATATAGATTAGTTTTTGTGATTCTTGTGCTGTTTATCTTTTACGACCCATCAGATTTATCTTGCGACCATTTGAAAGGGCCATGTACCCCAGGTTGACAACAAGAAGTTTAGTCTATGCAAATTATCCTCTTGTCAAAATGCAAACACAAAAAAGTAAGTTAGTGAGAGAGAGAAAGAAAGAAAGAAAGAAAAGGGGTAAAATGAGGTTAAATGAGAGAAAGACAATGTCTCTGTGAAGTATAAAGTCTTTTCTGATGTCTTTTCCGTCATCTTGTAAACTTTCCATTTTGTTCTCTTCAGCCTTGAGTCACCTGCCAGAGATTAGCTGTCTGCCTACTGTAAAGAGCCTTTTAGAAATTTCAACCAAAGCTTCCTACGTTCTTAAAAACTTAAATGACTTAGATGGTTTAGATGTGTGGATTTGAGAGCACTCTGGTAACTATGTAGATTCAGAAAGTATGAAATGACAGTACAGGGGTAGGAACCTAATCCAAATAGGCAGGAATAAACTGCAAATTGTGTTCAATCTGGGTTTTTTTCTGGCTGCTTAGTTGACAGAATTCATTGCAAGTAATGCATATATATATAATAACAACAGTGCAATATGGCAGTGATTTCAGACACAAATATAGAGGGTTCCTGGCTATTTACGGCAAAAACATTAGTGTATATAAGATTACGTGGGCCAAACGCTGATTGTGATAGGTTACTATCAGGCCTATTATTTCAGGCCTATGTGTAGTGATTTCTAACAAAACAGAGGGTAAATAGTAAATTCCCCACTGGGGTTCAATATACAGTATAAATTATTATTATTATTATTAGTACTACTACTATTCCTTTTATCTGTGGGGTTCAACATGATGTGACAAAGAAGTTTTTATTTCAAAAACCTTTCACGACACAAACGCAGACTGCTTTAAATCCTTCCCAAGCCACATCCTTTGTTCAAAGGGAAATGATCCCCAAGTTAATCTGAGTTTAGATTGGAAGTTTCAGACAATCAATGCAGGTCATCCCCCTGTTTGTCGCCAGACTTAAATAAAGACTCCATTCTGTCTGTCACTCTGTTCCCTCTCCTGGCTTCTTGATATTCTCAGTGAATAACAACAACGTCACGCACGCACATGCACACGTGCACACTTACACGCACACACACACACACACACACACACACACACCGTGTTTCTGCCCTATCTCCAACAGAACGGGCTCTCCCAGCTCGATAATGAAGTTCTTGTTCTTCTCATACTCCTCATCGTCAATAATCTTCACCTCGATGATCTTCCTGTTGAAAAGTGAAAAGAAAGACAAGTCTCAGTGAGGGTATTCCAGATAATTAAACTTTTTAGTTTCACGCTCTCCCTCGAAAAACGTGTTTAGAGCAGTCTGTTTTTTACATTTTCCCCCCAGCTGACTGTGATGCAATGCGCAACACCACCACCTTTTCTATTAGGAGTGCCCAGGGGAAAGCCCTAAAATGCAGCACAAAACGTGTTTTGTTACAAGTAGGAAAATGTCACTAAGCTAAGTTTAAGAAGTTAAATATGCTTTACCTTTAACTGTCAACGGAGATTCCTATGTGTTTCTATTTTGGTCATGTTCACGCGAAATCGCGTTGTTGTAAATGTCCTACGTCTTGACCCGTAGTTAGGAAGTAAACACCAAAACAACAAAAAGTTCATTCTTAGCGATTTGTTCAGTGTGTTGGATTCGTGCATATCCAATCGCATCTCTCAACATCTTGTGTCTAGGATAGCATCGTCGGTATGTATACTTTGCTTTTTGTAGTTGTGAAGAAGTATTCTTCATTCTTAAAGTTATTGCACGTTTGTAAAGCCTTTATTCATGTGTAATCGAGGTTGAATAGCATGGCGCTAATTTGTCCTTGCCTTTTTGTATGTTGCAGTTTCACCTTTTCTCGTACTCCAATAAACCTGTGGAATTAGAATTAATCTTCAGAGTCTTGGTGTGGGAAAGAGTTTAGCTGGCCGTCAGGATATTAGCAGACATATCGAGGATGGCACAGTGAAACGACGGCTTTCAAGCAAACAAGATAAGCAGAGCAAGTTGGAAGCACGTGACGACATGTCGTCGTCACGTTCAACGGACCGTTCTCTACAGTCAAGTGCTACCGGAGCAACGCGCGCCACGGAGCTACAGGCTACAGAGGAGAGTTCACATGGAAGTACAGCGACACAGGAGAGCCCACACAACGCGTCGTTAAGGACACGCTCGCAAGTATGGTGTTCAGTGAGATCCAGTTCATCTTCAGCTGGGTCTGCAGCAGTCAGAGCTAGAGCTAGAGCCGAAGCAGCAAAGGCACGCCTATGCTTTGCTGAAGAGGAAGCTAATCTGAGGCTACAACAAGCTAAGTTGGAAGTGTCCATACAAATGCTAAAACATAAAAAAGAGGCCGCAGCAGCCGTTGCTGAAGCAGAGGCACTTGAAGCTGCTGCTGATGCAAAGAGTGAGAGACATAGTTGTGACCTGAACATAGACTCTGTTCCTTTAGAAGCCTCACAACGCACAAAGCAGTATGTGCTTGATCAACTAAAAGAAAGGGATTCAGAATTTGAGTCATGTGAAAATGGCGACACACAAGCAAAGACAGTGCCGGTTCCTACTCACAACGTGTCACCTCCACCATTAAAGCCTGAAGTTAGTCCCAGTGCTTCTCCTACACACCACTTCAGACCACAAAATCACGACACCCATCTTCCTCCTGCACGTCATGCCATACCGCCAGACTACAACGATGGCAGCTCACACGTAAATGACTTTGTCAGGTATCTAGCCCGCCGTGAGCTTGTGGCTACAGGCTTGCTTCAATTCAATGACAAACCCCAAAACTACAGAGCATGGAGGCGTTCTTTTTTGACTGCCATCAGCGGCCTAAACCTGACACAGAGTGAGGAGATGGATCTTCTGCTAAAGTGGCTCGGGAAGGAGTCAGCAGAGCATATTGAGCAGATAAGAGCGATACACATCAATCGACCAGAAGCAGGACTGGCCATGGCATGGGAAAGGCTCGAGCTAACATATGGCTCAGCTGAAGCAATAGAAAACGCTCTGTTCAAACGCATTGACAGCTTTCCGAAAATAATAAATCGGGATGGACCTAAGCTGACAAAGCTAGGTGATCTACTGATGGAACTGCAGGCTGCCAAGGCTGAAGGAGACTTACCAGGCCTGGCTTTCCTTGACACGGCGAGAGGCGTCAACCCAATTGTACAGAAACTCCCGTCTCGTCTCCAGGACAAGTGGGTGGTTGCTGGTGCAGCCTACAAGCGTCAAAACCAGGTGAACTACCCTCCCTTTGGCTTCTTTGTCGATTTTGTCAGCCAGCAGGCTCGCATCGCAAATGACCCAAGCTTCAGCCTCATCGGCAGTACAGATACGGCCCTCGGGTCAGAGAAGACAGTGTGGAAGCCGAACAGACAGCGAGAAGTCTCCGTCCCACAAGACAGAGGTGTCACTCAGAGCCACGTCTGACACTGGTGAGCCTCCAACAAAATCCGACGACGGCGACAAACTGTGTCTGTTGCATAAAAAGCCACATCCTCTCCGTAAGTGTCGAGCATTCAGGGAGAAGCCCATTGATGAGCGCAAAACACTCCTCAAAGAAAACAATGTGTGCTTTAAATGTCTTTCTTCCTCGTCTCACATAGCAAAGAACTGCAAACTCAATGTCCAGTGTTTTGAATGTAAGAGCGATAGGCACAACACAGCGCTTCACCCTGGACCCGCACCCTGGCAGCAGGAGGTTGGCCCTGCTTCTGAGCACGGCGGGGAGGAGGATGCAGCTTCATCGCAGTCTCAGGTCACCAACAAATGCACAAAAGTCTGCGGAGGGGAACTCACAGACCGCTCCTGCTCGAAAATATGCCTCATCAAAGTGTTCCCAGCTGGCCACAGAGAAAAAGCTGTGAAACTGTATGCAATCATGGACGAGCAGAGCAACAGGTCGCTGGTTCGCTCCCAGTTCTTCGACATGTTCAACGACCAAAGTCCAAGCGCTCCCTACACACTAAGAACATGTGCTGGAGTGAAGCAGTCAGCAGGCAGGAGGGCCAGTGGCTATGAAGTGGAGTCTCTGGATGGAACCGTTCACATCCCGTTGCCAAGCCTCATAGAATGTAACGACATACCGAACAACAGAGAGGAGATTCCAACCCCCCGAAGTAGCTCTACATCATGGTCATCTGAGGTCAGTGGCTCACCTCATCCCAGACATTGACCCGCAAGCCCCCATTATGCTTCTCTTAGGACGGGACATTATCAGAGTGCATAAAGTCCGCAAACAGGTGAATGGCCCTCACAACCTGCCCTACGCACAGAAGCTAGACCTGGGGTGGGTCATTGTTGGAAATGTGTGCCTAGGCAATGTTCACAAGCCACCGACAATTAGCACGTTCCACACAAACATCACAGAGCTGCGGCGGCCCACTCTCTTTGATGCGTGCCCCAACGTGTTCCATGTGAAGGAGAGGTTCAGCGACACCCAGGCCACCAGTGAAGCTCCAGCGTATCCTGAGGACCAGCCTATCTGTGAAACCGACCACCTTGGATGCACGGTGTTCAAGCGGACTAGGGATGGCAACCAGGTAGCTCCCTCCATTCAAGATTCATCGTTCATGGAGATAATGGATGAAGGACTGCAAAAAGACTCAAACAACAGTTGGGTAGCGCCATTACCCTTCAAGAGCCCACGCCCACGGCTCCCTGACAACAGGCCACAGGCGCTGAGACGTCTCATGTCTCTTAAGCGTAACTTTGAGAAAAAACCTGGAATGAGAGACCACTTTCTCGCCTTCATGGACAACATGTTTCGGAACGGTCATGCAGAGTTAGCCCCCCCCCTCTCACTCCGGGTGAAGAAAGGTGGTACCTACCAACGTTCGGAGTGTATCATCCGAAGAAACCTAAGAAAATCCGTGTTGTGTTCGATTCCAGTGCCCAATATGACGGCATATCACTCAACAACGTGCTGTTGACGGGACCTGACCTGAATAACACACTACTGGGGGTGCTGATTCGGTTCAGAAGAGAGGCCATCGCCATCACAGCTGACATAGAGCAGATGTTCTATTGCTTCCTGGTAAGAGAAAAAGACCGTAACTTCTTACGTTTCCTCTGGTTCCAGAACAACGACCTCTCCAAAGCCATCGTGGATTACCGCATGAATGTCCACGTTTTCGGCAACAGCCCTTCACCTGCAGTGGCTATTCACGGTCTACACAAGTCGGTTCAAGGCAACGAGTTCCATGCCGACCCAGATGTGCAGCACTTCGTGTTGCATGACTTCTACGTCGATGATGGGCTGAAGTCCCTGCCCACAGCTCAAGCTGCTATCAGCCTGCTAAAAAGGACACAGGATGTGCTCTCCAAGTCAAATCTGAGACTTCACAAGATTGCAGCGAACAGCAAAGAGGTCATGGACGCCTTTCCATCCAGTGACCACGCGAGTGACCTCAAAGACCTTGACCTAGACGCAGACGCGCTGCCATTACAGCGCAGCCTCGGGCTTGACTGGAATCTCAAGACAGACTGTTTCCTTTTTAATGTCTCCAGCGTAACCAAGCCCTACACCCGGCGCGGTGTCTTGTCCACAATCAATAGCCTCTATGACCCACTTGGGTTCGTTGCGCCCGTCACGGTCCAAGGCAAGGCTATCCTGCGAGAGCTCACAGCAGAGAACGGTGACTGGGACGCGCCCTTACCTTCAGCCATGGAAGATGCCTGGACTTCATGGAGAGCCTCTCTGTCCGAGCTCGCCGAGCTTTCCATCCCAAGGCGCTACACAGAAGCTTCACCATCAGCAGCGGTAAGAAGAGAACTGTGTGTGTTTTGTGATGCATCAGTCAAAGCTATCGGTGCTGTGTGCTACCTGAAAGTGACAGACCGTAATGGCAACAACCAGATTGGATTTGTAATGGGCAAAGCCAAGCTGGCCCCCGCCCTGAACACACAGTGCCAAGACTTGAACTCTGTGCAGCAGTGCTTGCTGTTGAGTTAGCAGACCTGGTCTCAGCGGAACTAGACCTACAGCTTGACGATGTAACCTACTACTCAGACAGTAAAGTAGTCCTGGGCTATATTTGCAATGAGACTAGGCGCTTTTATGTCTATGTCAGCAACCGGGTGTTACGCATTCGAAGATCCAGCCGACCAGACCAGTGGCACTACGTGCCAACAGACCTGAACCCTGCGGATCACGCAACACGTTCCGTCCCTGCTGGCCAACTGAAACACACCAATTGGCTTAGTGGGCCTAAATTTCTCTCCAAGCCGGAGCCCAGAATTTCTGGCCGCACTCATGACCTTGTTGACCCGAGCACAGACCCAGACATCCGCCCTCTGGTGTCTGCCTTAAGCACTACAGCCTCAAACAAGCAACTGGATTCACAACGTTTTGCCAAGTTCTCTACCTGGAAGTCATTAACTCGTGCAGTCACTCGCCTCATTCACATAGCCTGTCATTTCAAGACAGCTCACAGAGAGAACAGAGCATGCAAAGGCTGGCATTACTGCAAAGCTGAAACAGTTGAGGAATCAGAGAAAGCATCGGCTGTGATTATCCAAGCAGTTCAACAGGAAGTCTATAGCCAAGAGATCAAGTGCATTCAAAAACAGGAAAAGATACCTAAAACCAGCCCCCTTAGAAACCTGGACCCGTTCATTGACTCACACGGGCTTCTCAGAGTTGGAGGCCGTCTTCATCATTCAAATCTTGAGCAGAGTGAAAAGACTCCCCTGATTATCCCTGGCCAGCATCACATTGCCACTTTGCTCATTAGACACCACCACGAGCAAATCCATCATCAAGGCCGTCACTTTACAGAGGGGGCGGTCCGTTCAGCTGGTTTTTGGATGGTTGGAGGGAAGAAAAAGAGTAAGCAGCATCATCCACCAATGTGTAACATGCAGAAGGCTCAGAACTCCACTCAGCATCCAGAAGATGGCTAACCTGCCCGCCGATCGTCTTTCAACAGATCCTCCGTTCTCCAGCGTGGGTCTTGATGTGTTCGGTCCATGGAACGTCTCCTCACGCAAGACCAGAGGCGGTTTCGCTCAAAGTAAAAGGTGGGCAGTGATCTTTACGTGCATGAGCATTAGAGCTGTGCACCTTGAAGTCATAGAATCCCCTCGATACTTCCAGTTTCATCAACGCTACGGCGCTTCCTTTCAATACGTGGGCCGGTCAAACATATTCGTTCGATCGCGGTACCAACTTCATTGGCGCCTGTAAGGAACTGAAGATGGCCTCAAACATTGACAACACTGCCGTAAAAGACTTATCTCTCAGACAAGGGCTGCATCTGGTCTTTTAATCCCCCACACGCATCTCATTGGGGTGGATCATAGGAGAGAATGATAGGGCTGGCGAGGAGGATTCTGGATGCAATGTTCCTCCAGCTGAAAGACAATCTCACCCATGAAGTGCTGGTGACTTTCATGGCAGAAGTCGCAGCTATCATCAACGCTAGACCACTTGTTCCAGTGACTATGGACCCTGATGACTCGTTCATACTCACGCCTGCTGCTCTTCTCACACAAAAGACAAACATCGTGCCTGCTCCTGCTGGTGAGTTTGGAGTTGCAGACCTCTTCAAGTCCCAGTGGCGGCAGGTTCAACACTTGTCTAACACCTTCTGGGACCGCTGGAGGAAACAATTCCTCCCAACACTGCAGGCCCGTAAGAAATGGCAGTCGACTCAGCCAAACATTCAGCCTGGAAGCGTTGTTCTCCTTAAGAACAGCCAAGCACCTAGGAATGAATGGCCTCTTGGACTGATTACACAGGCCTTCCCTAGCAAAGATGGAAAAGTGCGCCAGGTTGAGGTGAAGATCATCAAGCCAGGTGGGACTAGCCTCTTTCTCAGGCCAGTCAATGAAATAGTTCTCCTTCTACCTCCAGAGGCACAGTAAATGGACTTTTAGTAAAGGGACTGTGCATGGACTGTGGGGGTGACGTGTGACCACGTCAGGCGGGGAGTGTTTTGTTACAAGTAGGAAAATGTCACTAAGCTAAGTTTAAGAAGTTAAATATGCTTTACCTTTAACTGTCAACGGAGATTCCTATGTGTTTCTATTTTGGTCATGTTCACGCGAAATCGCGTTGTTGTAAATGTCCTACGTCTTGACCCGTAGTTAGGAAGTAAACACCAAAACAACAAAAAGTTCATTCTTAGCGATTTGTTCAGTGTGTTGGATTCGTGCATATCCAATCGCATCTCTCAACATCTTGTGTCTAGGATAGCATCGTCGGTATGTATACTTTGCTTTTTGTAGTTGTGAAGAAGTATTCTTCATTCTTAAAGTTATTGCACGTTTGTAAAGCCTTTATTCATGTGTAATCGAGGTTGAATAGCATGGCGCTAATTTGTCCTTGCCTTTTTGTATGTTGCAGTTTCACCTTTTCTCGTACTCCAATAAACCTGTGGAATTAGAATTAATCTTCAGAGTCTTGGTGTGGGAAAGAGTTTAGCTGGCCGTCAGGATATTAGCAGACATATCGAGGATGGCACAAAACGTTTTGCGAGAACATGTACTGCAACCAAATCTAAAGCAGTAAATCGGGGGGAAAAAGTGTGAGAAAATAGCAATGTGAGCAGTGTCTTAGTAGACTGAGAAAATAGGGGAGATGGCATTGTTATTGGATCTGTCAGTTTAGTTAGAGACAAATTCAAATGTTTTTATTAACACTGCTGCTCTGCATTCATTGGACAATAAGGTCAAAGACATTTAACATTTATAACGGCTAGCTCAAATCAAGCGATCTGATTGGTTCATAGCCGTAATATAATAACCATATACAAAAGCTATGACGTCTAATGACGTTCCTTTGCACAAAAAGTCCGCGTCTGAGAAAAAAACGTAGGACAAACTGATAACAAAATAATAGCTGGTGGCACGGAGGATAGCCCTTCATCTGCACACACACACTGTAATAACACAGAGCTGGTTTAAAATCAGCTGGTTTTAAGGTAACCCTTTATGGGCACGCTGTATTTAGAATATTTGCACCGCTTTAACTTGCTGTCAGACAGCGGAACTGAAGCTGTTATCTATGCTCTCTTCAAAATCACCAGACTCCACTAACAAAAACAGTAATAAGAGTTGCTGTCATACTGCTGCCTCGTCCGGTTAGTTGCTGGTCTACTTCTGTCACGGTCGGTTATTTAGTTTGTGTTATTTTGTGACTTTGGTAAATCTGAACTGACTCTTTGGCGTCAAAAGAAATATTACCTATTACCAGAGCAACCCCCTCGGTACGTGCAGACCGCTGAAGGGCTATAGTTTTTTATAGTGAAAATATTATTTATAAATACAAATTTATTTAAATTGGAATGTGACTATAACTTTCCCAATTTCCCCAGATGGATGGCACATTCTATCAGATGTCTGATGTCTGATGCTCTAAGGGTGCATTTAAGAAGGCAGCAATTATGAATGAGTAACATAACAATGTATCAAAGGAGGCTGACAGAAAATATTTCACTGCTGTGTAATTGGTGCTGGTCACAACTTTGAATTGGCGCTTATAATGTCTCCACTAACAATAAAGGAAACTGATTATAAAACATCCCTAATTCAAAAATATCCAGGGCACCAAAATGATCACAACATGTGTTTTGTTCCTTCTATGAAAATCACATCTGTTAGGCCTCCTTCTGGTCTGTTTTACCCAGCGAATATATAACCATCAACTCAACAACCCATCTGTATCTGACAGGCAAAGAGAAGAGAGAGTGTTCATTTCCACCTGGTTGTGTCATCATATATGCTTCACTGTCAGCCATGTTGGCTTTGACACCACAAATATCCTTTTGTTCGACAAAGAAAAACCAGGAGGGAGGAGCGACAGGAATGTGAGAGAGTGATGGAGAAGTGGAAGCGCATTGTTTTCATTGCTGAGCTGTCACAGCAACAGCGGCTGGATTTGGCTATTTCCAGCATCACATCAGGTTGAGCGGCAACTCTCAACAAGGTTGGAAAAGATGAAAGTATTGTTTAGTCCGGTGTGAAACAGGAGTAGAAAAGAACAACTGGGACAAGTGGGAAGGAAGAGATTAAATATCTGTTATATCTTATATTGGACAGCTGATTTCATTTCTTTAATCATTTACAGTCATCTGCCTGTTGTAACGTCTTACAGTAGAAAGATTGACTGGCATAGCAACACTAACTTTGGGGTTCACAGCTTGGCGAAGAGTCGATTGGCATTAAGATGGAAGAGAAAATACAGACGTAAGAGGATAGAGAGAGATGAGGAGAGAAGAGAGAGATGGGAGAGAGGATAGAAAGAAAAATGAAAAAAAGCCCACGCTTCACTAGTAACACACACATACACAAACAATTTAGTTCAATGTACACATACATGATACGCATGAAAACATGTTCCAACAAATGTATTCATTAAGTCATACACTCACACAGACACACACACACACACACACACACACACACACACACACACGCTTTAATTATTCATACCATTCATACTGGCAGTAGCAGCACTCCCATCTGTGCCCTCCTCTCTCTATCTCTATCTCAGCCCTTGCCCATTCTTCTTCCTCTCTCGCTGACCTTTTTTATCATTTAAGTTTTCATAGCACGGTCACACACTCAATGCCCTTAACAGTTTGTAGTTCCAATAAATTTATGTGACGTGCTTCCAAGAAATTGTCATGAGAAATTATACACTGATTTAAAACCAGGAATGACAATAGGTCTGTAATAAAAGTACAGGTTCTAAGTACATAGTGTCATAACCATTTTGAATATCCATCTTTACATAGAACAGTAAAGTATACTGAAAAAGAAAAACTAATCGCTAGCTACCACCCTGATGAGGATGCCGATTCCCAACAGAACTGTTAAGATGGCTCAGCTTTATGTTACAAAAAACTGTTTTGAGGGGTGCCCTGGTTAGCTCACCTGGTTGAGTGTGTGCCCCGTGTACAAAGGCTCGGCCCTTACTGCAGAGGCCAGAGTTTGATTTCGACCTGTGGCCATTTGCTGCGTGACATTACCCTTCTATCTTCCCTGTCGTGTCTTCAGCTATGCTTTTAAAATAAAAAAAGGCCTAAAATGCCCCAAAAAATAATCTTAAAAAAAATAAATAAATAATGCTTTTAACTTGTCAGATATAATGTCACATTAGATAATACATAACAAACAACTTAGGGGGGTCAAGGCACACTGAGCACAGCTGTACAAAAATAACTAAACATCAAGAATAGAAAGAAGGGTCAGAAAAGAGCAATGAATAAAGAGGTTCTGAATGATCGCTAGTTTGTTTTTATTTTTACAATTTCATTGCTAATGCCGACCTTACACTAAACCACTTTTCAAGTGATTCCACTATCGCAAATTAATTTCCAATATCAGAATGTAACAATAAGAGTCTTGTTACAGTTGGGGTGCTCTAATGTCTCTATCATTTGGTGTGAGGTGGTCATAAAACTCAGTCCGAGTCAGTCTCTTTTTATGTCTTGGTTTTAAAATCTTATTGTTTATGTATAGATTGTCTTTAAATGAGAGATGGTGTCAGACTTTTTTCAATACATTTTTAAAATCTTTTCAAAGTCTTCTAGTGTATGATAGGCATCATTTGCAGTGTTGACCTTCCCTAATAACTACATCACTATCCATATTCCAAATAAGTTCACAATAAATAAAAAGATTCCAGACTTGGATATGCACTCCTGCCTACCATGCGCTGATGAAATAAGGCTACACTCCTAAATGCAATACATTAAATATCTTCCCTCCCCCTCCTTCACTGTCTCACCTTCTCTGTACAGTATCTACCTTGTTACTTTGTGACACCTGCTCCCTAGAAAGTTCCTCTGTCAGGTTGAAGCCAAAAAATGCCCTGGTCTGTCACACACACTGTCAGACACACACACACACACACACACACACACACACACACACACACACAAAAAAGTGACTGAGTGAAAAAGGTCAACAAAAGGTATTGTTGATTGAAAAGCCCCAAACAGAATCAATTGGGCTGTAAATCAATTTAATGGATATGTTTTATATTGCCGCAGAGTGATGTGTGTTTGCATGTGGCCCTAAACTTCTCATGGAAGTGAATGATTGAGCAACAGTTTGATTTGATTAGTTCAGACCTTATTGCATTACTTAATGGGCACAGACTCTCTTTATATCTCGGCCTCCATCTCTTTCCATTTTCTTCTGGCTCCAGGTCTACTTTGGATTAACAACCACTTGAAGCTGTGTGTGTGTGTATGTGAGTGTGCTTGTGTTTTTAGGCATTGAAAGACTACCTTACTTTTAGGTGCTGTGAGCATGTGTGTGTGTGTGTGTGTGTGAGTGTGTGTGAGATAAAGCCTCTTAGAGAACCGCAGCAGCAAACAACTCATTTTCTTAAGTGAGGCTGATTTATATACACACTTTAGTTTAACTGTTTCTGCATCTGGCGGAAACTCTAAATCTCTCCATCACACACACACAAACACACACACACACTTGTGAAAGAATTGCTGCAACACAGTAAAATTGAGATCATAAAAATGTTATAGTTTGAAAGTTAAAACTTAACTTAAACAATGCAAGGCCGTTGTTTTCCCTTAGCAAAGCTGGCTGGCAGGAGAGTGAGAAAGATGGACAGGATGTGGACATGTGTGTCTTCTTCAGCTGACCACCAGGATTGTAATAGTCCACCAACAACAGGTTTACAGTAATTTGATGATAATCCAAACTCTTGTGAGATTATAATCACATACTGTAACAGTACATATACACTAAAAAAAAAGTTAATTGTTCTCCAAATGATGGATGATACTGACTGTATATGGACTTAATGCTCTGCCAACTGTAGGCTGCAAACTCAAATATCTTCTTTATACAAACTACTTAGTTTGGTTGAATCTGAATTAATTGATTTTGGAGTGCAAACACAACACTGACATACTATCACATTATATTATATCATATTATATGAAGGATTTGGTGCCCACTGCATACGGTGTAGCAAATGTAATTACTAACATGTCAGAAAGAATATTTCAATTGCAGGCGATAGGCAAGAAAAAGTTAGTACATTTAGTTTTTTCCAGGTTAGTTAACCATCCAATAGATAACAGAGCCTTTCTCTCAATTTAGCTGTCTGTCTTTAGTCTGTCTCTATAGGGACAGATGGGTTGTTGATGTCAGAGATTAGCAAAATTGCTACAGTTGCGTTACGTGTTAGCTCTGTATTGTATCTACTGCGTGCTGTGATTTCTCAAAATTCCCCCAGGCTTGAATTGGGTTTGCGTAGATTTATTTAGTTGGTTGTGTTTAAAATGCAGACCTTATAGTCTGCATGATGTCATAAATAATGTATGGGCTGTGTACGGCTGGGTGTGATGCCCATCTTCTTCTATTTAACTTATACGCATGGATTAAAAAGCAGGATTAAAAAGCAGCAGATAGCTAGCATTCCTGATAACTATCAGTTATCAGGACTATCAGTTATCAGGAATAACTTCAAAAGTAAATAAATTAGTGTGAAAACTGCTAACATTGGATGCAGTGGGATTCTGAGCAACAGCAGCTTTTTAGTTGTTGAAGTGCGGAGAGGCAGAAACGTACTGCGGTGCTGGGTACAATCAAATGATATCAGTTGGTGTGGATGCTTCTCTCTTTGGCACTCGTACACACACACACACACACACACACACACACTTCTACAGAAGCAGGTAGGCTAAAAGAAAACCTTTGTTAGACTCTCTGAGTGGTAGCAACGCAAACAAAACAATGTGAGGGAGGCCAACAGAGAGAGCCAGAGACATCAAAAAAAGCTCTTAAGTGGAGAGATATTACCTCTCTTAATGATATCATGGAACGCACAATGAGAAACAACACAAAACACACTCTGTCTCTCCCACATACACACTCGTGGTAAGTGGTCTCCAGCTGTGCTGAGTAATAAAGTTGGTTTCTCTGGTGTGTGTGTGTGTGTGTGAGATGATAGAGATGGATAGGTGCATGATTTGAGGTTTGAGGAGAGGGGCAGAGGAAGATATGAAGCTTTTCTCTGCCAGCAATGTGATAGAGAAAATGTAAAGGAAGGAAGACAAGAAAACAAGATGTGGAAATTGAGGAATAAGTGAGACCAGAATATAAAATTAGAGGGGAAAAAAAGACACCAGTAGAAAAAGAAAATATAGAAGTTTCCCCTGCTGCTCACACAGGAAACTCAATAAAGTCAGGGCACAAGTGATCCCCTGAATAAAAGTCAAAGGGTTCTCCAACAAAAAGGAATCACTAGAAGAGGTTTTATTGCCAGAGCCTTGGGAGGGCTCCACTGCATTCACACCACGC
The DNA here is from genome assembly GCA_026937815.1 of Etheostoma perlongum. Taxonomy (NCBI): domain Eukaryota; kingdom Metazoa; phylum Chordata; class Actinopteri; order Perciformes; family Percidae; genus Etheostoma; species Etheostoma perlongum. The sequence continues at coordinate 7,347,123 of CM049389.1, forward strand.
TGCATTCTGGGTATTTTAGGGACTAATCTGCCATGGCTGTTAGCACAGCTGGTGTTGGTTTCATGGTGTAGCTGCTACTGATGCTACTTCAGGGTACACTTGGGTTATTAACTTAATTAGATGCTGTTACAAAATGACAGAGCATGCAGGGACATGGAGCAACGATAAAGTCAGATGGATATTTTGAGAAGGAACTGAAACTTGAGGTGTACTTCAAATCCAGAATTTACAAGATGAGTGTGGTTCTGATCACTAAACTGTAATCTATTTAATCTGTAAACTATAATTCAATTGTGTATTCTGTATGGTGGAACCGCCTGAACGTAAATCCTGTTTCAATTTCCCCCCCTGTAGTGGGTATCTGAACTCCAATCCATAAAGACATGAGAGAGCTTCCATTTTCTCAGCCCAACTTGTAGTACTACATCTGCTGGCATCAAGGAAGGAGAGGAAGAAGGGTTAGAAGAACGAGAGATACTGTAGGAGAGAGATGATGGAAGAGAGGAATTCTGTTCTGAGGAATCGGAAACACACACAACACACACACACACACACGAGCGGTATGGAGAATGTATGGTTGGCATGGAAACCATGAAGGCGTGAAGTGGAATAAAAAAACCCACACGCACATTCAGTATACACACAAATCACACCTCATTACATTATATACTGTACTGTACATGTTTAGGTCTGTCCTCAGATCAGTCATAGATAGCATGCTAATGCATTACCTAGCTGCATTACGTTGTGTGGAATTAAGCTGCAACCATTTATCACATACTGTAAATTACCCCACACGCACCCGAACACACACACACACACACACAAATCTGCATGATGTACCATAATCCATAGCAGCTTTAGTGTTTTCCACTGGGAGCATAAGAGGATGGAGGACAGGATGGAGGAGAATGAGGAAAAAATAGTTAAGAGTAAAATAAGGAGGAGAGAAGAAGAACAAGATTGCAGGAAGACGTAAAAAAAAAGAAGGGTAGAAGATAAGATGCTGACATACAAAAATCAGAAAGGCGAGAAAGAAGAGAAGGAAAGAAGAGTGGCATGCACCACAACAGGAGTAATGGGATAAAAGGTAGGAGTAAGGGCAGAGAGAAATAGAGGGAAATGTGGAAAGATACCACATGAAAGGAAAAGGACTATAAAGACAAAGGAGGAAAGAAAGACAGGCTGTGAGGTGCGCTCCAGTAGCTACCACTGCACGGACCAGTCATTGGAAATCACAGATCTTATCCTAAATTCTCACACAATAGTTACAAAAAGGAGTACAAAACAAAGCCGCCATTGAGCCATGATACATAAAAAAATATACTCTGCACACGTTCAGATCTACAACACTGACAGAAGATAAAAGCAGGCATAAGGGGTAAAGTCACATGCACACATTTGAAATTACACACCAGCTGATTTGAATCAGGTCAAATGTATTTCTTAGCTCCTTATATCCCTACAGTAGGTGCTGCATTAGAAATGCTAATGGGTGCTGGATCACACAACTCCAAAGTGTTAGAATTAAAATGTGAAATGGGCTTCGGTGCCCTCTTGATGATACAACGGTAATGATGCCACAGAAGGCCGTTACTGTTCCTGGGGCACAGTGGCAAATAAAAATAAAAAAGAGATAACTGCAGATATTTGTGTTATTTCTAGTTCCATATTTGGATAACTATATATTCTTCTGATGTGCTTATTTTTCAAGCAGGAAAGTAGAAAGTGCTGCTTTAAATATCCTAATTGATTCTTTCTCTCTCTGCTATGTGTGTGATGTGTTACTTGGGAAGATCTCTAGAGGACAAGACCGCACTTACAGTTTTTATGAGGGCGCAAAGATAAAATTAAACAGGGAGTGTGCGATCATTAAAATTTACAGGGAATATGCAAAAGTTTAATTTGTACATGAGTGTAAATTAACTGTTTACATAACATAAACCCAATCCCAGCAATGCACACAACACATTTTGCCCTTCTGTAACTACACACACAGAATGTGGATCACACTGACAGTATGGGGGTTGGGATTGAAGGCTTAGCTGAAGATTCAAGGCTTGCGACTTCAATAATATGAGACAGACAGACAGCCCTGGCATCAACAGACTCCCACAACTATTTCTACATGGCACTTTGCCCTCCTTGTGTAATTTGTGTCAATTTAAAACGAGTATGGGAGGATCCGAGCAGGACAGTATGAAAGGGTACAGAGGAATCACAGCGCTCAGTTTGCCTCTAAAGGGAACCGCCTGACCTCACAAGAGTGCATGAATCTGTGAGTCAGCTGAGTTTTCTTGATGTGGCTAGTTCATCATGGGTCAGAGGTTTGATCAACACTTTGATGTTGTGTAATAGTTTATGTAACTTGTGTCGTCAGCCATTTTGCATCTTTCCAAAGAAGTGCGTGGGTACAGTTCAGTCCTGGACAATGTCAAGATGTGATAAAGAAACCGGAAATCTTCACCTGAGCTGTGACAACTAGCATGTTGGAATAATCACTATTCATTCACAAGAAGAATATTGTCTTTCAGGTATGAGAACCAGGCAGCTGTTACTTTGGGAAAGTGAGCTAAAAATAAAGACTTTCACAGCAACTGTTTCACCTTTTCTGTTATTCAAAGCCAAATGTTAATTGGCTTTACTGCTGCAGAGCATTTGATCTTTCTATAAACTAGAACTCAGTGTATTGTTTGTAACTGTTTGTTTGAATATATATATAAAAAAATAAATATGATCACATAAAAACTCGAAAACATGGCAATAATTACAGTCAAATTTGACATTTTTTTTATACTTTATTTATGATTTTATTTTCTGATGTTGAAAATGTTTCAATGTTACGGCTGCCAGTTCTGCTCTCGCTCTTCCTCAAACCCTTTTAGCAGCTTTTAATTATACATCAGCGGAGAGATGCACGGAGAGATGGGTAGATAGATGGATGACAAAACATGAGAAGAGAAAGAATGGTTTGGTAGAAAGAAAAAAAAAGAAATTGGAAAAGAGGAGAATAGGGGAACACAAAATAATAAAAAAAGCCAACACATAAAATAACAAAGGATGGATTGAGTCTACAGGGACAGATGGGGAGAGGGTTGAATAGAGAATAGACAAGGAGAAAGAAAAAATTTGAAACAGACAAAGACATACAGATAAAAAGCCAGACATGACTTAATCTTAACTACTCCTTATTCATTCTTCACAAGCCGGGTTGAAGACAAACACGGCAAGGGTGATCATTGAGAAACGAACAACAGTCCTCATCTGTTGTTGTTTTTTGTTTTTTTTATCCCTCTCCGCTCTCTCTTCCTCTCTCCTCTCGTCTGTTCTCATGTATGTTTAAACACTCCTCATCATATATTTATGTTGTGGTCAAACAGGCGGCTGCCATGGAAAATGTCATAACACACAGACCACCCAGCACAGCGTGGCACAAAGTTTAAGAACAACGCAGTTGTTAATGTACCGTCCAGCGCCCACGTCGTTTAAATAGCAAATGCACCTGCGCCCATCCTTACGCCCATGGGCGTGCTGGTCTTACAGGGAGGTGTGTTCAGGTGAATTCTGGGCATATTGCTATCTTGAGGCAGCGGGAAGTGATCGCGCCATTGACCAACAAAACCCTGGTCTGAAGTGAGTAATGCAGCATTTCATTGTTATTTTAACAGTGCATTAGTAAAATGCGCCTGGGCTTATGCACAGTGTGCACATTATGCATGTTACACACACAGGGATGAGGAGCAGCGCACACACACATGCAAAAGATTACATATAAAATTATGCGTCAAAATACAAACTCACCTGGCTTTTAAAGGGAATATAGGGAGATAACACTCTGATTGGTTTATTGCATGTTATGCCCAAAATACACCTATGAATTAATGACGACACGAGTACAACCCGTTTGAACCATGCGCCTGGCGCACAGACCCTTTTTTCCGCCGTTAAACTAGCATGTTGTTCAGAGGGACATACAAATTATTTTAGGAAGTTAAAACGTTGTTAAATTCATCTTATTACACCCTCCTCCTACAGTATCATATAGATTCTCTATCAGCTTGTTGTAACTCTCTAATGTAACTTTATGATGTTTGAGTGAAAATTGCAAACCCAAGAACCATTTCTATGGTTGTATTTACTACAATAAAATTCTAGATAATTGTGCATGAGTACATACACATTTCCCCCAAATTTAGCTTAAAATATTTGGTATCTTTGGAAACTTTTGGAGGCAAAAATTAGCTGCTGTACCCCTATTGACCTCTGTTCCTCACTGTATATACAGTATATATATATATATATATATATATATATATATATATATATATATATATATATATATATATATATATATATACAGTAAAATATACAGAGGAAAATAAGTATTTGAACCATGCTATTTTGCAAGTTCTCCCACTTAGAAATCATGGAGGGGTCTGAAATTGTCATCGTATGTGCATGTCCACTGTGAGACATAATCTAAAAAAAAAAGAATCCAGAAATCCCAATGATTGATTTTTTAACTATTTATTTGTATGATACAGCTGCAAATAAGTATTTGAACACCTGTCTATCAGCTAGAATTCTGACCCTCAAAGACCTGTTAGTCTGCCTTCAAAATGTCCACCTCCACTCCATTTATTATCCTAAATTAGATCCAAGACACCTGTCCACCCCCTACAATCAGTAAGAATCCAACTACTAACATGGCCAAGACCAAAGAGCTGTCCAAAGACACTAGAGACTAAATTGTACACCTCCACAAGGCTGGAAAGGGCTACGGGGAAATTGCCAAGCAGCTTGGTGAAAAAAGGTCCACTGTTGGAGCAATCATTAGAAAATGGAAGAAGCTAAACATGACTGTCAATCTCCCTCGGACTGGGGCTCCATGCAAGATCTCACCTCGTGGGGTCTCAATGATCCTAAGAAAGGTAAGAAATCAGCCCAGAACTACACGAGAGGAGCTGGTCAATGACCTGAAAAGAGCTGGGACAACCATTTCCAAGGTTACTGTTGGTAATACACTAAGACGTCATGGTTCCCCTGCTTAAACCAGCACATGTCAAGGCCCGTCTTAAGTTTGCCAATAACCATTTGGATGATCCAGAGGAGTCATGGGAGAAAGTCATGTGGTCAGATGAGACCAAAATAGAACTTTTTGGTCATAATTCCACTAACCGTGTTTGGAGGAAGAAGAATGATGAGTACCATCCCAAGAACACCATCCCTACTGTGAAGCATGGGGGTGGTAGCATCATGCTTTGGGGGTGTTTTTCTGCACATGGGACAGGGCGACTGCACTGTATTAAGGAGAGGATGACCGGGGCCATGTATGGAGATTTTGGGGAACAACCTCCTTCCTTCAGTTGAAGATGGGTCGAGGCTGGGTCTTCCAACATGACAATGACCCGAAGCACACAGCCAGGATAACCAAGGAGTGGCTCTGTAAGAAGCATATCAAGGTTCTGGCGTGGCCTAGCCAGTCTCCAGACCTAAACCCAATAGAGAATCTTTGGAGGGAGCTCCGTGTTTCTCAGCGACAGCCCAGAAACCTGACTGATCTAGAGAAGATCTGTGTGGAGGAGTGGGCCAAAATCCCTTCTGCAGTGTGTGCAAACCTGGTGAAAAACTACAGAAAACGTTTGACCTTTGGAATTGCAAACAAAGGCTACTGTACCAAAAAACATTGATTTTCTCAGGTGTTCAAATACTTATTTGCAGCTGTATCATACAAATAAATAGTTAAAAAAATCCTACATTGTGATTTCTGGATTTTTTTTTTTTAGATTATGTCTCTCACAGTGGACATGCACTACGATGACAATTTCAGACCCCCATGATTTATATATATATATATTATTTTTGGCACAAAGTAAAGATCTCAAAAGGGGGTTGGGTTTCTATGAAGTAGGAAAAGCCACCAAACATCCCAACATGTTTCTGTGGTTCAGGTTAATTGAACAAATGTTTTTTAAAAGTTAGCACAAACCATTTGACACACAGTAAGCCTGGAGCATTTAGCGCCCTGGGGCAGTTGCCCACTTTGTCCAATTGGTGGTCCAACCTTGATCTACACAAGAATTTAAAATAAAGTTCAGTCGGTTTGAACAAAATGTGCCTGTGCAGCATGAGTTTTTTTAATGAGCACTGTGTGATAAAGAGTTAATGGTTTGTCCTTTGAAAAAGAATGTTGGTCCTCACAATTATAGACAATCTGTATATACTGTATATACAATATGCTGTATAGCTTGGCAGCGTTTAGCATGCTAACCGCTGCCAAGCTGGCATGCGGCCTCTTGCCAAAGGCTCTCACTCACATACACACAACACAATCCTACCCCTGGCACAGAAAAAATTACCAGTCCTCTCTTCCCCTCCCCTCAATCTCCTTCACTCATTATTCCTCTTTTCCTCCTTTTCCACCCAGGGTGCCAACAGTTGGCCGTTCTTCTCATCCATTATTCCTTCCTCCTGCCCTATTTGTTTTACTTTCCTCCCTCTAGTCAACATTTGCCCTCTTTCTCTTTCTTCCCACCTCCACAAGCCCTTTCCCCTACCTTTTTTTATTTCTCCAAGCAATTAATCGGTCACTCTTTCCCCCCGACCTTGTCTCTGTCTGTCGTTTTATCTCACCCCCATTTGTGTTTCTTCCTCCCTCTCCCTCTCTCTCGTGGTCTCTGAACCCATTCATCTTTTCTCTTGACACCTTCACTCTTCTACTGTTTCCCCTTTGTTGGTCTTTCTGTCTTTTATCCATCACTCACAATACCTGCAAAAGTGTGATTATGACCTGGAGGTCGTGAGAGGTTTTTCTCATTGGCCATCAGGGGAAATTATAGTAAGCAAAGAGGATGAGCCACAAAGAATATTACTGTATATGCATGTGCATCTAATGGTTCTGTAATACAGTTGAATTATAAAACCTAACATGAGTGAGCATATCATTTCCCAGCTGTGTAGTATGATGATTATCAACGTGTCTTGTCTGTTTGCTTAACAGAAATAAAAAAAGAACAGTTTGGGATTTTAGGAGGAGTAACATGTTGGAGCTGCTTCTTTATAACAGAACATTTCTGAAAGAAGCACCTTAACACAACAACATGGTGCTTGTGTTTAATCTCTGGCTACAGTGTGGGTTACCAGATGTGGTTAGTAGCCAAGTTTTCATCCAAATTTACCAAAACAAATATAAAACTGCAAAAAAGAAACCTGTGAATGAATGTGTGTTTCCATCTACTATTGTTTTGCAAATAGTAGAAGTTGGACATATCCAGATCAACAATCGGGGGCGCTTTTTCTCCAACTGGGTGCCATTAAACCATTGCAAAAGAAGACATGACAATTAAAAGAATGACAGTCAAACCTCAAACTTTCTTGCCCCCATTGGGTGCCTGGATAGCTCAGTTGGTAGAGGTTTACTCTTCAACGCAGCGGGCATGGTTTGGACTCACGCTTGCGGTCCTTTGCTGCATGTTGTTACCTTGTCTCCCTTTTCATTTTTTCAGCCATCTTGTCAATAAAGGCCTAAAAATGCTCCACCAAAAAATAATCTTCAAAATAAAGAGCACAGGACATTTTTTAATGCATCTCTCCTTTCAATTTGTTTGTTGTTGATGTTTTTACTTGCTTTCGCATGCGTACCTCTTGGTTTACCCTTCACCTTCTATTTTCTCCTCTATTTATATTAACTGACCATTAAAACCGAAAGTCATCTCTAAAATAAGCTTTATTGGCAATGTGTTTATGGCACGTTGAAGAAATCAATTAACTGGAGCCATGGAGTACACTAATAATTGTTTATAAAAAGAGAGCGAGAGAGTGTATGTGTGTGTATGTGTGTGTGTGTGTGTGTGTGTGTGTGTGTGTTAGTTTGTTTAAAGTCTGGTCTGTAATGACTTTTTCAAAAGTACAGACCAAACTAATACCTATTTTTCCCCCCTGTGAATACACATTGTTCAAACTTCACCAGCTATCAACATTTACGCAGAGAAACACACACATGAAAGATTTGAAGGTAAGATATTTAAAGGTAACAAGGAGGACTATGATAAAGAGAAGAGTGAAAAAGAGGGAAGAGGTGAAGCAGCAAAAGAGGTGAGAAGGAACGAATGGGTGAACGATAAGATGGCGAGGGATGATATATTGTAAAATGAAAAAGGAGACAGCGAAGATATCTGCGATGGGAAGAATAAAAGCAGAGAGACGGCAGGGCGCGAAGATAGATGGAGCTGAGGTGGAGGGCAAAGAGAGGTTTATAAAGGAGAGGATGAATGAGTGAGACAAATGGATGCTGAGGAGAGAGGGGCAGATCAGGGCAGAATAGGATGGAGTGGAAGAGAGTTGGAGGAAGGGATGGAGGAGAAAAGCAAGACAAAAAGATGAAAGAGGGAAAGAATAAGGGAAAAATGGGCTGGTTGGGCAGGAAGACAAAAAAAGACTGAGTTAAATGGAGTCAGATGGAGAGAAGAAGAAGAAGAAGAAGAAGAAGAAGAAGAAGAAGAAGAAGAAGAAGAAGAACTATATTGGAAAGAGTACTGAGAGGAAGGGTGAGAGATGCAAGTTGCAATGGAGAGCTAGTGTGAGTCACACCATCTCCTCTGCAAGCTATTAATGATTTAATCACTCTGACATCACTGTGTGTGCGTGTGTGTGTGTGAGTGTGTGCATATACCAGATTACTCTGAGCTAGTGCAGTCAGGAACTGGCTCATCACTCTTCCACAGCAGCATGCATTCATCATGTCAGATTTAAGTTTTTCAATCTATGGACCAAAAAAACAGTTTGCAGGTTGTCACTGGTGGGACTCCACTAGACTGATGGAAGCGGTTACGGATCTACATCCGTGAGACTGATATTAGCAGAATGATAAACTAAATAACTGATCTAATGACAGAAGTTAGTCTTAACACTAGGGTGACCAGACGTCCCCGGTTTCCGGGGACAGTCCCCGATTTTGGTGACCTGTCCCACACACTCACACACACGCTGGATCTGTCCCCGGAAATGTCCCCGGTTTTCACTGTGACTGACAGACCCAAAATTGGAATGAAAGAAAGAAAACTCCAACCAAACGGAGCCAATCGAGCAGCTGCTCAGAGCTCAGAGATGTTTTAGAAAGTCGTATTTTCCAATGCTAAAATTACTGATTATTTACATGGAGTCTGGTGGGTTTAGCGAACACAATTTCGCGGACTTTAATGTTTTAAAAAAGGATCTTAATCTTTAACAGAAAGGTCGACCTCCTTAGAAATCCTTTCCATAATGTTATTAGACACTTAGAATATTAATCTGAGTCTGTCAGCGGCAAAACAAGCACTTTATGAACGTAAATACAAGCTGGACAATTATCTTATTAACTTCCATTGTTGCTTCTCTGCTGCCGACTGCAGCGATCTCGTTTCATACTGCATCAATGTCAAAGGAAAATATTTCCTCAATAGTTTATATTGTATCCGATACTCATCTCTAGGTCTAGTGTCCCCGTTTTAAGTTTTACAAAAATTAAAAACATGACGTGTTTTGGAGGTATATATGCTTCTGAGCTGAAAATGTCCCCGGATTTTGTCTGAGAAATCTGGTCACCTTAGTTAACACAGCAATCACTGTATTTTACACTTGAAAACTGAGATGAAAAAGTTGCAGTAAACTGTGTGAACTGTTAGCAGCCAAGCTAACAAGCTTGCTAACTAAAAGTTAGTATGTAGTTGCTTGTTAGCTTGGAGAGTATTCTCCCCCCTCTTCCAATCAAAAACAAAATCAATCTTTATCTGTCACATACATATTTATACAAGTAAAATGTATCTTGAAGGAAGAAAGAAGAGCGGCCGATTCAGTTATAGTGACTGACTAGCGCTAACATGTCCTGGCTGGCTAGCGTGTTAGCAGTAAGCTATAGCAGGGCTGCCAACTCTCACGCATTGGCCGTGAGACACACGCATTTGACTGGTTTCACACGCTCACACGCCACACCCCCGATTTCTCACGCTGAAGTGTCAACCCGGTCGGTCAATTTCTGAAAGATGAGTTTATCTATAGATCTACCTGTTGAACCACTCGTGATCGACTAGTTGTGCTTTCAGAGACTGTGAGGGGGTTCAAGCGCTCCCTGTCTGTGGAAGTTTTGAATTGTCGCAAACTGAGAACACTTTTTTCACAATCCATCCCAGGTGCACTTCCCCGGCTTCAGGTATGTGCTCTGAGTATCACAGACCCATCCGTCGCTTCATGTCGACTCTCTCTCTGTAACAATAGAGGTGAGCAGCGCGGCTGTTAGCATAGCAACTTCAGTTCATTTTAGTGGACTCGCTCTGCTGTGGACAGTGACGCGTTGCATCCGTGTAGTCCTCCGATAATGAGCAGCGTACAGCCTCCTCTAAACCTTGTAAGAGACCAGAGACCCAAATGGGCCTCTGTGTCTGTCAGACGGTCTGAGTGAGATGCACAGCCAGACTATATTACAACTCTCCAAATCTCGGACAACAGAGATGGGAGTTATATTTAGAATGTGCACAAAGTTGTAAACATGAGCAGAAATCTGATGAAGCACATCTGAGCTATACTATACTATGTATACAATACTCTAACGTTAGGCCACTATTGTGCTTCTCTAACCTCGGTGCATCTCTAAATGTAACTGTAAATAATTCATTCAATGTTTTATAAAATGAACAAATAGTCTTTATTTTCCCAAAAAGGTAAATACAGTAAGTGGGGCACAGAGGATGGGCCAAACATTACTGAGCCTTGGCACAAAGGTTAAAGGTTAAAGGTTATTAGAATTTAAGTAAATCAGTGGTTCTCATCCTTTAGAATTTCAGTGGTCTTAGTTGATCCCTCAACATTAATTTAACTTTGGGTCCCTGGTCCCTACACCAGGGACCCCTGGACCTGTTCACCACAGACCCAAATCTTCTCAGCTGTTGCTGACATATGCTACTGTCTCTTCATGTGGCTCATTATGTTTGGCACATTGTCTGGGTCAGTTCTTATATCATAAGAAGTTAATAATGTAAATGCTGAATGCCCTAATACTTGTTGATACTACAACAATGCAAAGGCTCTTAACCCTACAGTTTTGCACATATCATGTAAGACTTGATTTCTCCATTTTTTTGCACAAAACTCCCCAGAAAGTGCCATTTAATAGTTTATTTTTCAAAATATTTTCCTGGGGGGGGCATACCCCCAGATCCCCCTAGGGAGAGCCCCCCATCCCCCCCCCACATATAACAAATCCCAATTTAAACCCTTAAGGATAATGATGCTGAAAGAGCCAAAGAAATTGCTTTGTACGCGCCAAAATATGGGTTGGCCCCCCCAAATCTCACTCCAAGGTTTTAGGAAAAGTTGGCAGCTCTGTATAGTAGCCTGGAAAGTAATTACTTCATAACCAAGTTCCTGGACCCAAATATTTCACAAAGACACAGATTGATGAGGTCGTGCCACTTTCTGGGCGAGGGTGAACTACATAGTCATAATCAGATGTTGAAGTTTGCTGCTGTCTTCTCTGCAACACAATCTACTTCAGATCCTGAATGCCATACAGTGTAACTATAGTATTTCTGTTAGTTCAGAGCCAAAATAGAGCTACCAGAACACTCTGAATGGAAAACTATTGATTGGATACTAATAATCATTCCCTACAAGCAGCAATTACATGTTTTTAAGAGACCAAATGTAGGAAATTGTGTGATGCAAATCTACTACTACCACCTACTACGTTAGGGGTGGGAATCTGATATCGCCTTCCGATATGATTTCATTACAAACATTATGCCACGATACGATATTATTGCGATTTTAAACATATTGCAATATTTTGCGATATACTGCTATTTATAACCTTTATTTCCAACTTCTAATTTTTCCCAATTGTAAATGATGTCCCCAAAAGGAAACTTTGTCAACATCTGTTTTACCTAAAAAGATACATTTCTCTGTTTGTTCACTTCACTTCAATTTTACTGCTGCAAAATGGGTCTGTCAAGCAGACAAACTGACCAACACATATATAGTAAAAGATTGCGATACTATGCTGTATCGATTTTTCCCCCACCACTACTATGTACCCCTTTCTGTTCAAATTAAATTCCTTTCTTCCTTCCTTCAGTTTTCAAAGCACTTATCATTTGATAGCAACTAATTGCAACACTGACTACACACCCGCTTTGAATGTTATCAGTAGGTTAAGTGGGATTTATCAGCTGTTATCCCTACCATAGATATATGAGGCAGTAGGGCCCTACTCTACTTCCTAGTTGACTCAACGTTATCATCTATTGGTATTGCATCACCCATCCGTGTCAATATTTGACGCTCAGAGCAACTGCGGTGCTGTAAAATAATTAGTAAGAGCGTGGGGAGTAGTATAAAGAGACCAAAACTAGGTAGATAGGTAGGTTAGGTTGGTGGATGGGTCAAACAAACCAAGGACTTTTGGCAACCAGATAGCTCAGTTGGTAGAGCGGGCGTCCATGTATGGAGATTTTATCCTCTAGCTATCCTCAAAAGTTAGTATTTTAATATATCATATCACAATCTTACTACTCTTACTAACCCTAACCAAGTAGTTTTGTTGCCTATGTTTGTTTAATTCACAACGGGACACCCAAGGCATCAGAAATTTACACCAAGGGGTCCTGACCATGCTAAATGCAATGTTACCATATGAATAGATGATAACGGCCTTCTGGTGTAACAGGCCTATTATAACCCATATCTATGAGGCTAATGACGCCCATTCAATGTAGCAATAACATTCTAAATGGTTTGACTACATTCACCCATTTTTGCAATCAGAATATTTCTCTTATTTGTTGTAAAATCTTTATACACTGGACGAAAGTTTGGTAATCCCTGCCAGCAACAGACAGTCTGAGGATTCATTATCATTTCACTTCATTAGTTTGACACTGACATTGGAGCAGTATCCAATAATGCACAAACATAGGTCAATGCTCTAATTTAATTGAACAATGCCCTCTCCCTGTTATTTGGTGAAAACTGTTGGGCTACGCCAGGGTAGTAAATATAGCCAGTGCAGACAGCGTGGTGGAGAGTTTAACTTATACTGTACATACATTCATTCTCAGCCCTTGGTGATACTTCAAGCAAAGTCTCATGTTGTGTTGAGCCTTCTTAGTGTTTCAAAAATGTTGATTTTGATGCAATCATAGAAGTGCCCCTAGCTCTCCCATTCAAAAGGCCATTTGACCTAAAACAAAAATACGGTCTATCTTAAAAGTGGCGCTTCCGTCCTAAAGATGCCTTTAAATGAAAGTTTGACTTGGGTAGATTCACAAAAAGACCCTAGGTTGCATTTTGGCAAGAGTTACGCTTTAACTTAAAAATGAGTTGCTACCAGGTGGATATCCAGTCTATCATATTATTAGTAAGCTAGCCTATAGCCTAGTAGATGCTAGTTACGCTACTCCTAGCATTAGGTGACCCTTTCATTTCCATATTCTTGGTTGCAGGCCTAACCAGTCGGAGACAGAGTCAGAACCAGGCATTTTAGTTGCAGTCAGCACTCCAAGGGGCCCCAACACCTACTGGAGATGACAGAGGCTAGGACCAGGGTAAGGTGATGCCAGTCAGTGATACAGAACAGGAAGACGAGCCACAACCACTGCAGCCTTATGCCACAGGTAGGGGGCATTTTGATTAAAGTGTTATAGATGCCGCTTTAAAATGTTATATCATATATCAATATGGCTGTTTGTTGTGCTGTGCAATCAACATTTAAAGGGGTTTATGCAGACGTTTCTATGTGTTGCTGGGCAGTTTTCAGGACATAGTGTTGTTTTTTGTAAAATATTGCAGCTCTCTTTTGACTCGTTGTGTGCTATAGGATTCATTTTACTATGATCCATAGCCTTTCATAACAAATAGCAGTGCACATGCGAGGTTATTGCCCCAAAATATGTCTTTTGTTAAAGTCAGCGGCCATTTCAGTACCACAGTGAAACAGACAGCTCCTCTGCTCTCAGGCGCAGATGCTTGTTTTCACGTTTCAGGACTTTGTCCGTCAGAGCGCTATCCATGGTCCTGATAGCTTTCTCTTTGACTAACAGAGTAGGCTGCAAGGACTTGAGTCTTACAATCTATTCATCGACTCATTTGTGGATTTATTAATTAGTCCAAATAACAGAGAATTATTTGATAATAAATTAATTGTCTAAGTACTTCAAGCAAAATCGGCTTCAGCTTCGCAATAATGAGGATTTGTTAATTTTTTATCATCTGTGATATTAACCAGAAATCTGTACTTTTGTACTCATGGTTGGACAAAACAAACAGGAGAAGACGTAACACCTTGAGTTGTAGGAAGTTGGGATGGGAATGGTACACCACGTTCTGACATTTTAAAGACCAAACAATAAATTAATAAATTGTAACAATACGTGGAAGATTAATTGATAAGGTTAAGAACCGTATGAATGTAGAATACATTGCACAGTTAATGATTAGTCTCTGCACTGCATATTACATGGTGTACCTCCTGGTCTCTTTGAGGCAGAAATAAGAAAGGTGGCACTATTCTTCCAGCACAAATCTAGCTCAAACTTCCAGCCAATGGCAGATGGGGGAAGGAGTGAAGAACAAATTCAAAAAAACACTTCCCTAATGTTTATCCTCTTCATAGGCAAAAAAGACACATAAAACACAGAGGATGCAGTGAGGTTATGGGAAACCTAGTCTTAAAAAGAAAAAAAAGAGCAGTAGTGTGAAACAGAGGCTACTACTCGTTGCAAACATGGCCTTATGTGTTCACCGGAGTTCACTCTATGTCCTCCATAATGAATTTGATGAATTATATATGCGAGGCCATCCATACTCCAAGTAGTTAATTCAGCCAGTCTTCTGTGGGCAAACTTGAAGTCAAACTAAATAAATGAAACATCCCAGCTGACCCAGCCTGGAGCTTTTACCCCAGTCTCTTTGGTCTGTGATTCCATCACTAAGGCTTTTAATGTGGTCTTGGCGTGGCAGGATGGGGGCCAGTGGAGCCAGGAGGCCTGGGGCAGATGGGGAGAAGATGGAGGAAGGGGATATAGGGGGTGTGTCTATCCCCCTGTTGAAGCTCTAATCATGGGCATGGAAGGGCAGCCTGTCGCCGCAGCTCACGGTGGGTCTCTGAGCCGTGATTACAGGGTGTGTGCAGGCCACAGGGGGTTGATCACAGACATGCGCTGGCAAGAGTCAGTGTGTGGCCACTGGACTCTGACCATAGGGTGTGTATGCTTGACAGAGAAAATTGCTGGGACTGCAATGTTAAAAAATAAAATACACAAAATAAGTACAAAACGAGAGACACAGAAAGACAGAACAGAGACAGGGAGAGACAGTGATGCTAAATGGCAGAATTGTATAACAAAGAGACATGGAGGGAAAGAGGAAACGACAACAAGGGGTAAAAAAAAGAAGACAGCCAGACACAGACCGAGGCAGCAGGGAAGTATTTCAAAGTCAACGCTGTTTCAATGAATAGCTGTTATTATTTCATTACCGCAAAATCCTACCTTTCTATATACCTATCTAAAGCACTACTGTAAAATCCTTAACAGCAACTTTAACGGTCACGTAGTTGGCTTCATCTTTCATAGACCCACAAATCAATAGATTTCTCTACCGCTTAACAGCAGCACTGCAAGACAAAGACACAGAGAGAGAGAGGGCAGCCAGAGGCAGGGATTAACACTGTGTTTAGAGAAAGCCAGAGGTGCTTTGTGGCTTTGTGGCTCTCTCTCTCTGTGTGTGTGTGTGTGTGTGTGTGTGTGTGTGTGTGTGTGTGTGTGTGTGTGTGTGTGTGTGTGTGTGTGTGTGTGTGTGTGTGTGTGTGAGAGAGAGTCACTGTCAGTCGAAATACTGTAGTACAGCAGAAAACATCAATGGGTAAACAACAGCAGGCTGCTGCCACATCGATTTCAATACACAGCTAATAAATAGTACACACAGGCTCGCACACATGGAGAGAAACGGATGCGCACACACAGAGAATCTGTCTAAAGTTGTTAAAGATGTTGACTTAAGCTACTTAACTTTGACTGCTCTGACATTAGAGAGGATGAAGAGAAAGAGAGGGGTGAAAGAAGGAGGGCAGAGGGAGAGAAAAAGAGTCAAGAAGCATGGAGGAGGAGAAACAGAAGAAGAGGAAATGGGAGGATAAATGCATGTGTGCTCTCCATCTCGCCTGTATTTGTTTCTTGCTCTCCGACTCATTCAGCCCGTCTTTATCTCTTCCTGACCTCAGTCTTTCTTTCCGTCAGGCAGACCATGACCATGCTGAAATGTGATCTGACTCTTTAATCTTCATAATCCAGTTGGCCAAAGGATGTATTCCTTTACTAATTAAGGAACAGACGTGTAGCTCACACATACACATGCTCACAGATCTGACAATAAATGTTGGAAAGACATGAAATCAATGAGAGAGAAAATGGGAGGAGGGGAGAAATGGGCAGAGTAATCATATTTAGATTTTCAGTGCAGACACATGACAGGATTAAAACAAATCCTAAGAAGAAAATGGCAAATCAAAAATCAACCAAGCTTCCTTTTCTAGTCCCACAATTTCTCCCTTTTGTTCTTCAACATTCTTTCTATTTTTCCGTCATCTCCTGGTTGTTGTGCTTACAATGGGAGGATGAAAAGTTGCTAAGGCAACAGGGAAAGAAGGGAAAAACACTTTCATCCTTACAGAGACGGAGGAATCCTGACAGTGGAACGGAGAGAAAGAAGGATATGGAGAAAGGCAGGGAAACTAGAGGGGAGTTGAAAGTGTGCATCTGCCTATTAGCAGAGACTGCAATTTGAACCTGAAGGGATGTGGGGGGTGTAGAAAAAAGAGAACAGAATGCAATGCAACTGCCGGGAGTGAGAGCTGTCCTAGAATGCACAGTAAATACAGTACGTGCTTACTGCTTAATGCTATGTGAAGCTCACATATTCTTGCTTGTACTGTACTCCTGTACTGTAATCTCTAGTACTAATCTAGTAATATGAGTAGATTTAATGATGGAATTTTCCACATGATTGATAGAAAAGGTGTAACTGATGTTTAAGATAGTTAAACAAATGCTTGATTTGTACAACTGAAACTTCAGATGGATTAATAATACTGTATAGGAAATAGCAACAACGTGTATAATGTATTACAGTCTGGGTTTGAAGAGGATTACAAAAATACTCACATACGCATGTCAACCAAACATAACTTCCCAATCAAACTTCTATAAATATCTACATGTTAGAAATTATCTATAAAATGTCTGTTGTTGTTCTTATAGTATTCATCCTAAAGGGGACCATGAATGCCTGTACAAATTGTCATGGTGATTCATCCAAAAGTTGTGGACCACCCACTGACTGCCTGAAATTGCCCTCGCTAGAGCCATGCTGCTAAAATACACTTACAAACGACAAGAGAATTGCAAGATATATTCCCAGAGGCGGGTTTGAACCGTGATAAAGGGTTTTAGGCTGGTTATTTTCTAATAATCTGCTGCATAAATATCCCCAGCAGGAAGCAATATGCATACTAACCAACCAGAGTGCATGCTGCGTTTGTGGCAAATATCAACCCACCACTTGACAGATTCATGCAAAACCGCATGCAAACAACCTTTTAATAACATGTTTCTAGCGTCATATATGTTTTCTACTCTCTTTAATTCTATGATTGGTTCATTGTACCATGATGCATACTACACATGCTTTTTAACACAATGACATTGAAGAAGCTGCTGTCTGAAACCAGTTTAATCTCAATATGGTAATATGGTGTGTTAAGCAGATTATGCATTGTCTGGAGAATGCTAAAAGAAGCATTTGTGTGTGTGTGTGTGTGTGTGTGTGTGTGTGTGCGTGGTGGGGGCTAAGAGGAAACAATGATATGATGCTGGCTACAGTATATGAGCAACAAACATGGCTGTGAGGATATACACACACACACTAACGCATCTGTATGTTTGTGCACAGAACAATACACACTAACGCACACTAGACGCACATATGCAGCGTTCAGCTCTTGGGGATTTTGAGTTCAAAGCATGTTTTATTTTGGGAACAGCTTTGGGTTAGTCACCCTACTTTGGTGACAGACGGAAAAAACAGGTTGCAAATATCAAACACGTTACAAGCACTGTGACACACACAGACACCCACCCACTCTCAAACACACACAGGCATTCACATTCTCACTTTCCTTGTATTTTCTCCGTCTCTCTCCTAATTCCAAGAAGCATATTGCCAAAGGGAGAATATGTTTTTAAAAACTTACAAGCTGAATTCTCCTTCACCAGCAGCTAATATTAATAATATAAATATAATTTATTAATGATCACAGCTCATCTGACAGCTTTGTCAAAAAAACTAAGAAGTGGTGTTTGGGCTTCGTTAACACATGGCAATATGGCAGGATGCTGGGATTATTCTAACAACTCAATGTTGTCAATGCGGCTGGTACACTTCAGGGGGTTCTAATTCACATTGGAAGCAACAATAACAGATTTAGTCTCAATTTGGGGTGAGTGAAATGTATCCAGTTGAGATTATATCACAACAACAGTTATCTCATTGCACTTTTCATAAAAGAGCAGGTCTAGACCGTACTCTGCGATGTTATTTACAGAAACCCAACAGTTGCCAAATTAATTCACCCAAACCCTCACTAGAAAAGAGCTTGTCCAGTCACAGCTTAGCAACCGTACCTAGGTTGGGCAGGTCTGTCAAGCTTTGGATTTCCCCACGTTGTGTGCACGGGTCTCTATTAAGAGCAATACTCAGCATTTAGTGGTGACTTTTTTATTTGTCTTTCAGAAAGCCCAAAAGCAAGTGGAAGGAATGGCTTAAATAGTGTGTTTCTTCTGTTTGTGCAAACCTTGTAGCATGTCTGCCGTACTACCCACAGTGATAAAGCATCACGTCCAAGGCCAAAAAGCACATCATTAACTAACTACATTAGTTTGTGGGGTTACAGGTTACATTAGCGGCTTCCTCTTTATTGAATTAAGTGAAGATGCACTCAGGCAACCCCAGCTAATTTTTACCTGAGATGGCGTTACATTCTCCAAACACATTGGATAGTCCTTAAGCATCTTTAGCCTCCAACTTTTAGCTTATGTTTGTAGTCATCAAGAGCAGATTTTGGACCCCTATACAAGATTTGCCATGTTAACACCAATGTATGGAGCTGGTTTAATTAGCTAGGTAGTTTAGCTGATCAAATCTGGCTAGTTTCAATGAACTGTGAGGTTATCATCTACTGTGAGGTTATCATCTACTGTTATTATTGTAAAGTGAAAAGCTTGTAGAATAGGCTTGACATGCACAGCAACGGTAATTAACGGTAAGGGTTTAATTATGGTACTGTATATTTTCGTGTGAATGCATGGAAAATGTATCCTGAAGTAAACTTTTAGGAACATATTAATGGTTAAATAAAGTTTCATTTACAAGGTATCTAAGCAAAAATGTTGGAGGTGGTTTGCGATGTGAAGTGAAGTGCGCGCACACAAACACAGGGCAAAGCAGTCATTGAACAGACCTCGGCACAGTTTGGTATTGACACCTGTTTGAAATTTAAAATGTGCAGCCAGGGGAGAGGGCCACACAAACAGTCAGGTACACACACAGTTGTCTGTGTCTTGGCTGTGACTCTGTGCTCTGCTGCAGGTCAGAGGAAGGCTAAGAATAAACGGGCCCCGCTGAGCCACACACACACAAGCACACTTTTAACTTTGCCTTTGACTTTTGCACACATGCACAAGAACAAGACAGAGACAGCTGCAGACAGATAGAGAATGAGAAACAACCAGGACAGACCCTTAGGTTAGGTTGGTGAACAAGAGAGGCATAAAGTTATTATGAGTTAATGAATTCCTTCATGTGCATAATGTGAGTCAAAATAGTCCATACATATAGATTCAATGTATGCGTGTGTGACTTACCACTGTAATTAACTCCACTCAAGTGAGAGAACATACTGATGATCCTAACATCCTAACATATTAAATCATTCATCATCATCATCATCATTCTTTCACTCCCATTCACTTCTATCCTCATTTCATTATTAAGTGATGAAATTAAGTCATTCTTCTTCTTCTTCTTTTCCCTCTGTGAGTAGTAAAGGGTTGCATGTGGAAACACATTTTCCCACAGCTGTCAAGACATTTGCACACTACATTTCTTTGCCTCACTTATCTTGTGTTGCTGCACTATTTTCCCTATGACTTTAGAGGACCCCAAAGAGATTTTAAAAAGAATCGTCAAAGTCAAGAAGAAAAGATTGAAGAATCCTGGTTTTTAGTCAGTAGTATGGATCAAGCTCCAAAAAGCTGGATCCTACATTGCCCATAATTCAACATGATAGCATCTTCCGTTGCGTAGTCCATGGCAAATGCCCACATCTTTCAAACAGCATGGCCCAGTTTAACGCAGGCTTTCTGTTAGTGATGTGTAGCCTCCAAGCTGAGGTAACCCTGATGACATCATTATGACATCATCAGTGGTTATGTCCTCAAACAAAACGCCTTCAAAGCCACAGAAGTTGTTAAGCACTTGTTTTTACAGACTGAGTAGTGCTCTTCATAACATTATGTGTAAACTTGGTGAAGTGGCCCTTTAAACACACATTTCAGAAAAAATCCATCCACCCTGCTGGAATATAAATGAGCAAGAATTCCTGTCAGCCCAGAGAGCACTCAGCTGAAACCTGACCTGTGACCTCTGATTACAGGAAACTAGAGAAAGGGGAATTTTCTTTAGAGCTCATGAATTTGAGCTAAAGCCCCCTTCTCTTTCTTCTTCATTTCAGTTTCCTCTCCTCTTGTCAGTTCAGCTCAAATGCCCTTTAAATTTTCCACTCAGCCTTTCTTCATCCCCCGCTTCCCATGATCCATCTACTGACCTTGACCACTTTACTCTTTTCCCGAACTTTTCAGAAATATCACTCCAACAGACAGGATAAACAAGAAAACTGACAGATTAATGTGGGGCGTTGCTTAAATGCAGGAAATAGACAAAAGGTGTAAACAAAACAATTATGCAGCTTGAAGGAAGACGGCGGGGAGGTGTGGAGGGTGAGTTATGTCGGGGTTGTGATCCAGCTAAATTGCCTTGGCAGTTAAGTCCCTTTTCTCTGAGTAAAGGGTTAGACTGAGGTAGATGGATGGAGAGAATGAGGAGAGGAGAAGGTGAAGAAGGAAGGGAAGGAAAGAGAAGGAGACGAGGGGGACGACAAAACTCATCCTGTGTGGAATAAAATCGAAAAATAAACCAGACAGAATTAATGGGGATGGAAGAAATGGGGAGAGATGGGGAAAAAAGAAAGAAAGAGGCTATCCAGAGCAAATCCAAGGTAAAGGTACTTTATTCATTCTCTCTATTTAACCCATTCCTCAGGGGAGCAGTGGGCAGCCAATCACAACGCCGAGGGACCAACTCCAGATTTGAGCCAGTGCCTTGATCAAGGGCATTAACTGGACAACCTAGTACATTTTTTTTTAATGGTGGGGGAACCCGGAGCACCATGAGGGTACCCATGCAAACATGGGGAGAACATACAAACTCCACACAGAAATGCCCAGAACGACCTGGATTCAAACCCAGAACCTTCTTGCTGTGTTGCACAGTTCTAACCATTGGGCCACCATGCCCTGCTGTGTTAGTCCGCATCCAGTAGAGGAAGACACTTATAGTTGGTTTATGTTTACTCTTGACCCACACCAATACAATCTTGTCAGTGTAAAACAAACTGGACCCACTGTTCTCTGTAATGCTCTTGTACTGACACACCAACAACATACTATTACTGAGCTACCAGAGGACACACAGTAAATCTCTAATGTCTCTAGCTCCCCTCACTCTTATCTCACCCCTTCTTAACCTCACTAGCTTTATAAGCAGTAATTGCATCATTGTTGGTAGATTATTTCACACAAACACACACACACACACACAAACACATGCAAACACATTCTTCCCTTGTAGTGATGCTCATACGTAGAAGCTGGCTGATACAAGCTTGCAAGCATCTTGTTCATTTGTAAATTCTGGTCCTACACAAATACACCCAAACACCCAAATAGTTGCATTATTATACTTGTGAGGACCCTCATTGACATTATGCATTAACTAGCCCGAAGGGTTGGTCACAACTATCGTGCATGCATAAGCCCAGCTCTCAACCATAGCCTACATGTAGCTCTAATCTTAACCTGCAAACCAAAGTCTTAAAGCTCAAACAGCTCTCAAAAAGGTCCTCACTCTCAAGGCCTAAAACTAGAATAGGTCCGTATAATAAGCGCACGCACGCACACACGGTTCCTGTATGATGTAGAAGCACTTTGAGTAGTTGTTAAGACTAGAAAAGCGCAATATAAATACAGTACATTTACACACACAGAGTTAGAAACACACTGGATGTAAGCCACAGATGAACAGCTTTTGAATGGCCTTGCCAACATTTGCCCGCCAAAGACACAAAACCACACACACACACACACACACATATTGGTATCAATATATTTGTGAGGACATTCATTGAGATAAATACATTGACTATCCCTGTGACAACTTGCGGAAATGTCCTTTTTTGCGTAAATATCCTCACTCATTATAGCGCTCCACATAAAGGTACAAAACCACACACATACACACTCACACAGAGACGGAGGATGTCTGGCTCCCTGCTTTTAAAACACACACACATACACACACATACACACACACACACAAACACACACACACACACACACACACACACACACACACACAGACACACAGACACACACACACACACACACAATCAAACACAGAGTACTTGATTTACAGGCCCCATGAGGCGCTGAGGAAACTGCATTCCCAACTTCTGTTTGTAATGGTCAATTTAACACCGCTAACATCAGCATTTTAAAAATGCATGTGCCCAAGGACACAAGAGCAATTTGGTGCGTGTGTGTGTGTGTGCGTGCGTGCGTGCGTCACGTTTGAGGAAGCATTTTAATGCAAAGTAGCCCACTTTAAAGAGTGGTATTATTATGCTGTTATCAGCCTAATAGAGCCATTTATGGTATGAATATATCTTTAACAATCAATTAACCCAATCAGCCATTTCTGAATGGGAATAAATCACACAGAAAGGAAACAGAGAAAGAGTATCATGTCATTGGCAATCCAAAAATATGTCACTGAACATCTTTCTAATGAATAAAAGAAATACACGTTTTTTTTAAGATATTGGGCAAATGAACTGAGAACTGCGGCATCTTACTCTTAATTAAAGCTGTGACTGCTTATTTACAGATTTCAAGTGTACATAAACTGTGTGGTAAAGCCGGTAAATAAGAGTTACTGACACCATGTCTGTACTTACATGGTCTCGTCATTCTGAAACTCCAGCTTGCCAGCGGCCAGCTCGTAGTCCTCCCCTGCCCTAGCGCTGGCATCCACAGTACGGTAGGGGACGGCTACCAGGCCTCGGGCCCCCGAAGTCCTGAGCACCTTCACCTCCATCACACCTACGCTCTCACTGACTTTCTGACTGGCAGTCTCAAAGGTAAAGATACCTGAAAAAAAAAGGAAAAAAGATGCATTATTTCACAGGGGAGAACAAGGTGACAGACAAGGTTGATCAACACCTACGCTCTCACTCACTAGCGTGCTCGCCATTGTGTACCGTATATATAGTGGAAGGGATAATAGATTACCACCCACTTTATCTGGATAAAACATAATAAATGCCAGGTAAACACCCACTCTCCACTCAGCCTCCCTCACTTTAATTCTCTTTGGATCTTATCAATCTCCTGTAACTGAAAATGTGGTGAGGTTGAGGGGACTGGGAATCTTTGTGATACCTAACTTTAGGATATTGTGGGACTACGTAGCAAAGAAATAGACCCATGTGAATTCATCGTTTGCTTGTGGGGGGCAGGCACGAACATTTTTTCTAACATTAATATGCGTTCCCCTAGCCTGCCTATGGTCCCCCAGTGGCTAGAAATGATGATAGGTGTAAATCGAGCCCTGGGTATCCTGCTCTGCCTTTGAGAAAATGAAAGCTCAGATGGGCCAATCTGGAATCTTGCTTGACTCAGAAATGGCATGTCCTAAGGAATGCTCATTGTGGAACTGGCTCTAGTGGCTGTAATTCTGCACCAAGGCTAAATTTTGGGAAAGAGACTTATATGATATGGTATTAGGGGACCAGTAAGATCTAAACATCCAAAGATCACCATGTCATGGGACCTTTAACATCTACTTTTGTCTTCTTTGTCTGTTCAACATGAACACAAATCGTTGATCTATGCTCTTGGTGTCATTGTGATGTTGATGCTAATTGTTGTCGTTACTTTTGTACTTATCTATGACATGGATGGGATAGACTGTAATTAATAACGTTTTTTTTTTATCTGTTCAATCTTGCACAGAAGGTTAAAGACTAACTGAAATTAACATTCAGTTTTCCTCAGAAAGTGAGGAGAATTTAAACTTCCGTTTGGCTTTACAAAACCAAACGTGTTGTGTGTCAGTAGTTACATTAAGTTAGACCATTCCTGTTACCTGCGTGATCATCATCGTAGATGGTCACTGTGGCTGTGTGGTTGTCACCCAGAACGGCTTTGGGGGTGGCATTGGCATCCTGGGGGGCGGTGCCAATCTCAGGATAACCAACCACTCGAGGGTTGCTGAGGTGGACGTAGAAATACTCATCTTCCTCAAAGATGTCGTCATCAATCACTCCAACTGTGATCTCTGGTAAAAGAATTGTCATTTAAGGTGGATTTTGGTACAGAATAGTTCACGGTACACTTCTTTAGGCTATTTCAATCAACTATTTCAATGATAAACCTTAAAATCGTATTTTTATGGAATCCATGAAGAAGAAGTTGCCCAAGGTGCCGCAAATGACCTCCGCTATTTGAGCCTCAGCCTCAGTGACATGTTTTTTTGAAAATATGCCATAAATTATAGCTGCCACTGTTATTTCTTTTTACCTTTGAGGGTCTCTCCTGGCTTAAACAGCAGTGTTCCCTCTGCAAACTCGTAATCCGAACCTGCGTTTGCTGTGCCGTCCTCGGTGCGATAATCCACCTGGGGGAGATAGGATTACAGGGAGACGGGAAGCGGGGTGAGGCGAGGGGAGAGGAGAGAGCGAAAAAGAGCCGTTAAAAGATGAAACAGGACAGAACAGATATGAAAAGGGCAGAAAAACACAAAGGAAGAGGCAGAACACAGAGAACAGAGGAGGAGAGGGAGATAGAGGAGGACGAGAGGCATTTGGGGAGATGTGAACAGAGGGTGAGAGAAAACAAGAGACGCTGCTTCATTAAACCGAGCCCTCTGGTCAGCCACAGTATGATAATAAAGACTTTGAAGATGGTACAACAGAACTTTCCCTGTATCCTCGCCATTCTCTCCATCCTCTCTCCATCTGACCTCTTTATCAACTCTCTTCAACTCATCCTATACAGATGTTTACAAATGTACCCTAATTTTTTTTTTAGAATCAGATAAGTGGGATCAGATGGTGCCGGCTGTTAAATAAAAAAAAAGTCAGAGTACTTCAAAGTATTAGAGGCTGTCTGTAAGAAAAGCTGAATCAGCAATGGTGGTGCTTTTGTAGTTTTGTTTTCTCTTGGCTCTGCTCTAATTTTTGCTGTGGATAGGAAAAGTGTAAGTGTGAACTTTTATTTAAATGCGTCCATTACAATAGTTGACACTGCTGGGACGTCTGTGTTAGAACATTTTTGATACATACTTTTTTCTGATTATTATTAAAACTGTTTGCATAATAATACCATATTATACTGATCACTCTAAACAAGATAACCATGGTGTCCTTGTGAAAGGCACAAGATGTTTCTGGAGGCAGAGCAGGCACAGGAGATAAACTGACAACATCGACTTTGTTATGACTTTGTATTAACATGCGCTTTGTATAAATAAGCAGCTGTAGAGAGCTTCCAGTCGGGTATTTTCTGTACTATTCTGCAGTGTGGAAACTGTCTCCGTGTGTTCACAAGTAAAAATTAACTTTGATATAACTTCAGTGGTCTTTGTCTATACTTTATAATAAAAATATTCTATCAGTCTGTATACTGAGAATTTATAATAGTTCACACATTTTTATCTTAATGTGATTATAGAAACAGACAAATGTTAAATTGCCTATAATGTTGTTTTATTTACTGATAGCCTGTGGGCCATTAATATAGCTTGGCTTTATAAACTGTACCATTGTAGGTTTAAAGGTGCTCTAAGCGATGTTGGGTGACGTTACTTCTCGTTGACATTCGAAGTATTTTCAAATAAAACAAGACTAGCTCGCCCCTCTCATCCCGTCCCCTCCCGTCCCCTCCTCCTCATCCCGTCCCCTCCCCCTTCCGCGCAAATCCTTCTTATCAGTTATTGGCTGGAACGCTGGAACACTGTTTGTGTACGCCTCCTGGTGCCGGTTGACACATATTGTTTTTGTTGGCGTGTGTGGAGCCTGGGCTGTCTACAGACACCGCTGGTGTTTTTTTTACAGTGTGTTCTGGGGACAGGCAGCTCGCAGATAGTGAGGAGATGTTTGCTGTATGTGACAACAACTGTTGTAGCCTGTTAATGTTGTGTACAGCTTCTCTCCACGGCTTCCAAACGGCAAATCCGTCAATGCAGCTTTAAGTTTGTAGTGTAGCCAGCCATTCCATTATATGTATCAAACTTTTCAAGTACTGTTATTTTTAAAGAGCTAAAATGGCAGATTATAGAAATTCTTCTAGCCTTTGAACGTTTCAACAAGTGCGTCATCGGGCAGGGTTCAAGTAGCCTCTTTGAGAAACTTTGTTTGATGAAGATAATCATTTCTTTGTCTGTAAAGCGCTGCTCTGACAATGTGTCTGAAGAGCCTGTGTGTGGGCTAAATAGGCCACTTAACTTAGCAAAATCAGCCTTCAGCAGACGGCAGACCATGCCATCAGCCGACCTCTACAGACAGCACTAATGTTGCATCGTAGTTTCATTTGTATCCGGTGAGAAAAATAGCAAAAACACAGTAGTACTAACAAGCAGATCAGGTATCATTTCACTGACATGGACTCCCTGTGGGAGACATGAAAGAAAATCTCTTATTCAGAGTATGAGGCCAGTGTTAAGCCAAAAATCAAAGAGGCTTTGCAAAAGGATATGTTTTTTTCTTTGAGTTATAACATGAGCAGTGAAATGTATTGTTCCTCCCAGCTCTCTTCTGTCACCCACGTCTACATCTTTGCCAGCATCTGACCACAAAGAGAACAAGAAAGCTCTCTAGAGGTGAGAACTGTTGAAATGTTATGAGTTAGATCAGACCCAGACAAGGAAATGTGAGTGATATCAGTTCAGAGGAGAATTGTAGAATCTCTGGTATCTGCCATTGTCTGGCTGAGTCTTTTGGCTTCACTCCCTCCCTCACCTTTCCTCACCCACACACACACACTTGGTCTTATTCTTCTGAACAATCCCACTGTCTTGCATTAATACCACAAACAAACAGACCTTGACAGTAACTCCAGAGTCTCCTCCGTGTCTGGCAACGGTCAGTTTCAAGGAGCCGCAGTTTTCAAAACACTGGTACAAGGGGGGGTTCAAACTCCATTTTAATGGTGTGAGGGTCGTCCTCCTGAGCCTGGGTCTCATTGCTGCTCACCACCTGGGGAAAAAAAACAGGGAAAAAGTCCGATCAGAATCAGGACCATTTGAATAATGGTGATAACAGTGTTGGGCAGTAACGCATTACTTAGTAATATATTACTGTAATATTATTACTTTCCACTGTAATGCGTAGTGTAAGGGATTACAATTTTTATGCGTGATTTGTTTTTTATCCCAGGTAGACTTTCTTATATGAAGACGTGACGCGTACTTTTGACGTAATTTAGCGCGCGCGGCAGGTCAGGGCCAAGGCAGGTCACATCACGTTGGCTACTAGCCAAGAAGCTAAACGAAGGATGCCGGAGAGAGGAATAAATTCAACAGCTGGAAGTATTCTCATTATATAAAGGCTTTGATCCGTGTAGGAACATCAATGGCATCCAACATGTCACTGTGAGCAGAGTCCCTCTTCTCTCTCACCTTGTGCACGCAGGCACAGCAAGTTGCTATGGTGATGGGACGCCAGGTCCTTCTCTTAATGTAAGCCTAAGTGAAACTTGGCAACAGGCCTATGCAAATGAGCAATAATCTCCATGGCATACAGTAACAGCCTGAATGAAGATGTCTGCAGCTCTGCAGTTTGGCTGATAGGTTACCCCTGTAAGGTTCGTTATTGTTCCAATAATGTAGAATGAGTTCTTAAGAAGTAATATTACTTTTTAAGGAGTGATAAGTAAAGAGTAACATATTACACTTTCTGAGTAACACTGGGTGATAAGAGGAGACGTGTGTCTTACCTTGCGAGCCTGGTCAGCTGCATGCTTCTTGAGGATGTTGCCAGCTCCAATCATCATCCTGGTTGCCTGGATACGGTAGAACGCTCTGCTCTTCTGCTGCTGCATCAGAACCTAATCAACAAAAACAATAAATCAACAAATTGATCTATTGATTATAATATGTTAATCTGTAATTCAGTTTGTTTTTGTTAGACTACCTTTTGGGAAAGCTTCCAATTACAGACAGCTGTAAGCCGTGAACCTCTCTTGGGAGATTCTTTTCACGTCTCCACAGGGAGATTTGAGGGTCAGCTACAAATTCACTTAAGGACACTTTTGAGGTTGGACCCACATCCTGCACTTTAGATCCTGGTATTCGTAATGTTGGAACTTCGCCCATGCTTAAAAAATTTGTAACTGTCTAGATATGCCAAGACAGTCAAAATAAATCAGTACCTTAGTTGACTCCCACTCATGGAGATCATTATATCAAAGGTGGACTCAAATTTAAGGGAATCCAGCCAGAAATGACATTTGGTATGAAGGAATGATGGCATCTGTAACACTTGATCTTCTGTGCTGAGCATGCTGGCCTAACTTAATGAAAAAGTTAAATACCACCAAAGGGGGTGGTAATGACTCAATCTGACAACAAAAAAATCCTTAATTTATCCGGTTGAGTTTAATCTCCAGGGCAGCAGTCATTTTTATTTACAGCATGAGGCTGAGGGAGTAGCTGCAGGGGGGAGGGAGGCTTGAATGCAAACAAACATCTGGAAGTAGTCCAGTGCACCTCGGGGTGCCTGCCAAACTCCTTTCCTTCTCTCCCTCCCTACCAACAAAACAAAGACCAAGACCAAGAAATTAATTTGAAGGATAAAAATGGATGCAACAGATAAATCCGTTATGTGCTAGTTTGATCATTGGTATTCATAAAAACAAAAGTGTAACCGTGTGCGTGCATGTGTGTGTGTGTAGCAGCTTCTTTATTTTCACACCAGGGATGAGAACAGATTAACAGACTCCTTCCTATGGAGAAACTCAACTAAACTAATAGGAAAAGGGCTTATAAATATCTATTAAAAAATTATAAATCTAAATTCCACCAAAATCTTAACTCGAGGTCCACTTGCTGGCTTTTTGTAGCGCTGTTTACCACATCTGCCTGTATGTTAAGCTCAATGTGTGAGATGCTGCTGTAAGCTAAAATATAAATAAATAAAAAAATAACAAGTGGACCTTATGTTACACAATTTTTGTCAAGCTACAGCTTCCAAGGCCAAGGATTAACTTTCACGCTCACATATCTAATATTTATACAACTTACCTGGCAAAAAAAATCACCTGGATTGCATGTAACAGTGCTGTCAATCAAGCCAAGAGCTACCATCCTCTCTACAGACTAGTGGTTTTATCAGTACATAACATTACATGAGGAGCGTCCCAAAAAAACTAGATTTGTATCTGTTTATGTGTGTTTGAGAGAGACTGAGTGTTTGAGAGAGAGTCAGTCAACACTTAATTATAATGTTGTTTATATTTGGTGTGCACACATATTTGAGTTTCCATTTTCTATTAATAAATGTGCTTTACAAGAAATGAATGAAAGGGGTACATTTTAATTCAATTTACAAAGGCAACTGCATTATTTGTCAAACACAAGTTTGGCTGGAACATTTTGGAAATGTTCTCTGTATAACAGTTGTGTCACAGCGTCATCTCCAACACAAAGTCACCCTCAGAGGAGTCGCATATGAAATGTGATGCATGATGTTAGGATTCATTAAGATGTAACAAGATCTTTAGCTCAGAAAAAAAGGAACAAAGTCAAGATGAAGTCAAGACGGAGAAGAAAGGCAGGGCATCTATTATTAGCAGCTGACTAGTAACATCCAATCATATTCATAAAGGTGTACACACCATTCGTGTAATATCAAGATATAATAAATTGTTGACTAAAATATAATGTAAATGAATGTCTTGGAGTAGCTTTATTCACTCCAGTAAATAAAATAATTGGCCGAGAATTAAATAAGAAGATTGACACCACTTTCATCTTTGTTTATGGAGCTCAAACCAGGAAGCGATTAGCTTAGCTTAGCATAAAGACAGGAAGCAAGCGGAAACAATTAGCTTGGATTCCTCCAAAAAGGTCAATAATATGCCAACTAGCACCTCTAAAGCTCAGCATGTTACTGGTCCACAGAAGGGACATTTTGTGATTTTAGAGGGGGTTAGGTGCTCCATAGTTAAAACGCATTAGCTATTTTTTTAAACGTGAGAGTGGTATCGATAGTCTCAACTGACTCCACCGCAAAAAAGCAAACAAGAGTATTTCCCAAAATGTCTAAAACTATCCAAAACTATTCCTTCAAAGTATAGTATATACCCAATATCAACTAACTGATGTGCACATACAGTATAAGCATATTCCTCCTAACCTGATAATTAGCCATCTCAATCAGCTGTTCCATGTCTTTGTCCGGGTGCCTCTGCTTCATGTCCTTCAGCGTCCTCGCCATGTCCCTTCTGGCCTCGTCCTCCTCGTCCTTGGCTCCTCCCTCTTCCATCATCCCTCCGTCTATCCCGCTGTGACAATTCAAGGCCATCTGTCCGTCCAGCTCCAGCATGTCCATCTTGGTGAACCCCCCTGAAGCCAGGGCTCCGCCTCTGCCCATACTCATCCCTCCATCCGGCCCTCCCTCCGTCTCAATGATGATGCCGCGTTGCTTGTCAGCGCGGTAACGCTTGCGGACGTACTTGTAGAAGAGGAGGCGGCGGTCGGCCACCCAGGCCTGGACTACACAGAGCGGGAAGAAGAGGAAGGTCAGCACCGCCTCCCACACCTAGAGGAGAGAAGAGACAGAGTTAACGGCTTCCTTTTTCCTTACTACGCAACAGTGGTGGAAAGTATCTAAGTACATTTACTCAAGTACTGTACAAATTTGAGGTATATGGGTTTGATCTCCGGCCCTGCAGTCCCATGTTAAAGTGTCCTTAGGCAAGACACTGAACCCCAAATTGCTCTTGATGCTGAGCCATCGGAGTTTCAATGTTTACTTGTACGGCAGCCTCAGCCTCCAGTATATGAATGTGTGTCAATGGTTCCTGTTCTATGTTTAAACGCCTTGAATAGTTGTTAGAAAATACATTCCATTTATCTAGAAATATAGTCCATTTACATTTCAGAGAGAAATATAGTTTTTACTACATTAATCGGACATCTTAAGATAAATTAAGATTTTTTTAAAGATATATTAAAGATATAAATTTAATTACCCAACAACATCAAAGCGGAAATGATTAGACGATTAAATTGTGTGGATTCTTTCTAGTCTCTAAATTGTGAGGATTTCCTGTATGGAGTACTTTTACTTTTAATACCTTAAGTCCATTTTTAAGTCACTTTTTCAATACAGGACTTTTCTTTGTTACAGTGTGCTATTAGTACTTTTACTTAAAGGTCCCATGACATGGTGCTCTTTGGATGCTTTTATCTAGACCTTAGTGGTCCCCTAATACTGTATCTGAAGTCTCTTTTATATAGACCTTAGTGGTCCCATAATACTGTATCTGAAGTCTCTTTTATATAGACCTTAGTGGTCCTGTAATACTGTATCTGAAGTCTCTTTTATATAGACCTTAGTGGTCCCCTAATACTGTATCTGAAGTCTCTTTTATATAGACCTTAGTGTACTGTACTGCCAAAACTGCCACTTTGCTTGTAAGCCATGATGTCTCTCTCTCATGGGTAGGCCAAATGGGTGGGGAAAGCAGAGGAAGGGGAGGTAACCTTGCTCATTATGACCTCATAATGGGCAAGATTCCTGATCGGCCCATCTGAGTTTTCATTTTGTCAAAGGCAGAACAGGATACCCAGGGTTCGGTTTACACCTATCACCATTTCTAGCCACTGGGGGACCATAGGTAGGCTGGGGGAACGCATATTAATGTTAAAATACCTCATAAAGTGAAATTGTCATGCCATGGGACCTTTAAGTAAAGGATCTGAATACTTCCACCACTGCTACCCAACGTTTTCTTTTTTCCCCCCAAACTTTCCTCTCTTAACAGCTTCCATTTCTGTCTGTCCTCACCTCCACTTCTCCAGGGGAAGAGACACTCAGTATCAGGTAAAGCCAGATGTAGGCGAAGATACTCCAGGCCGCCGTGACGAAGAACACCCGAAGGTGTTTGATTTTGCGCGTCTCCCCATCAGGAACCACATACACACACAGGGCAATGATGATGAACATGTTGAAGGCAGCGCTGCCCACAATAGTGCTGGGACCCAGAGAGCCAGC
This sequence comes from Etheostoma perlongum, assembly GCA_026937815.1. Classification (NCBI taxonomy): domain Eukaryota; kingdom Metazoa; phylum Chordata; class Actinopteri; order Perciformes; family Percidae; genus Etheostoma; species Etheostoma perlongum. The sequence continues at coordinate 7,379,821 of CM049389.1, forward strand.
CTCGAAACCGTGACCACACACCTATAGGTGGGGAGAAAATCAGATTACTGTGTTCCCATTACATTGTGTATCAGTTAATCCAATCTGTAACCACCTGGCTCATATTGTACTCACCTCAATAACTGACAGCAGTATCTCGGGGGCACTGGAACCCAAGGCCATTAAAGTGAGATTAGAGACGGTCTCATTCCAGATCCTGACCGTGGTGGTGGTGGTCTCACCATTTGGCCTCTTTATGGTGATTTCCTTCTCCTGGGAGGTGATGACCTGAGAGGAGAGGAGAGGAAATAAAAGGAAATAAAAGGAAAAGAACAGCATAGACAAGGAAAGTGGGTGCACCAAATGGAAAGGACAGGAAAGTGATAAAAAAAACAAGGCAAAAGGAAAAGCAACAAGAAACAAGGGGAAAAAGGAGAGTAGAGAAGCCACCGAAGGGAAATGAGAAGAAATGAAAGAAAGGCAATTTATTGATTTAACAAAGATGCCACCGAGCTGTCAAAGGTGTCATTAAATTCATTGTACCCCCCCACCCTCCAAACAGATAGTGACAACTTACATGAGTACTACATACTGCATATAACTGCATTAATCTACTATAAAGGCACGTAATATCATGGGGAGCAAAAATGTAAAATAAGTGGTCTTCTCTTGCCTACCTCTATAGAAGACATGAATCGGTCCGCTATAATGCTCATGCCCAGGAACATATAGATGAGTGCTACGAAGTAAACAATGGCCCGTGCCACTTTGTCCCCCACAGAGGGGTTCTGAGGGTTCCACACAGGCAATACCACTCCTGAAATTTTAAACAAAAAGAAAGATTATCAAACTGCATGCTGCAAAGGATCACAAGAAATATTTAGTAGCAACAAATTGTGTGTGATGCCCTGACTAATCTCTCCCTCTCTTATCCTGTACAGTCTGCCATTGTGGGCATTTTGTAAGAAGTGCAGTAGCAGTACAACCTTATTAAGGAATATAAAAAGTGGGACATTTTCCATACTGGTCCCATTTTTCTTAATACAACGTATTGAAATGTAATCAATGTGCTCTAGTTTCAGGGCTGTAAATTGGCACAATCATCTGATACAGTAACCATGCATGTACAGTTTTTGCTGAGGAGGCAATGAAACACTGTCACCTTAATATGGTGTAGCGTTTATGCTTTATGAATATTCTGCTGACATTGTTCAACTTAATCTATATATTAGCAACTGGCAAATACATCTCTTTCCTGTTATTTGCAGGGCTTCTGGACAGGTCACACAGAATGAGCTGGCAAAATAAACTGCAATAAATGCCTGGAGGTTATTTATAAGCTATTTAGAAATGAAGAAGTCCTGGTATCGCGTGAGAAATATACTCTAACTCTATGTGGTTACGCTGTGGAGTATGATATGATAAAGGATTTTTTTTTAAATATGATAGTAAGTCACCTTAGGAATACTTTCTTGTAGAGCTTGAGCTGAGAGGTGAATGAGCTCTGTGGCTAGATATAAAGTTAGTATGGTCTATATTTTTCTCTCAAAAATCGGTTCTATACATTCGGGATGCATAGTGCAACCAAGACAATAGAAACCTGGTTTATACATACAGTGCCTTGCGAAAGTATTCGGCCCCCTTGAACTTTTCAACCTTTTGACACATTTCAGGCTTCAAACATAAAGATATATTATTTTTATTTTTTGTGAAGAATCACCAACAAGTGGGACACAATTGTGAAGTGGAACGAAATCTATTGGATATTTTAAACTTTTTTAGCAAATAAAAAACTGAAAAGTGGTGCGTGCAAAATTATTCGGCCCCCTTGCGTTAATACTTTGTAGAGCCACCTTTTGCTGCAATTACAGCTGCAAGTCGCTTGGGGTATGTCTCTATCAGTTTTGCACATCAAGAGACTGACATTCTTGCCCATTCTTCCTTGCAAAACAGCTCGAGCTCAGTGAGGTTGGATGGAGAACGTTTGTGAACAGCAGTTTTCAGCTCTTTCCACAGATTCTCAATTGGATTCAGGTCTGGACTTTGACTTGGCCATTCTAACACCTGGATACGTTTATTTGTGAACCATTCCTTTGTGGATTTTGCTGTATGTTTGGGATCATTGCCTTGTTGGAAGATAAATCTCCGTCCCAGTTTCAAGTCTTTTGCAGACTCCAACAGGTTTTCATCCAGAATGGTTCTGTATTTGGCTGCATCCATCTTCCCCTCAATTTTAACCATCTTCCCTGTCCCTGCTGAAGAAAAGCAGGCCCAAACCATGATGCTGCCACCACCATGTTTGACAGTGGGGATGGTGTGTTGAGGGTGATGAGCTGTGTTGCTTTTACGCCAAACATATCGTTTTGCATTGTGGCCAAAAAGTTTGATTTTAGTTTCATCTGACCAGAGCACCTTCTTCCACATGTTTGGTGTCTCCCAGGTGGCTTGTGGCAAACTTTAGACGAGAACTTTTATGGATATCTTTGAGAAATGGCTTTCTTCTTGCCACTCTTCCATAAAGGCCAGATTTGTGCAGTGTACGACTGATTGTTGTCCTATGGACAGACTCTCCCACCTCAGCTGTAGTTCTCTGCAGTTCATCCAGAGTGATCATGGGCCTCTTGGCTGCATCTCTGATCAGTCTTCTCCTTGTCTGAGCTGAAAGTTTAGAGGGACAGCCAGGTCTTGGTAGATTTGCAGTGGTCTGATACTCCTTCCATTTCAAAATGATCGCTTGCACAGTGCTCCTTGGGATGTTTAAAGCTTGGGAAATCTTTTTGTATCCAAATCCGGCTTTAAACTTCTCCACAACAGTATTACGGACCTGCCTGGTGTGTTCCTTGGTCTTCATGATGCTCTCTGTGCTTTCAACAGAACCCTGAGACTATCACAGAGCAGGTGCATTTATACAGAGACTTGATCACACACAGGTGGATTCTATTTATCACCATCAGTCATTTAGGACAACATTGGATCATTCAGAGATCCTCGTTGAACTTCTGGAGTGAGTTTGCTGCACTGAAAGTAAAAGGGCCGAATAATTTTGCACGTACCACTTTTCAGTTTTTTATTTGCTAAAAAAGTTTAAAATATCCAATAGATTTCGTTCCACTTCACAATTGTGTCCCACTTGTTGGTGATTCTTCACAAAAAATAAAATGTTTACATCTTTATGTTTGAAGCCTGAAATGTGTCAAAAGGATGAAAAGTTCAAGGGGGCCGAATACTTTTGCAAGGCACTGTATATAGGATATTAACACTGGGAGAAATTATAAATGCGCTAATGCATATAATTTAATGCATCTAATGGCTCTATTATAACTGTATGTGTTGTTTCTTACAAAAGAGGACACTGAATAAATTGAATGAGCCACTTTAGAAATTAAAATTCTGTGAATAAGCCAATTTCAAAGTGAAGGAAAGATTAAACTGGATTCAGTGTTTCACCTTTAAATTAGGCTATGTGTTGTCGACTGGCATGATGTATGGTCTAACATTCAAGAAGTATCTTGCAATCCAGACCATTAGCAGATTCACTGTAATTTCATTCATAGGACATATCTCAACCCTGTGAAGATGCACCATATGAAAATAATTAACAGCCCTTTATGCACTTTCTGCCCAATTTAAGCACAAGGTACATATCTTCACATGATTTGGGAGTGCGCTACTGTTGGTCAGTTCTGGAACAATATTGCATCCAAAATGTCCACCTTGATTAATGTCAATGTGCCTGTTACTGTCAATGTTTTGATTCTTAATGACCGGTCAGCCTTCCAGCTCTCTAAAGTTCAAAAATGTGCTGTGTTTGCTAGACTTACAGCTGCTAAGAGAATGATTGCAACCCATTGGAAACCACCTCATGACCTATCGATCCATGCATGGAGCCTTGCCTTCTTGGATGTTGTGTACATGGAACTGTCGACGGCGTGCATCCATGGAGCGCCGGAAAGACCCTGGACACTTGGCACAGCATCGCTGGCTCTTTGAGCACAAGGCTACAGCCCAGACCTCAACCTGCGCATGTGATTGGTCCCTTGTTTTGTGTCTGTCTGTGTGTCTGTGTGTATGTGTGTGTGTGTGTCCGTTTCTGCATATGTTGTTTTGTCTCCCTCCCTCCTAGCTTTCCTCTCTGTGTTTTTTGACTCTGGGACACATTCTATGTCTCAGTGTATTTTTTGCTATTGTTTGTATACCGTATGTTAATTTTTGAATATAAAATAAAAAATTTGATTACAAAATATAAGAAATTAGTTTGTGTGCTGTATTTTTGTCTGAGGCCTGCTAGCTTTCAAAGGTCGGGATCTAAAACATCATGTTCAGCTGGTGACATCAGTGCCTTACATGGCTGGTACACAGACAACTTTCTCCTACTACAACCATTTCAACCCTTTCAATAAGCTGCATATGCCGTAAGAGTTAAGATAAGAAATATATTATATGTATGATAAAATCATGGTAATCCCTTCTCTATCTGCATAAAACTACAGTTTTCTCACACATAACACCAACCCACCTTCTTGACAGGGGTCTCCGCTAGCTGAACAGTTTGACTCAGGTGAGCCTGCATGCACCAATCCAGGACAGGACAGGAGGAGAAAGGCGGAGAGGAGGAAGGAGAGGAGATGTGAGGAGAGGCGGGAGTGATGGAGGGAGGTGACAGAGGATGGAGGTACAGACATGGCTGCTGAAGCCATTTCTGCTGATGCAGTCGGGCCTTTGCTGGATTCTACTGAGTTCTCTTGGGTCGGCGCAGCAAGGAGTGACGTCCAAATCCTTCAGGTAGACAGAAAAAAGGGTAGAGACAGAAGGAGAGTCATTATTCAAACCTCTTAGCGAACTCTATTTTTTATTTCTGTTGGTTTAATTGTATTCACTATTTAAAATAAAAATTAAAAACTTCTGATGCTTTTAAATCAACTCAAGGGCCTTTGAGTAAAGCATGTAGAAAGTGGTCAAACTGATGAAAAGCTTAGTCAGCAAAGCCCTATATCTTATGTGACTTAAAGTAACAGAATTCTTCATTTTTGTAATAGAAGGTAGTTTCAAAGTGCTTTATGGTAGATAAAAACAGAATGAAAGGAAGAAGTAATGAAAGCAATAATGAAAGACCAAGGGTAAAAAAGTCTGTATAAACATTGTAAATAAAGCCAGCATTTGTAATAAAGTTTAAAAAAAAAATAGCTGAAATGAAAAGAAAATCAATAATTTCTTGTTTTTTATCTGGACTGGACTAACAGCCAATAGGGAGATCTTTTTAGCTGTAACGCAGAGCAGACAGCAGACACATTACTCTATTTGTAATGTGAACTCTGGGATTTTTTTTTTTTTTTAATTTAGACTTTGTGGTAGAAATCAGATTACCAGGGGGTATAAACTGGCTCACACACGAATAGCTTTGGGCCAGGCCTTTTATCCCATAAATATGAACACAGAACTCTTCTCTCAGTCAATTGTGATAACAGATAACAGTTCTAAAGATGTAGCTGAAGCTTTAAGGCTCTTCTAATCAGATGGTTAAGGTTTTGGTTATAGGTGGTTCAATCTGCACTGTTCATATTTCTATATGAGCAACAGGTCAAATGATTATGTGTAATGTGAAAGGGGTTGTCAGTATTGACAAACCCACAGATAATTATTCCCTTAGAGTTTTTTTAGCACCATTCAGCTCATTTTTTTGGTTTTTACGGCCCACAAATTGACAAATTGACCATTCCAACTGCAACTGCAAATCCAACTTCAGCTAGATGTTTTCAGTGAAAAAAGTTCAGATAAACCCACTGTGTACTACCTGCGACACAACAAACAGCAGAGACAAAGTCAGCGACTAGCTAGTAAACAGAGTGGAGCATTTAGCAGCTAAAGAGACACTCTTGGATGTTGGTAGAGACTGTCACTCCCCGAAGGGAGTCGAGTGCAGATTTGAGTCGCACATGCTCAGATTTAAACGGTTTATGGCATAATGTGTCATACTGAAATTTGTGAAATTCATGAAATAACAAACTTTTGTCATTACAAACAATAACAGAAGATGGAAATAATTTCAAAAACGTTGTTTGATTGCTAACGTTAGCTCAAAACCTTCCAGTGACAGCCTTTTTTGTGGTTGTGTTTGATTGCTAGCTTGTAGCTAAGCTAGCAGTCATTTCGGAAATGCAGTACTATGCGGCTGATTTCATGCTGCTCTACCGTGTTTGGCAGTGAACATTGGCTGAGAACAAGCAGTCGACAGTAGAGATACGACAGCAATATGTTGCCATGACAAGGAAGCAGAGTGGCTTTTTAGTCGGAGCAGAGGTATCATGTTAGAGAAATGGAGCAACATAAAAAAGGATGAGAAACCATTTTAACTGGGAGTGGTGTTGGTTTCAAATCAGTGAAAACCCATTTCCAGAGAGGAACTGAATCAAACACATGTGTGCACACAGTGGCAGCCTTGTAGTGCTGAATTTGCTAACCTTGCACACACACACGCACGTGCACACGCACGTGCACACGCACGTGCACACGCACGTGCACACGCACACACGCACACACGCACGTGCACACGCACACACACACACACACACACACACACACACACACACAGTCAGCCTTGGGCGAAAAGTTGCTGACCCTGTCTTCACACAAACTTATTCGGGCATACACACACAGCAACACACGCAAAACCACAGTTAGTCATCTGTCGTGACATTAGCGAGGAGCTGCTGACCCGGTCTTCATCTATCTTCCACGGTCTTGCTGCTCTGACAACAACCTGTCACTTCAATACTCCACTCGCTTCTCTCCTGCACCGTATATTACGCTTCTGCTTGCGTGCAGTCTTTTAGTCACTCTCTTCTTTACATTTCATTTCTCAGTCCTCCTTTTTTTTTTTTTTTTTTTTTTTTTTTTTTTTAGACGTTGCTCCTGTAACACAGATTGCTGTACGATTGATTATAGATTATGTAATGAAATATTATTACTCCATATATTGTATTCTTTGTCGGACTCACTACATTTAAAAGTATTAAAATTGATGCAGCGGATCCAGAGATATCGTTTTTTATTCCATGCATTTTTCTTTGTTGTAAAAACTGGTGCTTACATTACCCACAATGCAACTCGAATGCCGATAGTTAAAGGTTCAGTAGGTAACTTTTGTAAAAATGTATTTTTTTACATATTTGTTAAAACTGTCACTATGCCCTGACAGTAGAATATGAGACAGATAATCTGTGAAAAAATTAAGCTCCTATGGCTCCTCCCTGTGTCCCTGATGCCATTTGGCAGAAATGCACCACTCCCGATCAAAACAGCCAATCAGAGCCAGGAGGACTGTCTTAGCAGTGTCAATCACTCTCGTGTACGCGCTGCTCATACCCCTCCCCCCCCTCCCCCTCCCCCCGCACAGCCCGTACAGTGTCCAAGCTCAAGATTGCCAGTGTGCTGCAGCTGTGCTAATCACGGAGAAAACTGCCAATTTCTCGAGTCACACCTACTCAGAAAACAAAGACGGGCAAACAGAAGGAGACCGATGACGAAAAGCGAGCTAAAAAGAAAGAATTAAACCGAGCCCCGAAATAAAACAACGGTCAACATCGGAGGCTTTTCAGAGGTGGAGGGAGCTACGCCTCCTGAAAGGATTCAACACGGATTCAATCAGAGCTAGCCACATTTCTGCTTGACATGTAAGTATCCCTGCTGGATTTGTTTCATTTATTAATAACTAGCTACACAACTAAGCTAGCGATGGTTACAGTATCGCTGGTGATAGCGCAAATCTCATTTTACTCTGTAGCTTGTTGCTAGCTAAGTCTAACAGTTAGCTTGTTAGCTTGTAGCACGGCAGGAATGTTGTAGCTAACTCGTTCACCCTCAGTATAAGCAATATTGTTTCGATACCTACATTTAGTAAGCCTAAATGTGTTTTTGTCGATCATTAAATCAATTAAATGCAGCTATGGTGAAACTACTTTAATTGTGCGCTGTCCCTGCCCCTGTTTCTTCCCCCTCAGGATTATAAGTCAAATGTCTGACACAAATTCTTTATACTCCTTCAACAGGTCAGACATTGTCCCAGACACAGAGGCATGTGAAGGAATCGTCTTTCAGTCCAAATCAAGATGTTCAGTATTTCCTTGTGTGTACTTTGCAAAAAAAGCTGATTTATTTTACCCATATGCAAAATAAAACCTAAGACATATTTCTAAGATGTTGTTATTCCTTGGCTTAGTGAGCTTCCTCAGTGATTCATCATTCCTACTGAAAGTTTAGTGTTTTAAATTGATCCAAAAGGTAATTCAGTAATGTAAAGTGCTGCTTTTGTTCTCACAAATGAGCGATTACATAAACATTTTTAATCCCTTTTTTATTGAAAAATATTTCCAAAACTTTTAATAGAAATATTTTAAATAAGCAATTTTTTTACATAAAGTTTTAAAAGCACAGCACACAACAGCTAAACCCTCCTCAGAATAAAGCCCCTGTATTGTGTGGAAAGCATTGGTGGCCCTGCTTACTAGCCTGCGTGTTCACGGCAGGCTCGAGGACCTGTGGAGGGGGGGCTGTAGCGCAGCAGAGAGCAAATGGGAGGAGCCTGTAAGGTGTGCTTGTTCAAATTTTTAGGCTAAGTCCACGTTTCCTCAAAACTACCTACTGCAGCTTTAATGTGTATTCCAGTAAATCCTGAGGTCACAGGAGGTCACAGTGCTACATCAAAGTTTTCCCACTGAACCTCATGGTAATAAATCGGTGCACCTTCTGCTTCTGCTCCTACCAATCCTTTATCCTTTTACAGTAAAGCTGACTATTTCAGCTAATATTCTGCAATTCTCCACATTCCTTTTTGCATTCATTTGCTCTTTCTGTCATGCAGCCTAGACAGAAGCCTTTTATTTTTGCACTCAGCTTACGAAAGAGGCTAATAGCTTTTTTAAACACAAACGCATGTATGGAATTGATAAACACCTTGACACAAAACTGAGCCACAGCTGCATATTTAACCAGAGCTGTTTAGTCTGTATTTAGCCACTGTGAGTTTCCATTTGAGTATTTCCGGGCATCCTCACGTCCTATCCTGTTTTGTCACTATCCAACTAGCCAGTTAAATACTATGAAAGAAAAGTGCACACATCACCTCCCTTCCCACGAGGAACCCTTGATCTTTGATTGGGAACTTTTTGTGCTATCAAATGTACATGTTGTGGACTAAAAACGGGATGGATTTGTTTAGGGATAAGGATGAGATGAAAGGAGCGATGAGACTGGGCGGATCAGAAGAAGAGGATATGGAGAGGTGCTTGAGACGTGAAGTGGTGACTGTGTGGGAAGGCAGAGAGAGAGACGGAGGACGACAGGGCATCAACCTATGCAGATGCACATAAAGGAGGGGAGGGAGCAGAAGAGGGATGGAAACTAGTGAGGGGGAACAGAGTAATAAAGCAGGTAAAAGACAAAGACAGGAGAAGAAGAAAGTTGAGTAATACTAATGACTCAAGTCTGGAGAAAAGGGCAAGTGAAGTATTTTTGAGAATCATCTAGTCCAGGGGTGGGCAAACTTTTTGACTCCCGGGCCACAGTGAGTTCTCAAATTTGACAGGTGGGCCAGGCCTGCCCCACCCTAAACCATTGATTGAATGTTTATGTGTACTAATGTAATGATGTGTAAAAACTATTATATAAAAGGTTTTGACCTTTTAACAGGCAGCAAAGCAAACATTGCATTTATTTTATAACAGTAGAGAAACTCACGTTACTTTTCAGTGGGAACAGTGTTGTTGGGCTCCCATTTTTGCCAGTGCATCAAAGTCTGGGGTTAGTTTTGTTGTGGCAATTCTCAGAATGGATCTGAGGTGTTGGTCAGTTAACTTTGATCTGTGAGGGTTTTTGTTGATGTTCATGACGCTGAACGTCTGCTCACACAAGTAAGTCGAGCCAAACAACGCCAGCATCTTCTGTGCCGTCCTCCGGAGGTTTGGAAATGTGGCTTCGTTGAGTGCAGCATAAAAGTCATTCAGTTTAAGAGAGTTAAACTTCTCCTTCAAGATGGAGTCAGACTGAAGATCGATCAGTTCCAGTTGCAGGTCATGCGGTGCTGTTTCAGGGTCGTGTGACAGGGGACAGGACACCAGCTGAAGGGACTTGTCGATTTTTTCAAAATCAGAGAACCGGCGGCAGAATTCTCTGTGCAGGTCGTCCAGCGATTGGCTGTACTTCTTTGCGTTTCGGGTGGCCTCTCTCTGCGTGGCTAGTGTGGGGAAATGAGCGAAGGACTCATTTGAAATTTGTCTGGAGAATAAAGTCAGCTTGGATTTGAAGGCTCTCACATTTGTGTACATGTCGTACACAAACTGATCTTTCCCCTGTAGCTTCACGTTCAGCTCATTCATGTGGGTAAATATGTCCACAGCAAACGCTAAGTCGCAAAGCCGGTTCTTGTCACTCAACTCAGGAAATTCGTCGGATTTCCCCACTAACACCAAAAAAAAACTTAACCAGCGGACACGAGAGTGGTAAAGTAAGTCCTGGTGATCCGCATCGGTTTCCTCCAGGAACGTAATGAACTGACGGTGCTGGAGTCCCCTTGCTCGAATACAATTCACCAGTTTTACTACTGGATTCACCACATGATTAAGCTGCAAAACAGACTTACATAGAGATTCCTGATGAATGATGCAGTGAAGGAAAATAACATCCTGTGCAGGGTTTTCCTCTTTCACTTTATCCTGGATTCTTTTCAGCAGGCCGACGTGTTTTCCTGTTAAATTTGGCGATCCATCCGTGGTGACATTGGCAAGATTACTCCAAGGTAGCTTCATTCTCTCGATGGCAGCTGACACCTTGTCATATAAGTCCTCTCCCCGCGTCTTTCCTTTCAGTGACTCCATGGTTAAAAGCTCCTCAGTTATCTCAAAATCTTCGTTAATCCCTCGGATAAAAATAGGAGCTGAGCAGTGTCTTTTACGTCGTTACTTTCATCCAGTGCTAATGAATATAATGTAAAGGACTCTGCCTTTTTGTTTAACTCACTGACAATATCTTCATCAATCAGTTCCACACGGCGAGTCACTGTCCTTCGTGATAAACTGATCTTTTCAAATTTATCTTTGCTCTCTGGACATAAGAGACCTGCTGTCTCTATCATGCAGTCTTTCAAAAACTCGCCTTCTGAGAAAGGCTTGCTAGCCTTTGCTAATTTAAATTCTAGCAGAAAACTTGCCTTGGTGCTGGACTCTTGAATCGCAGTTTGTCGGTGAAAAAAACGTTGCTGAGTCTGTAAATTAGCAGTCAACCTCTCAGCAGTAGCCGCCCGTTCTTGCGCTGACTGCTTGCTAGCATAGTTAGCATGCTTCGTTGCAAAGTGACGGCTGATGTTGTATTCTTTAAAAACTGCAACAGTTTCCTGGCATATCAGACATACAGCTGTTGATCGGACATCAGTAAAAAAATATTTTGCTGTCCACTCCTTCTTAAACACTCGGCACTCACTGTCAACTTTTCTATCTTTGGTCCGCTCATTTTTACACAAGGGAAAATGTGCGTGCTATGTTGAAAAAGTGTTGTAGCAAAGTTGAGGATAATGCTACATTCATGTGCGTTTGGGAAACATTGGAGAAACAAATTTCACGGCAATTGCAGGGAAGTCAAAAATGAATGTGATTTAATAATAATTAAATTTAATAATATAGTTTGAGATCACTAAGGCGGGCCGGATTAAAAACCCTAACGGGCCGTACATGGCCCGCGGGCCGTAATTTGCCCATGTCTGATCTAGTCTGACAGTTGGGTTACAAGGTGGAGTTATGATTAGAATCATTACATTTAAACCAAAAAAGATAATTGATTTCAAGTTCTAATTCACCAAGATCATTGTGAAAATGAAAGTTGCTCTAACTAATGTATACTCTGGATATCATTTGAACATGACAATTCATTCTTCACTTCAGAAACATTAACTTAAAGCTGCAGTAGGTAGTTTTGAGGAAACGTGGACTTACTGTACGTTCACACCGCCAGCGACTTGAGCGTCTAAAGATACCGGAAGTCATTCATTTTCAATGGAAGCCGGCTTCTCTCAGCTGCCAGGAGCGGCAAATCTGTCGGCGTCGCGTTTTGGGCGTTTTGAGCGTGTTGAGCGTCAATCTGAAAGTTGAAATTTTTCAACTTTATGGTAATGAGCTATGACGCGGTTCAGCGGCAAGCAGCGGCTAACGCCAGCCGCCAATCGGAATATAGAAGTCCTTCACGCTGACTGATTCCGACGATGTAATCTTTTCGTTCCTACCAAAACATTTGTTCCGAGGAAAAATGGAGGAGAAGCATTGGTGCTATTCATCATAATGAGCGGCCCTACTTTGGACAACACGCTGTCAAACTGCTCCGTGTCCAGCCTGAAGTGTCGCTGGAACCTCTCGTCATCAAGCCGCAGTTGCTGCACCAGACTGTGATACTCTCCGAGTTGATAATGGTCCTGGAGGGTGTCGTGAACCCAAAATCTCCGAGTACGACGTCTTCTCCGCAAATACAATACAGCAGCAGCACCAAACACACTACTACTTCGCGATAATCCATAATTATCCAGTGATACACATAAAAGGACAAGCGCGAAATATTTACGAAAGCGGGAAGGCAATTCAGTTGCTCACAACACCGATTTGACCAATTGCGCTATAAGAACGCCGCCACGTCAGAGCGGCCAAAGCGTCTGAAAGCGTCCCCGTACTTTTTGACAAGCGTCCTTGGCGGGGCGTCCAGAGCTTTATTGCAGCTCAAGTCGCTGGCGGTGTGAACGTACGGTTAGCCTAAAAATTTGAACAAGCACACCTTACAGGCTCCTCCCCCTTGCTCTCTGCTGCGCTACAGCCCCCCCTCCTGAACGCGCAAGCTAGTAAGCAGGGCCACCAATGCTTTCCACACAATACAGGGGCTTTATTCTGAGGAGGGTTTAGCTGTTGTGTGCTGTGCTTTTAAAACTTTATGTAAAAAAATTGCTTATTTAAAATATTTCTATTAAAAGTTTTGGAAATATTTTTCAATAAAAAAGGGTTTAAAAATGTTTATGTAATCGCTCATTTGTGAGAACAAAAGCAGCACTTTACATTACTGAATTACCTTTTGGATCAATTTAAAACACTAAACTTTCAGTAGGAATGATGAATCACTGAGGAAGCTCACTAAGCCAAGGAATAACAACATCTTAGAAATATGTCTTAGGTTTTATTTTGCATATGGGTAAAATAAATCAGCTTTTTTTGCAAAGTACACACAAGGAAATACTGAACATCTTGATTTGGACTGAAAGACGATTCCTTCACGTGCCTCTGTGTCTGGGACAATGTCTGACCTGTTGAAGGAGTATAAAGAATTTGTGTCAGACATTTGACTTATAATCCTGAGGGGGAAGAAACAGGGGCAGGGACAGCGCACAATTAAAGTAGTTTCACCATAGCTGCATTTAATTATGATCGACAAAAACACATTTAGGCTTACTAAATGTAGGTATCGAAACAATATTGCTTATACTGAGGGTGAACGAGTTAGCTACAACATTCCTGCCGTGCTACAAGCTAACAAGCTAACTGTTAGACTTAGCTAGCAACAAGCTACAGAGTAAAATGAGATTTGCGCTATCACCAGCGATACTGTAGCCATCGCTAGCTTAGTTGTGTAACGCTAGCTAGTTATTAATAAATGAAACAAATCCAGCAGGGATACTTAACGCTACATGTCAAGCAGAAATGTGGCTAGCTCTGATTGAATCCGTGTTGAATCCTTTCAGGAGGCGTAGCTCCCTCCACCTCTGAAAAGCCTCCGATGTTGACCGTCGTTTTATTTCGGGCTCGGTTTAATTCTTTCTTTTTAGCTCGCTTTTCGTCATCGGTCTTCTTCTGTTTGCCCGTCTTTGTTTTCTGAGTAGGTGTGACTCGAGAAATTGGCAGTTTTCTCCGTGATTAGCACAGCTGCAGCACACTGGCAATCTTGAGCTTGGACACGGTACGCGCTGTGCAGGGGGAGGGGGAGGGGGGGAGGGGTATGAGCAGCGCGTACACGAGAGTGATTGACACTGCTAAGACAGTCCTCCTGGCTCTCATTGGCTGTTTTGATCGGGAGCGGTGCATTTCTGCCAAATGGCATCAGGGACACAGGGAGGAGCCATAGGAGCTTAATTTTTTCACAGATTATCTGTCTCATATTCTACTGTCAGGGCATAGTGACAGTTTTAACAAATATGTAAAAAATACATTTTTACAAAAGTTACCTACTGAACCTTTAATAGGGTAAACTTGTGGGATTGGTATGATGCTTAAAAATAATATGTACAGCAGATTAAAACAATCTTTAATAAATGGAAGTGTGTGTGTGTGTGTGTGTGTGTGTGTGTGTGTGTGTGTGTGTGTGTGTGTGTGTGTTTCTCATTTCCCCAAAGCTTTCCCTTGTAGAACATGAGTCGTTCTGACATATCACACACACCATCCTGACTTTTCACAAGACTGAGCATTATACTTGTACTATATACTTATACTTGAGCAGCTAGTATGAAACATACAAACATACAACTTGTCGGCCACCATCTACTGACAAAAAAAACACACCTATGAAAAAATGTTCTGCTCTCAATCAAGCCAACAGGTGTTGTGAGTGAGTGAGTGAGTGAGTGAGTGAGTGAGTGTGTGTGTGTGTGTGTGTGTGTCTGTGTAGGCAAATCATTGGATGATTGGATTATGCATCTTTGTTGGTCAAAGGCTGAAAGACATCAATGTCACTAGGGGAAGAGAAGTTTTTTTATTGTCTGGTTAAAATATACATAACCCATTCATTGTATTTACAATCTAGAAGACTTGGAGTTAAGCTCTGAAGTCATTCTCAAAAAAAGGAAGATGTGTTCGGCATTTTGCCGACCGGATACGGCAAAAGTTTAATCTATCAACTAGCGTTGCTCTGCTTGGTTGTAGCACTATCCTATTGCGTGCAGAGAGAATCTGAAAGACAACCGTTTATCCCGCCCCTCGGATTGAGCCAATGGAGAGTTCCCAGACCTAACATCTGGATAATGTGGGTCAGGCTTGCCAGGCTAGGAGTCAGCCATTCCCACACTAGATTCAAATTGCTGTCATGTAAGCACAGAGGATTCACAGAGGGTGAGACAGTCCAGCGATACTGTCTCACCCTCCTAATGCCGTGTCTGACCTGTATTAAGTTACTGCTAACGTTAGCTGCATTCATCTGGCTAATCACAGGGTGGCTTTTATTGTGAAGCATCTACTGGGGAAGCCTTGTATTTCTGTATATGTAGTTCCATCATTCATGAAAAATGCTTTTACAAAACAAGAAAACCAGGGCATTCAGGTCAGTTTAAATATTGCAGGGAGTAATGGACTTTTTTTAAATTAAAACATCATGCTTGATTTGTTTAGCAGCACTATCTGCAGAAGCACCTGTTGCTCTTATGTTTCACATCTAGACAAAGACCACTGGTGTTGCCAAATCAACCAGGACTGAAATCTTAGGGATTAGATCGTCACAGCCTTGGGAATAATGGAGATAATCATTATTAAAATATCTTATCTTGAGACAACATAGAAGAAAGAACACCACCGCAATAAACAGTACTGGCCAAAAGAAATGAACTGCCTTGAGAAGCAGCAGGTGAATAAACCGGAACAATGCATCAAAAGTGAATTTGGAAAATGTTCCGGATGGCCGGGAAGATTAGATGAAGGCAGACAACAGACACACATTCAAGCCCCGCCCCCATTGGAGGGGAAAAGAACTCTCCGCTCTCCACGTTGGACATAATGTTAGGCCATTTTTTCATTAAAACATTATGACGCAATGCATTCTGTCTCTATACACAAATTCACACACATACACACATACAGACAAACTTTGACCCGACCCATTTATCAAAAACAAGTAAGAGCACTGACCACGGTTGTTGATTAATATCACATTAGCTGTGTTTCGCACCATGAATCATCACACACAGACAGAGACACATGCCGAGTGCACAGGGCTAATGTCTCAGGGTTAAATGATATTTGATTCACTGCATCTTCATGGGCTCAGCAAACGTTCCTACTAGCATGTGTCCAGCTCTCGCCTTTTCCTCTTTTTCTCCATCCACTCAACCTTTCACACTGCTAACTTTAAACTAAAATAACTGAAGTGAGATCATATCACTGTTTTCAGTGCAAATCACCTGTGACTCCCAGAGGAAAGGGTGAGTTGCTTTTTTTCTCCTTGCCCTTCAGAAAAAGATAAATACATTTTATATAACCACAGTCCTGGATCAACTAAATATACTTTCTCAAGTATATTTAGTTCATTGGTTTCTCATCTTTGAATCCAGAGTTGTTTTCTTGGTTTCATAGCACTGTTACGTGACCTATACTCTTATACTTTGAAGTGTAAGACCAGTACTTTGCAGTTAGAGCACTGCAGGAGGAGATCAGGGAAGCTAGCATTTTATCTTCATTTAATTCATTTTCAATTCCCTCGCGGGAGTCATCCCAAAAGGATCAATAAAGAGAAGTCTAAGTCTAAATCTGAATATTTCAATACCCCCTCTGAACTATGCATTTTCTCTTTCCTTCTCTATCGCCATCTCCTCCATCTTCCCTGTCCCTTTCTGTCTTCTAACCCCTCCATCTCTTGATTCCTAACTTCATGACTCATCCTTTTCCTGTCTCCGCTACCTATCTCCTCCATCCTCTTCCCTTCCATCGCTAACAATGTTATTATCTCTCCTCCACAGAGGGAAGGGGAACAAGATGCAGCCAGCGTGACTGATCTTGTTCATATCTTTAATGTGTGTGTGTGTCTATGTGTGTCTGTGTGTATGTGTGTGTGTGTGTCTGATATTTGGCTGCAGCGTGGAAGCTCCAGGCCAGGTGGAGAGGGTTGGATGGTGGGGTGGTGGGAGTGAAAGGGGGAGGCAATGAGGCAGCGAGGCGAACCCAGGAGGGAGCAGTTATTGTGGGAGGTGGGAGTGGTGGCGCTGGCTCACTGTGCCACACAGAGCTCCAAGAGCTTGGTTTCTTGTGTAGGACAAGATTAGAGGAGAGATGAAGAGTGGAGGATGATGCGCAAGAGAGAGATAGAGATAGAGATAGTGAGAAAAAGACACAAAAGTGCTGAGACAAAACCCAGAAAGGCAAGAAGGAGATGTACAGAGATAAAGACAGAGGTGGAGAAAGAGAGGCAGTGTGTGAGTGTGTGTGACTCTAGGATTACAGCTATTGAGCGGCTGAAGGGCTGATGAGATGCGTAATTAGGCAGATTTAAGGGCGATAGTGAATGCACCCCACTGGGCTGTGGGATACAGCTGTCCAAGCATGTTAGAGAGTGCTGCGAAGGGCTGCCCATGCTCCAGAGCACAGTGCAGATTTAAGTCGCTGGCAAACGCAACTCAGTGGAAGGAAAAGAAAGACATCAGGGATGCGGAATGGCAGTCCCCTCCAAACGTAAACCAATGTTGCACATGCATCAGTAAGCTTTTAGCTTATGAAGTTTGTGTGCGTCCATAGGTCTGAAGAGGACAGTGAATGCAATCTGCAGACAGACTGTGCTGTCCACTGCATCTTTACTCTGAGATGTTACGCTTATGGATGGAGCACTAATGACAATAAAAACAAACAAAACTGCTGATTACCATGAAAGGTTCAGTCATTTGGGACAGTAAATGCCCCCCACTGAGTCTAGAAGTTCCTAGAGGAAAACAGTGGTTTACAGTGCTTGCAAGTGTGTGTGTGTGTGTGTGTGTGTGTATTTTCAGTACTCTGGTGGTTACTGAGTGTTTCTCCCTACAGGACTGTGCTCAACATCAATCTGCCACCGAGCTCATCCATCACTCTAAGAATGAACACCCAGTCTCTCACACAAAACACACACACACACACACACACACACAGCCACAACATGCAGCATGCATATAACTGACCAAACACAAAAACATCTATAGGCAGAACACACACACACACGCCCACAACCACTCACAACCACACAGGCACAGAGCTATACAATAATGTTTTTGACAAAACAATCTGCAGAGTAAATACAGTAGAGTATAGCACAGTATATGCTGGGGGCAAACACATACACACACACACAGCGCTACAATGCATAGATGTCAGCTTTTGTCATATGATGCACAGAAAGTTTGATCAAGCCTCTAGCCAAGGGTTAAGACTGTGTAATAGAGAGAGACAGAGAGAGAGAGAGAGAGAGAGTATAATGTACATACTAGGGCTGTGTAATTAATTGAATTTCAATTTCGGCTCCCAACGATCACCAAAATAGAGTAATCGAGAAAAAAACGATTATTTTGCCATGTTCTGTTTTGCAAGAACACTCTTAGTTTGTTGTGTGTTCTGAATGACACAATGCGCACATCCCCATGCGCACATCTGCCCCTCCCGTAGCCATAAACTCTCTCAGCAGTTGGGGGGGGCAAGTCGTGTGCATCCACTGGAATTTAAAAACTCAGCATGAGTAAAGATGGCAGAAGGAGAGCAGCCACAGCAGCGTTTGGTGAGCAAAAAAAGGCAAAACCAACTCCCGTTGTCTGGGAACAGTTAATGTTAGCTAACCCTGCGCTCCCTCTGCAATCCTTATTACCCTTTCGTTTTGCTTTCACCCTAAAAAAAAAACATGTTCTTATTTTGTCATGTGACTGTAGGGAAGAATTGGTCTGCCTCAGAATAATTTAAGGAACAGGAGAAGGTGGAGTGAGGTTCATGAACAGAGAGTAAAGGGGTCTTGCTGTTCTCTGCTCCCAGAAGAATCTGGCTCCTACAATTACAGCATAAAAATTTCACCACAGGGTGCCAAGTCAAAGTGGGTTAATATTATCCTGCCTGAAGCAATGAAACTCTCTTCCTTGCCCTTCATGTGTAATTCCTCCTGTGTTTTTCTAATCTTCTATGGGGGAATCTAACCCTTTAAAATGCTGCTATGTGTTCTCCTGTCAAATAAATCTGTAGCATATGGACCTGCAGCCAAAGTTCTCACTCTTCTCTCTTTGTGTCCCTCCATCAGCACTTCTACATGTGTGAATGTGTTTATGTGGGCGAGGGCATCAGCCAAATGGGGCTTAAAGGGTTTTAATGGGCTGCAACATTAAAACAAGAGAAGATGATGCATGATATAATGAGGCTAGCTGTGTGTGTGAAAGTGTTGTGTATGTATGCAATAAGGGTGTTGCGTACCAAAAGGCCAGAAGCATAGAAAATCAGAGATTCATTTGTTGGAATACTTATCCTGGGAAGAAGTGCATAAATAAGATGGATTACAGCCGAAAGCAGGGTGGTCTTATTTCCCTCTACTTACCTCTCGCCGCTCTCCTTTCCCCTGCTTCGCCTATTCTGTCTTTCGCTTGTCTTTACACATACAGTACTCCCTTATTCTACCTCCTCTTCTAACTCATCTTTCAGTATCAAACCTCTTCAACCGCTTTTGTTCTCCCTCTCTCCGTCTTTCTGCCTTTCATCTAATCCTTTCTTCCTCCCTGCATCCCTCCCTCTCTCTTGCCCTCGGTTTTGGTGTGACAAATAACAGCAATTTTAATACAAAAGGCTAAAGAAAATCCCTGTGTCAGTGAGAGCTTAGAGGAAAAATAAAGCGAAAGAGGCCATTTGCTTCTACATGGGAGGGGGAGAATGGAGGGAGTAAAGGAGAGAGAAAAAGAGAGGAAAAGAGATGTAATAAAACACAAGAACAATTATTGGAAGCTGCATTAATCCCTGCTGATCCCTCTGTTACATCCCTGACTAGTGAAGTAAGCACACACAGTATACCTTTAAATGCGCACAGACATACACTTCATTTCCACACGTCTCTCTCTCACACACACACCATTTTGCTCTCTGTCTGCACAAATACTCTGTCTTTTAAACATACACTCTTATCTTTATCTTTTACACACTCACAGCATCACCCACGCTTTTCATGTAATTCAGTGCGAATAACTTTGGTATCCCATTAGTCACCGTGGTAACAGCATAGGGCCAATCATGGTTTTTAAGCCAGCCATTTTTCACACTCTCATGGTTCCTGTCACACAGTTTTCTATATATTTATTTTCTGTTTCTCTTTTCTTCTCTCTGTCCATCTCTTCTTTCACTCTTTGCCTGTCACCCTTGGAAACTGTACTGTACTGAACTAGCCTGAAGCGGGCTCAGGGACCCAAGGTGTAAGGGGAGCCGCCTTGGGCATTTCCTAAAAAGTGTCGCATAAAGATGCAAAACAAACACACCAAAATGACTATGAAGAGCCACAAAATGACAAAAGAAAAACCACAAAAAGATACAATACGACCCAAGGAGATGCAAAATCACCACAACGGAACATCAGCATCATTTTCTGGGTAATTGCTTTGTGTCAGTCATGAAACTCCACAGAACTGCATCCATATATGATGTGTGCAAATATTTGAAGAGAAAACAAGTTTTTGTCATTAATAATAAGATGAAAAGATTTGTCGATTCATGGAATAGCTGGCTGACAGAAAATCAGCCTGCAACTCTTCGAATAACTGATACATTTGTATAGATAGATTAAATTATTCTTTAAATTGCATTTTCAGCTGCAGTGTGATTCAATGAATGAGTTTGGCACTAATACTGAACAGGGAGTTGGACAGCACTTATCTTGGGTGCAGTGTCAAAGGTGCAAACCCGACACACAGTGTAACTGTACATTCAAATGAAAGAAGGGATGAATACACAGAAGAAAGAAAAGGCCCAGTGCTGTTGTGGCGTTACCACAGTGATAAATGGGATGGGAAAGGTATTATCATTATGAGTATGAAATGAGTAGGTGATGCGCTTAGTGTGTGTGTGTGTGTGTGTCAGCCAGATGGGAGTAATGGTAGCAGATTATTCACAGGGATTATTCATTAACTAAATTAGATAAGGGTTTCCTCATGAATTAGACTATAAAGTGGAGATTACAATAACAAGCTGGAGCAAACAGCCATGCATAAACTGGATTTCCTGATTTAAAGAGTGTTATCCTCACTCTGGCCTGCGTGTTGTGACCCTTTTTGGTAAGGCAGAAAGTCAAACAGCTTGAGGACATGCATTTTAATATTTTCAGTTTGACATGTGGTGTAAAGATCATTGGTTCAAGTCACTTACAGAGTATGGATCAGGACCTGAACCCTATAGGACTGTCTGTTCTATTTTATGGGTGTTGTACCAACTTTCTCTTTCTCATTTACAACCCCCCCCCAGATACCAAGATCCAAATCATGCATCTGTGCTCGCAATCTGCTGAAACTTGCTAATAAAACCAGTGAAAGCGTCCCTGCTGTGATTACGAGTGGGAGGGCAGCTCTATTCATGTGTGAGAGAGGGTGTGTGTGGGTGTGTGAGTGGGTGGGCATATGAACTATGGGATACGAGGAGTGAGAGGAGAGGGAGCTCTAATATTTTACTGTTGCATAGACAATTAAACACTCATAAACAAACACACACACACACACACACACACACACACACACACATACACATACAGAGCAAAAAACACTCTATATTCATGGGCCCCTCCATCCACAGTTATTCATTCTAGCATCTTTGTGAGACCTGGGTACTCAGTCCCCTCCAGTCCAATGCCCCTACACACACACACACACACACACACACACACACACACACACATGCGCTGGTTGTACACGGAGGAGAATGGTCTTTGCTCTTGCCAGGCTGAATAGCTGCTGGTTGGCTAGGGCTGTGACAGACACACATACACACACACTTTTCACATGACAGACACACAAACAATGACTGTAAAATGCAAATGAATGTGACTAGACCTCTGCTGTCAGTGCTGTAATGACTAGGACAATTAAGGAATGAGGTTGGCAAGACATCTTACAGGTGCAATTAGCACAGTAACAGATACACACTCACTATAGCGAAGGCTTAGCCACAGATGTACGAGGTTGGCGGTTAAATCCAGTTCAGGACAGACTGCAAGGCCGGGTAGAAAGAGACAAAGACAAAAAGAGATAGAGAGGGAGGGAAATAATGCCTCGAAAGAAAGAAAGCTGGGATAAAAATAAGCAAGAGAGGGAGAGAGATTTAGATTAGGAGGGGGGCATTTTAGGGGCTTGGCAGCAAATCAATTCACGGCATTACCAGCCGCGAAGCCAGAGTGGCCTGGCAATCAACAGCTGAATGGACCTTGTTACCGCAAGGTCACACACCTACCTGTACACACACACACAGACAGCAGTATGAGAGATCGAGGACATACTGTAGCAGTATTTCACATGAATTTAATCTCTTCAAATTCATGCTAGAATATTTATAAATGAACATCAACAACCTAACTCAGTCTCCTCTTTGGTATCAACATACCATATGTAATATATGCCTACCTTACCTCAAGACTGAGCAGACTTTGAAAAGACTAAAGTCTGACGCCATCTCACATCTTAAGACTATCTGCGCCATAGCAGTGTGCTGCTTCCTGTTTGGTGTTCGAGGGAGGGCACCCATTAATGCAATAATTTATAATTTCAAACATGATTTTATCAGAACATCAAGATGGAAAAAGGACCACCTTACACCAAACGATTACCAAAGTCTAGCAAGACTCTCATGATTTCATTCCAATATTGGAAATTTGTCTGCGACAGTTAAATTGCTTGAAAAGTCGTTTGGTGTAAAGTGTATACTTTGTGCTGTGTCTTTATTGAGTGTTTGGGGAGCTCAGTGGAAGGATAAGCTGGCACCGAGTGAGAGCATTGATTAACGAGTGCAGCACTTAAATGAGACTGCAACACCCAAATACTGATTTGGTGAGCTTTAAAGATGCATCTAGGTATTCCTGAGCCCTGTTTACATTTCCAGGTGTTTCACATCCAGAGGGAGCAACGAATTCACTTTTGTGTACACTTAGCCGTTAGATTGAACACAAATCGGATAGCATCCGTCTAGCATGATGCAAACCTGCGTGAAACCAAAAAGCTATAACATACTTTGTTACACTTGGGAGGAGTAAAAAAAAGACATATTGGGGGAGAGAGAGAGAGAGTGAGCGATGCATTTACACCTTTTCAACATGTGTCTTAGACCTGCTTTCCTCTGTGTGATGTGCTGAGGCCGGAACCAGCTGACTATTAAAAAAACAGATTAATAAACCATATCTCTGGATTTCTCATTTTCTCTCTCTCTCTCTGGGTACAAATAAAGTAACTTGAACACACCTCTCTTCTACAAAACCTTTCTCTGAAAAACATTCATGATGAAACATAAGCCCCATATTCTCAGGGACCCGGCAGCTCACTCCTTGATAGTCTTTTATCTGCGAGGTTAAGGTTGGAAGCAGAGCTGGCTATTTCGCAGAGCTTTGGTGCAAATCCTTTGGGGCTACAGCTACAGCTGCTCAAATCCGCCGTGGTGCAAGGCACTGTGGTCTGAGTACAGTCTGATTATTTTGGCCTCGTGTTTGAAGGTCTGTCTGAGGCATCGCATGAGTTGCTTTCCTACGAATGGAACAAGCTAATCAGTGTTTGGCTCATTAGAAATAAATTCTGTTAATTAACAGCAGCCACAATCGATAGAGGATGAGGCTGCGGAGAGGAAAGGAGAGGATATTTATGATGTGGCTGACAACATAAGGTAGGGAGAAGCAAGGAGCTAAAGGAGATATCTATCTAATCTGGATTTCTATTTTGACCATCAGGAGAAATATAAATCCTACACACACACACACAAAACCACACACACACAAACACGCACACAGACACAATCTTAACTCATATACAGTTTAAGCCTCTGGTAAGATGCTACATCCTGCATGAAATCTGTAAAACCCCAATCTTGCATGAAATGACAAATACGGCACGCAATATCTCCAAGTGT
This sequence comes from Etheostoma perlongum, assembly GCA_026937815.1. NCBI lineage: Eukaryota > Metazoa > Chordata > Actinopteri > Perciformes > Percidae > Etheostoma > Etheostoma perlongum. The sequence continues at coordinate 7,403,649 of CM049389.1, forward strand.
TCTTTGGATTACTTGTCTGAATTTTATTACATAAAGCAATACAACATAGGGGAAAGAGATTGAGGCAAAAGGAAAAAAAAGAGAAAGCAAGACGGAACATTTTGTAGCAAGTATAATTTGTGAAGTGGACTGGTGTGCAGGCAAGGATCAATATCAGCAGCAGCCATGCAGGACGGTTTGGCCATGGCCTTCATAACAGCTCCATCAGCCCAGGCTGGAGACGTGGGGGGACAATTTCACCCAATTTGTCTGGCCACTAATGCATTCATCTTTGGATAGCAGATGCGCTCTGGATGTTTAATTTTAAAATGTTCTCTATCTAAGATTACCCATTACACAGTGACAAAGTGGAATCAATCTTGTAACCACAAAAGAGTAAAGTAAATCTGGTAGAAAGTCAAATCAGATGACATCAAGTTGTTTTCGGAATATTTTGTCTCTGAAATCAACTCAACAAAAAGACAAGAAAGCTACTTAGAATTTGGAATTTCAATACATCTTGTCACTCCCCGATGGGAGTCGAGTGCAGATTAGAGTCGCCCATGCTTAGATTTAAACGGTTTAAGGCATAACGTGTCATACTGAAATTTGTGAAAGCCATGCAATAATAAACTTTTCTCATTACAAACAATAAACAGAAGGTGGGAATTATTTTATCTATGATGATCTATGATTGTTTGATTGCTAAGGTTAGCTCAAAATGCCATTCCAGTGGCAGCCTTTGTTGTGTTTGATGCTAACTTGTAGCCAGCAGTGAACCAACTCCATTTTTACTGTATCGACATTACAGAAGTCGGTTTTATTTATAGAAAGCTTTTCATGACCCTCGGCCCCGGCCAGCCCATCGATAGTGAAATTCCACGAGCGTGAGAAGAATAACCAAAAGAGAAATTGGAGTGGGATCTATTTTGTATTGCAAATTATAACGATGACCCCCATCAGGAATACCCATTACCGTCTCCAGCGTGAGAAGAGGCTTCAGTAGCTCATGTCAGTGCAGATCTAGTCGATGCTGCTTCCATTCCTGAAAAGAGTTTTCTGCTGGACGCATGATGCACCCAGACACTAATTGTCCATTATGTAGGTGGGAGTGTCGGAGCCCACCTCGTTCCTGTAATGATAATGGCTTCTCACAGTTAGCTGTTAATTACTGCTGCTGCCCGCATGCTTCTGAGTGTGTGTGTGTGTGTGTTGGTTCATTATTCTGAGCACGCTCAACAAGTGTGTGCAGCCATGGGTGAAAGCACCCCTGTGCTGCAGAGAGACAAAGAGAGAAAAGAAAGGAAAGAGACAGAAGGGAGAGAAGTTAGATTAAAACTCTTAAATAGGTAAGTCTCTGAGTCACCCTGACCTTACGATCCAGGTCCACCAGCACACACACACTCATGAACACGCGTACAGTAACTACTCTCACACACACACCCACACGGAGAGTGCATCTGCAGCCCGGTGTGGCAATGCGATGTCAGAGCTGTTGATTTCAATGTCTGTACTTGACACCACCATCTGGCTTAGCAGCAGGGATCTGCGCGCACGCACGTGCACGCGCACGGACACACACACTTAAAATGTGACAAATTACTCACTTGAACACACCTTCAGACACTACCAGCAGATTGAGAATAAACACTAAAATGAACACGCCGTTTCTATAGAAACTCAGACAAAACGTTTACAGTGAATACAATATCTGACGGCGACACCATGCACACCAACTACTAACACACACACATATTCCTACGCATGAATAATTTATTTCTCTTCCCATAAATTTAAAAATATCCAGCTTCAAATCAATTAAGATGCAGATGTCCTTCGCTCACACAGCTCCCTGGCAAATCTCCTTGGCCTCCTCTTGCCTTTGCCCAGCAGACAAATATATGACTCTCTGGAGAATTTCAACCAAGCCGTGCATTAAATTACTAGCACTGAAATATTAAATGCAGGCATTTGAGAGAACATAAACATCCAAATATGGGGCTGTGGTGGCTGTGAAGGTCTGCATTTCACCAAAATCACATCCATTAATTAACCAGTGAGAGTGGGTGTGACACACTTTCCTTCTTCTGAGTTTTCCTTTAGGTGGTCCCTCTTCTCCTCCAGCACTGCACACTGTAATTGTTCATGCTAACACGGTTCCTTTGAATCTAACAACTGTTGCAGTTGTAGGAAAACAAAAGGGCACATTACGGCTTTACGGCATTACAGCACATTACAGCAGAGGATTATTCCCACGAGAAACCAAATCTGGGTGCCAATCCCACATTACCTCTCACTGACAAAGTGACTAAATTAAGCCCTCACATAATGGCAATCGATTCAAATATTTAATTGCGATTAATAACAAGCTAATCACACACTTTTTACACAAGTTTTTAATGCTCTTATCAACATAGGAGCAGACAAATGTTATTGCTTTATGAAAATGTTTATTATTGCAACAATCCAAAACAATGACAAATACTGGCTAGAATATTCTCCAGAAAAACCTTAAAGGCACTGTATGCTCAAAGAAAAGCAAAGTCAAGCCCATCAAGCAGGGGCATCGGACTGGGGGGGGTAGTAAAGGTTGGACTGAGTACCCAGGGATGAATAGCTGTGGATGCGGGGAGGGGTCCATAGAAAATGCCCTTCTACAGGGCCCAGAATGGTTTTTCTCATGTCTCTTTCGCAAACTATCTAGCGTGGCCTGTCTTTGGCGGGGGGGGGGAGGGGACTCAAAGTACTGCGGTGGTAACTTAATTCATGTTAACAGTACATGCAAATAACTTTTGTCTTGTGGAAAAAACCTATTTAAGTGAACTTGCCTTTCATCAGATCCTTGTAAAATGAGTGGCTTTGAAAGGATTTTGCGTAAACTCGTTATTATCGCGTTGATTTTTACAGCTCTAGTCCACGTGCAGAAATCAGCTTGCTTTCCAAACATGCTATCGATGTACTCTCCCACCATCAATTGCATCAGGCAAATGCAGGGGAGATGCTACTCAACTCCCGAGCCCTGCACTGCTCTCCCTTCTCTTCATTGAAGCCTCTGTGTGTACAGGCTTGTGGTGATGAGCAATGTGCTATAGGTGTCAAAAAGAAATCTGTTATGGCACTGCCAATATGTTTTGTTTTGTCATGGTTCATGTGTGTAATAAACATTACAAAAAACAGTGGCAGAGAATTGTGATATCAATTCTAAGCTAAAAAAAAAAAAAATCATGATGTCATTTTTCCCCGAATTGTCCTGTGAATGGTGGCGAGATAGCTCAGAGGTGATCTTGGAAAACAAACAAGTATTAAATGAAAAACAACAACCTTTAAAAACATTCTTTGCTTGCTCAGTCCCAGCATAAAGCTGGCATCCCCCCCACTGTTTGTGTGAGCTTTACAGTATGCCCCAACCAACTGTTGTATATCTCGCTGGCAACCAACATATTAATAGTTCTGTTCCTCATGAGCATAACAAGCTATGGTGCACAGTTGCATTTTCACAGTCACAGTTCTGCATTGCCGCCCTTTGTTAGTGTCTTGTTCTAAAGCAGTGTGAGAGTGGCTGCTGTCTAAAGGTGGTTAGAACTATGTAAGAGACCTATGTTTTATTCCTCAATGTCAATCTGAGTCAAGTGTCCCATTAGATAAGACAGAATGTTCCAGATGAGCAGAGGTCAAAACATAGCAAGGGAACAGAGACGGGAGTTACAAAAGTAACACAATTATAGTAATGTATTCCTTTTTGCTGTAACACCGCAAAATATTTCGGCTAGGCTAGACAAGACAAAACAAATTGGCAGTACCAGACATTAATTTATTTGGCACCTATAGCACATTGCTCATCAACACAACGCTGTAAATATATACGGTAGGCCTCAATGAAGAGAAGGGAGAGCATTGCAGCACTTGGGAGTGCTTTGAAACCTTTCATACAGTCTATGTTTAAAACTCACAGAAGAAAGTAGTAGCGTTTGTGATGCAGTCGGCTCGTAAAATTAAATGAGAATTGAAGTCATTATAAAATAAATGTAAAAAAAATCTAAGTTATTTAAAAATGAAATCATGAACAGGGTGAGTCGAGATCAATCGTGTCGGCCTAATTTCGGCACAGAAAAAAAAGTGTCTGCGAGTGTTATTTCCTGTTGCTGGATTCGGTGGTTGAAATGACTGCAGAGACAGATACATTTGCGACATGGACATTATTTTCAGGAGTTTTATTACGCTGCGTTAAAGCGAACTGTCCTGTCACTGTTCCCGTGGTCAGAGCCAGTGTCCTGGCAGTGCCAACATCAATGGGACACATAACAACTTGTTTAGTCTTGCTACACGTAATATCATTACATTTTATCAGCGGTGGAAAGTAACTATACCGTAGGCTACTTCAATTGTAAATGTGCTTTTCATATGGAGTTCTTTCTTGAGAGTTCTTTGAGTATTTTCATTTTCCTACTTATTAGGCTACTTCTAGTCCACCACAATTTAGAGTCAAGTATGCTATTGTATGTTTTACTTATTTATTTTATAGCTTTAGTTATTTTGCAGATTCAGATTAACAATACAAAATTATACAAATAAATAATGATGTATATAGCGGATAAAGAGGAGGCTTTGTTCCCGTGGTGAAATCCACAAGCTACCTGCCAAGTCATACTTCAGCTTTTATTTTGGTAAAAGCAACTCAAAAGTAACGGAAATGTTATTGAAAGCTTTACATTTCAGAGACAGTAATATTGTAATATAACTAATTAACTGACAGTAACTAGTAATCAATATAAAAAAAATGTTTATTACATTTTGGAAGTAACTTGCCCAACAATGCAGGTGAAGGAATTGAAAACATGTGCTGGTTGCCAACCCCACACATGAGACATAAGAACAACATGTCTCATATGAAGAATTACCAATACACTGAAACACACTGAAAAATGTGTATTTTTGAAGTAGTACAAGTAGTTTAGTACATACTGCCTAAAACTCTGGTATCGGTAAGTACTGAAGTTTATGTACCAATCCGATACCACGTAATAAAACCTTAAAGAAAATCTACGTTAAAGTAGTTCATTTATGTTCTTTTTCCGTTTTAACTGGCTGTCAAACTGAATTATTAAAGAAAGTTCTGTGGCGTTCATTGTTTGTGTTTGTTGATGTTTCACAGACTTTAAGCTGAGCCAGACTGACAACAAAGATATAAATCATAGCCCATCCATAAAGGGATAGTACTATACAGTTGTTAAAACATTATATAATATATGATCTGGTACTGAATACTGATCTGGTATCGGATCAGTATTCGGTATCGGCCGATACGCAAGTTCAGGTAACAGAATTGGTATAGGGAAGCAAAAAATGGAACCTCTTAAGAGTCCACAGCCGTGCTTCAGCTCTCTGAGGCCATTCTGAGAAACAGCGGCGCTTTGAGCTAAATGCTACTGCTGACATGCTCACTGACATGCTGATTGTTAGCAGGGATAATCCAGATCATCCTCCTGGCTGTTGTGACGGCAGTCTTTGTGGCCATTGGACTGTCGTTACAACAGTCAGGGGCGGAACGAACAAAGCGCTAACTTCATCTTAACAACGACCCCGCAGAAGTTAAATAACTGGGTTGCCCTGCCGTTCAGTCAGAAAGAAAGAATTCTGTGAGACAAAACGTCTTCGGAGCCCCTTTAACCAAGTCCAGTTGCCCTCGAGTTAGACCCTTCCCTGGATAACTACGACCTGCATGACTGAGAACCTTTACAGACCAAGCAGGGATAATGTGTACCATGATCATAACTTGCTTGGTCTGCCATTTTGATATATATCTATATATATAGCCCGACCGATATATTGGCGGGCCAATATTAGGCATTTCCCAATTTTATTTAATTTTTAAATATTCATTCATCAGAATCATTTTTAATGACAAATAAATGATTCTGATAAATGACTATTTAAAAAATAAAAACGGAGTGTCAACCATGTTATGAGTGTTGGCGTTGCATAGTCTGTCCACCGGAGGGCGATCTACAACGTCCTTGTTGGCAACAATGATGATTTGTTTTTGCTAATGTGTTTTTGTTCAAAGGACTTTAAGTTTCATATCTTAAATTTGTATTGTTATACATTTTATTTATTCATTTAATATATTTTGATGTTTCTCTGTTCTTTTGTGACAATAAAAAACATTTTTTTATATTATTTTAGTAAGACCTCATAAATAACTACAAATAAATAATGTTAGGGAAATCAGTTTGTTTTGTAACGCGTTTCTGGATTTATTTTTAGAATATACAGTACATATATCGGCATATCGGATTTTTAAATAATCAAATAATCATATTGGTATTCGGCCTAAAAAATCCTTTTTCGATTGGGCTCTAATATATATTTAGTCTGCATTGCTTTGATCTGTTTTTCTCTGTTGTCCTTGTTTATTTTCCTCCTATTCATTTCAACCTCATGCTGGATTTTCCCAAAAATTGACCCGAGTTTGAATCAGTGTTATTTTTAATTAAAAAGTTGCCCTTCTCTATTCTTTATCCCCAACATAATTTGGTTCCATGTATTCGTTACACCTTGCAAAGTCATTATAATGTTCTAATTAGGTTTCATCTTGTCCCCGTCCATCTCCATAGCAATCATCCATCCGTCTCCCCCCCCCTTCCCTGCACTCAACTGTGCATCAGCCGCTCCTCTCTGTTAAGCTCCACTGCTCCCTTCACCTCTTTTACCTCGCACTTCACCTCTATCTGTCATCTTATTTTCTTCTCTCCAACCTCACTCTGCCAGTGACATCGGCCTGCAGTCAATCATCTTAATGTTGCAACATTTTCCTCACTTTTTCTCTCTCCTCCTTTATTTTTCTCCATCTTTGTGCCTCTGTCTCTTTCTTTTCGCTACTCGTCCTCCAATCCCTCAGCTACGTCCACCTGCCATGCATTTCCTATTTCTGTCTCTTCCTCTTATGACAATGTCTCCTCCATCTTTCAATTGCTCTGTCAATTTCAACTGTTCACTCATCTCTCTTTTTTGTTTTTCTCCCTGTGAACTCATCTTTTCTTGCTTCCATTTCCCTTCAGGGGAAAAAGGGACCCAGAGTCTATTGATTTGTTCATCCACCAATGCAATAAAACATCACAATCTGCACACATCAGCTACATGGCTTCAACGTTGACACTAAGTCGACATCAGCAAATCTAATCATTATTAAGTCAACACTGGAAATATCTGCTGTGCATGGAGAACCAAGGACGTAATTGCTAATTAAATGTATTACATATACAAATGTATTGGAGTATTGTCATCCAGTAGACAAAGAAAGAAACATGGAAACAACCTAAAAAACAAAGAATGAAAGAGCCAACAAAATAAGAAACTAACCAAGGTACCAAAGGAAGGAACAAATATCTTAGAAACATTTAATCAAAAACAAACCAAAGAAAGAACCGAAAGACAAACTCAAGTACCAAAGGAGAAACCTTAGCACAGAATACAGACCAAAGAATGAACCAAAGAAAGAACCAATTAATCACAGAACAAAAGCAAAGACAGAAACACAACCTCGTCCATGTTGCAGACGCTTAGCAGCTGATGAAAAAGACAAGTTTAATCATTCTGCCCCAATCATGTTAAAAGGACTTAATTTGGATACAACCCACCTCTCACCCGCTGAGGGAATGCATTCCAATCATCGACTCATGGATTCATCATCGATCCTTTGGTAGAACAATGCTAGGCTTCAGATACTAATCAGAGCCATGATTCATATGTACTAGGCGAGAGCGTGGATGTAATGAAACACTCATTTAATGGCTAATGGCAGTAAAAGGGTTATTTCATTAAACCTGTGAGTGTTTAAATGACCTTTGACCTGCTGGCCAGCTGGTCAGACATCTTTGTCTCTGCTAGTCTTTCGGATTTTCCATTTGTCTCTCTGTGTCTTTGGCCCTTCGCCTCTTTCACTCAAATCTGTTCATGAAATTGGTTAAATTATGCAAGAACATTATCAAAATTGGACACATTCAACTCAGCAATGAAACACCAATGTCATCTCTTCCTCTGTCTTTCCTTTTCTCTCTCAGTATTTAAACAGTGCCAACACATACACACAAAAACAAACAAACGGTGTGTGTGTGTGTGTGTGTGTGTGTGTGTGTGTGCTCACGTGTGCATGCTCTGGAGACACACACACACACACAGACACATAGCTTGTGCAGCACAAGCACAGAGATGCAAAAAACAAACACGAAACACATGGCTGAAATGTGAAAAGCAAGCTCACATAATAAAGACACACACACACGCATGCACGTACACACACACACCTCTGAGTCTCTAAAGGGTTGAGGGTGACTGAGTGACTCGCTGTTGGAGCTGACTGCCTATTTCACTGTCTATATTGGCAACAAACAGAGAGTCAATAACCTTTGTTCACCCACTTACACACACACACACACACACACACACACACACACACACACACACACACACACACACAGACACACACATGCAGACTGAATGACTGGGCACTTCATGTTTTTAAAGGTGTGAAAGTCAGCTGAGGGGATGACTCATACCTGTCCTCAGACACTGATCACAACTGGGAGTTTGACTTTGCAATGCCCTGGCTGTCTGACTTCCTGCGTGTGCTGTCTGCAGGAGGACATTTCACACTGAGCTTGACGTGTTGAAATGGTTGAGTGGGCAATGAAAAGAACATCCATGAATGCTCTTACGATGTTGCTCAAGGTAATCGTGGAGTTGTTGAGATATTAGATATCGCAGGTTACCCACTTCACCTCATCTTACTAGGTTTACTTATACAAGAGTAAGCCTAGTTAAAGATGTAGTACATTTTGGGGAAAACACAGATTCTCTTTCTTACGATACCACTCTAATGTCTCATGTCTGAGTATTTTGCTTGAGCAAGAAAGCAATTAGCTTAGCTTAGCATAAAGACTGGAAGCAGGGTGAAACAGCTAGCCCAAAACCACTGGTCAACAACAACTACTGGTAGTAAGTACAGCACTTAACGCCCCGTAAAAACAAATTTGATGTTTACACTGTGGTTTTTGTACGGCTGATACAAATGAGTTGCCAATGGCAACATGTGAATTTGTGAGCTTTAGAGATGTTCGCAGGTTCATTTTTGCCTGTATGCTCATCTAGGCTAATTGGCTTCTGGCTCGAGCTACATGCTAAGTGTAATGTGTATTTTCCAAAATGTTAAAACTATTCTTGGGAACACAGAGCAAAAAAGGTTTTTTCCAGCTGTTAGAAGTATCTAAATAAAATGTGTATATTAAAACATTATCTAATATATAATCAGTAGTCAAATGTTGCCAGCGATGCAAAGGAGGTGCTGCTGCTGAAGGGGAAAACTTGTACCCCTTTAGCAGCAGAAGCACCTCCTCCTCCTCCTCCTCCTCCTCTTCCTCCCATTTGGCCTCTTGTACCCACAGGACACACTTGCTGGTTGACAGGTTTGACTGCAATTTATCTAGTGTGGATTTCTTTTCTTCAACAAGACCAGGAGGCTTCGCTGCCCGACACCAGCCTGCTCAAAATCACACAGACGTGTGTGTTTGCTACTGAATCACTTCTGTTTCCTTAACTAATCCTATATGCGCTATCAACTGTTTTTCTTGTATAAAAGCCATTGTTTTAATTGCATTTTTTCGTGCATTGCTCTGTCAGTTTAAAGAGACTGGATGCCATGCCGGCCAGAGCTGTCATAGTCTGCAGTCGAGCCAGAGACAAAAGCTTCCTGCCACAGCTTTCACTCACTTCAAACAAAACATGTCTGTGCAGTCTGTCAGAGGCGAAGAAAACAATACAACAACCAAACAACAAAAAGGAGCTGGGGAATTACAAGGCAAATGGGTTTTTTTGGTAGCGTTTTGTACACAAAAAAAAACACAAACGAGTGTCCGTACGCCGGGCTATGTTGCCTTTCCAAAGGTCACGTCCCAAAGCTTATTCAAGCTTGTGAGTCAGAGCAGGTGAAAAACATGATTGCTATTCCACCAAAACACCACCACCCTGGAGTTCCCACCACCCACCCAGCACCTTCAGGAGTTCTTTGAATTAATGTCTCTCAGTCCGGAGCCGCAGGAGAGTATTTCAACCAATTTTGAGGCAGAGAACATGAGCTCAAGATACCCTGATAGACAGGAATCAACACTGAATCCCTGCAGCACTGAGGGAAGAGTGACCCGAGAATGAGTCCATTGAAAGAAAGCCACCGAAAAAAAGACCAAATTAACAAGGCTACATTATTAGTACAACTTGGCTCCAACTTGGGTCCTATAATGTTTAATTGGACAAAGTGAAGAAAAGACATTACAACCTTTATATAGACTCAGTGGATAAAAAACAAGTGAAATAGGACTAATGCCAACAGGGAAAAGTAACTTCAACTGGCCAACAACACTTGGCAACTACAACTATCTAAAACACAAATCAATCTCCTAATTGTTGGAGTGTTACTGTCAGACTCACTGAACTATATGTTTCTTTCTGCAATAGACATGCATACAGAGATAAAAATGTTTAGTACTTGATAGAATAACAAAGCCTAGGGGTTTAACACTATAGTTTGGTTTATAGTTATGGCTATATTTACCCATACATTTATTTTCAAATGTTGCTGTTGTTGATTTCTGGTCCAAAAATGTATTTCTTACAATAAAAGAAGAGCTCAGAAATGCTTTACATAACAGAAATTGAGAAGGTAGACGATAACACTGATACATTCCTGCCTTAAAAAAAACGAACATAAAGAAACCAAGTTTAATAAATAAATCCAAAAAGAGAAGTGAGATTAATAGACAAACTTTAATGAATCTCTGAAGGGACTCATAAATGTTATTTCTGTGATTGGAGCATTCATTAAATCACTTTAAGCTTCTTTCTGCCCATGGGCCAAGAAGTGTTCATGCCGGACACCAAAATTACATGAGCATATATCTACTAGCTTGAACAGACAGGAATGCATTTTGTATAAAATCATGCTTAATGCAGCTTTAAGATCAGATTAATGGTTTGGATCAGATCTGCCTGGCTCACTTTCTATCTGTGAATACACAGTAATTCTTTAAATGATGATGGAGCGTCTCACCTCCCTTTGTTGTATTGTGCTTTGGCTGGTAGGAAGTTGTTTATATAACCCACTTAGGGTGACAACTGCGCATACATACACAATGAGCTGCAGGGAAACACACACACACACACACACACACACACACACACACACACACACACATACAGACAGTAAATGAATCATGGAGCGTATGCTCCAATAATATTTGAGTGCTCCCATCTGCTCTAGCTTAAAGACGTTTTGAACAGTTCTCACCTGCTTTACAGTACAGAAACACACACATACACACACACACACACACACACTTTAGCTCTGCATTTACACAACTTACATAACCAATCCATATTACCTAGTAATGTGGATGCCCCTGGAGCATACACAAATGTAGCACCACTCTTAACAATGTAACTCTGCCCTTGGGGGGTAACACACCTGCTATAGTGTGTGTGTGTGTGTGTAAGGGGGGGGGGGGGGGTGCAAGAGTAAAATTAACAATAAGAAGGGGTGAGTAGAAAGTAGGTCCAATATTGTTGCCATGGTGACTAATGAGATACAAGTCTTTAAAGTTTTCATTATATCATTAAGGGCATAAGAGGAGCAGGTGATTGTGTGTGCGTGTGCGTGTGTGTGTGTGTGTGAGAAAGAAAGAGAGAGAGAGAGTGAGACTGAGAGAAAAGAAAGAGAGAGACAGTGAGAGAAAAGAGAGAGAGAGAGAGAGAGACTAAAAATGAGAAATCTATTGTGAAATTGAACTAAATGAGTTTAGTTCAAGGCCCCCCCCGGCTGCTTTTCTATCTTTGGATCGATAATGGGTTTTCACATCTAACTGGGTTGCTTTTTTTTTGGTAGGGTAAAGGAGGTCAATAAACAACACATGATGTATACACTCAATTTCAGAGTAAATCTGAGTGAAATCAGCTCTCTGTCTGCTGTCGTTTCTCCTTTAATAATTAAACTGCTTCTTCTGACCAACAGCTCCAGTCAACACATCTCTGAGAGAGAGGAGTTCCCCAGGACCATAGACTGTACAGTATATATAACTAGCAGCCAGGTTAGAGGACTATGTGTGGGCATGTGAATGCAGTTTAAATCTAATGACTGGCTTTGTAAAATGTGACTAGAGTTGCAGTGCCTTTAATCAAGGAATATAATGCCCTGGAGTAGACCTGCACAATGATTCGTTATAAAAGCCTGATCTTGATTTACCCTGCTCACGATTTAATTTTTTAAATAACTTATTTTTTTGAAGATTTTTTAAGAATTTTAATTTTATGAGCTGACTGCATCACAAACGCTAGTACTTTCTTCCGTGAGTTTTAAACATAGACTGTATAAAATAGGTTTTAAAGCTCTTCCCAAGTGCTGCAATGCTCTCCCTTCTCTTCACTGAGGCGTGTTTACAGGGTTGTGGTGATGAGCAATGTGCTATAGGTGCCAAAATGAATCTATGTTTGGTACCGACAATTTGTTTTGTTTTTGTCATGGTTCATGTGTGCAATAAACGTTACACTTGAATGGGCAGAGAACTGTGATATCAATTCTAAGCTAGAAATTGGGATTGATGTGGGACTATATATTGGGTGGAAGCACAGCCGAAGCACTGTCCCAAGTCAATATCTGCCTAGGAAATTGTCTAGTCTTAATCTGCATTGCTATTTGTACTCCTTGTAAATATGCAGGCCATAAGAAGTAATAAGGTTGTTGTTGTTATTTTGTTGACTCACTTTTACTCACAACATGCTAACAGGCAACATAGGATTCCATTCACTACGCTAAGCTAACTAGCGGTGGCACTACCGGTGTTGCACTGAACTAAAACAATGCATGCGCTGAGACAAAAAATGTGTTTGTCCACCTATCTACAGCTAGAGGAGACCGTGATAAGCACTATTTCAACAGACGGTGACATATTCCTTGAAAAGAAGGTGAAAGATGGAGTTAAGTTAATGACAACAAATGCAGGTGTTAATGATGACTGGCCCACCACTCACACAGGTAAAGAGTTCCCCACCACAATTTGTCACATCCCTAAAACATTTGTATACACATGTGCATTTCCAAAGTTCCATTAGAGATTGCATGCTTCTACAAATGAGTCAAATTAAGGCTGGTCAATCAATCTGCAGATCCAGAGGTCTTAACTGAGGCAGGCATGAAAGAGTTTCTGAAGAACCCATTCCTCACAAGACATCCTTCTTAACCAGCTGATCTGAGACTAACAGGCATTCATCACACACTCTGCTGCACACACACTTTTATATTCTTTCAAGCAACAAAAACCACACCCGGGTTTTGTTCTAATGCTCCTACTTTCACTCTCCTACATTTGTTATTTAAAACACACGTAATTGTGCCATTTGAGCGTGGGGTGTGCATGTGAAATTTCAGAGATAACACACTGCACAACATTTGTACTTGTGGTCTTTGAAGCCAGTAATTGGCAACAGGCTCATTGTGAGGGTGTGGAGATGCGTGTGTGTGTGTGTGTGTGTGTGTGTGTGTGTGTGTGTGTGTGTGTGTGTGTGTGTGTGTGTGTGTGTGTGTGTGTGTGTGCGTGTGTGTGTGTGCTTAATATCGACTTTGATCCGTGCAAAAGCATGTTTGAAGCTGCGCTTGAGATCCAAGCAAGCAACAGATCGCTGTGCTAGTAACGGAGACGGGCAGAACCATGAAGAGGGAGGACGATTTTACAAGAGAGGATGGAAAAGAACGGAGCAGACAATAAGAGAAAAAGACTGATGGAAATAAAATACACAGGAGGAAATGAGAAAAGTGTCAGTGGGCCCTTTAGGCTGTAAAGGCCAGAGAGGTTTGGTGGCGTATCAGCAGACAGATATATGGCGTAGTGTGTATGAATGTTTCATTCTACCTCTAGATTAGGCCAAGATTAGAGAATGAACTTAATGAACATGGCCCTGGGGATGGACGTTAATAACTACTCTGCCTTTATAAAGACATAATCAGAGGGAAAAATTACTGAATGGGGGGACTCAGAGTGTGTGAATGATGATCAACACACTGGCACACACAAAAGGTATTAGCCAAAGTCAAACTTACAATCAATTTTGGTACATACACTCAGTTATATACAGAGTTGTTTGAAACATTGATATAAATGGGGTGGACAATGTATTAGAAACATCTGTCGGTGTTGAAACTTTAATTTAGAATTTTGTATCATCTGGGTCCGACGTGAACATTTTCTGACAATTTTGACATGGAATGCTTATTGCTTATCTGTATGAATATATACTCATTTTATCTAGAAATACTTTGAAAGAAAGTTTTCAGGGACAAAACCAGGGGATTTCCTAAAGTGGAGTACACATTGTGCGGGCTGGTAAGATTTAAGAAGCATTTGAAAAAAAAAGGTTTATTAATTAAAAAGGAGGCACCAAAGGTTTAGTTACTTGCATAACCCCATTTCTCTGAGTAACAAGAGTGTGTGGTTCAGGATGGGGCCCTTATTTAAAATATTAAATTAATACATATTTACATATTTAAAATGGCCATAAAATAATCCCCGGTACTATAAAGGCTGTATTAAATTGCATGAGCTTGGTGTACCAAAAAAACTAGCAACTGAGTGTAGATTCATAGTGCCACATACTACAGGTCAATAATTCCCTAGATTTTGAGACTATATGCATGTTCAAAAGACAAAATGCTGGTTTGGTGGCGTTGTAATGTGTTAGTGAAATATCAGACCTTTTGCCATGTATCCACACTTTAATATGAAATCCTTCATAATCTGGAGGAGCTTTGGTGTCGCCACCTGGCCCCAGTCTATATTATATTATTTTTTTTCACATAAATCCAGCAACAGTTGCTACAGTATGTACTTTATCACGAATCATACCATGATGGAACAATACTTCATTCCAATTGGCTGGTGGGTGTCCAGCAATTTTAATGCAATGTAATATATACTGTCGTGTGATGTTGTGTGCGCTTTCCGTGCATTCCTACAGTAATATATCTAATGTGACCTAGTGTCCAGGTGTTTGGGGATTCCTAAAGAGCTATAAACTAAACAGAAACTGTAAGATAGAATCCATGCAGCTGTGGACTGCATGCTGTGATAGTGGAAGCCTGCCTTTAAGTGGCACTGGCAATTTGACAGGTCTGGAACTGTGGCTTTAGATAATCCCCATAATGTATTGTATGCAATCTCATAATGCATATTACACATATGGGGTTATGCAACTACCAATCGGCATAGTCTTCTTTCAGCTTTCTATAGATAGGAAGTCAAAAATTATTTGTTTTTAAACACACACAAGTACGCACTCTGCTCTCCTCAAGCGCAAGTCATATTGCAGATGTTCATATCCAGTATCTGCTGCCGGCCTCCGTTTGTTTGTTTTTTTGTGTGTGTGTGTGTGTGTGTGAGATGTTGAGTGGAACTGGCAGCACAGTGCTCAGACTTCCGTCCCTTGCTAATGTCAAACACAGAGAGGATAGCAGAGAGCCTTAGGGAGCTAGCTTTTCTAAAGCGCACTCTTTCACATACATACACACAGACACAGACACACACACACACACACACACACACACACAGTTATCATGCATAAATAAATGAATAGGAACATTGAGAATGAACATTTAAACTTAGCATTCTTGCAATAGCACACCATGCTTTCATGCAGGCTGTTCTATAGTGTTCCTTCACTCGTATGGATTTCTTTTTGCTACAGTGACTTGGTGACTCTCTCTCTCTCACACTCACACACACACACACACACACCTCTGCAGGCTGTTCATATGTGTTATTTCTCTGCTGCTGGGCCCTGATGACACATGCACGCACATTAGGTTCACAGCTAAAAGTCGTCATAGCGTTTGAACACACATTGGACTTTCTACACATACTTAACCCTATACATAAAAACATCTGTTTCTCAAACACACACAGGTTGTTTTGCAAGAAGGGGGCATGTGGATAAAATGCCACTGCTATACTGCAAGGGAGAAATGTGTCAAGACAGCCATAATTCATAAGGAGTTAGCACTAGCCTGCTCCTTTTCTCCTCCATTTCTTTTATTTGAAAATGAAATACCACTGTGGTGATGAGAAAGCACTGCTTCTTTGAATTAAGCTTCAAAAAAGGAGGTTTGTCAAATTGTGTGTGTGTTTGTGAGGCTGTGCGATGCAAAGAGGCAGTACAGTTTGATAACAGAGCAGATGGATAACACGAGCATGTCTGATTTGTTTGTGTTCAGGTAATGGGAGCAACAGAGCTGCGGTAAAACTAATGAAGTTAAATGGAAACCGAGTCTTTCATTAGCACAAAGCTTTTCCCGTCTGATAAAAAAAAAAAAAAAAAAAACATGCTACCCTTTCTTTATTTCACAGGAGCAGCACAGAGAGGCAGTGAAAACGCTCCATGGACCAAATGTATTTATCTAAAGAGGGCATTATTTTTGGGTAGTAAAAGAAAAGATTAAAATGGTTTTATGTTCAGATTCATGATGGCACCCGTGCCCTTTTTAAAAACAGCCACACTGAGATCTGAGAGTACACCAAACTTTCACAAACACAAAAGACAAACCATGGAAACTTGAACTGGGGAAAGTGAATATAAAGAGATATTGCGGTGAAAGGTAATGTGCACAGCAGTGGTGTGTGCGTGTTTGAAAAAGCTGGAGATGTGCAGTGTGAGCAAAAGAGTAGTTGAGAGACTGTGATAGCATGACAAGAGTGGATTATGGGTCTTTAGGAGTGCCTGTCATCCACTCCTGCTTCATTATGTTTTTATTGTTTTAATCGCTTCTGATCCTGATCCCTTCTGTAAACCAATGAGAAAACCACCAGACACTACCATCCTTCCTCCACACACACACACACACACACACACACGCACATGCACACAAACAGACAAACCACCCGCTCCAATAAACACAACACTTGCAAGACTTCACAGTCACACGTGCATGCACTCGTGAACACACCGTCGCACAAACATTGCATGCCGAAACTCCCCGCAGCCATGCATGCAATGTGGCTGGACAGCTGGTATGTGTGTGAGTGTGGACTCTTATGAGATTATATAAGATAGGTTTGGGTTTATGATGCTGTGACAGATAACTGCGAGAAGGATAGAAACAGCTAGGACAGAAAGGACGAGAACCAAACCATAGATAAAGATAAGTAAATTAGGAAATGTAATCTAGGATAAAGTGTTATAGGTTAGGACAGGGTAAGATCACTAATGATTGAAATGATGTTGAGCTAGGCAGGAGAGAGACAGTGATAAGGACATATGGTAGTGATGGTGGAAATTGGACAGACAAAAGAGGTGAGGCAGAGAGGATAAAGATGGTAACCAAGCCAGGAGCGGAGTGCCCAGGTGAGGAGGCCATGGAGAGTAATGACGTGCGCTGAGAAACAGTGCGGAGGGAGGGGGAGGAGAAGAAACCCAGAGAGAAACCCAGAGAGGGAGGGGGGGGATTTGAGGTGACAGAACGAGAGAGAGAGAGTGAGAGAAGGACAGACAGGAGTAATAAAGACAAGAGTGGAGGTAATCAGAAAAAAGATGTGGGTACGGGGGGGGGAAACAAAAGAGCGAGGTGGAAAGAGGTGGAAGGAAATGAAAGTGACAGTAAAACAGGGGCAGACAACGAAATACAATAAAATATATAACTATTCTTATTCTACTGTCATAATAAATCACAGACCAACGCTGGGACACTCCCCCCCGCCCTCCCAGGCCCATTATTTTTTATTAAAAAAACTGAAAACGGGTCAAATTTGACCCGAAGACAACATGAAGGTTAAAACTGCTGCAATAATTCATGTTTATATACTAACAATGCGTCAAATGACTATTTTTAATTGAACTGAGTTAAAGTTAAATACATTGGAGCATTTCTGCAGCTAAAGAGTCACATATTCCAAAAAAGCAGAGGTAAAAGGAGAGCGGATGTTCATCAGGTGGACAAATAAATGCTAATATTGTTCTGTGTCTGCTGCATGTGTAAATAAGTCATTGTTGTTATTATTTGCCAACAGTTCAACCATTTCAAGTTTATATAATGTTGTGTTAACAGCTGCTTCTGCTGCCCCTTAGTGGCCAAAAAAAACCATCTGATCATCCTTTTTTCATCATCTCCTCATACTAGTTTGAGTATGTGTGAGTGGCTATATGAGGTTATTTACTGCATGCAGTGGTATGCAGTAAATGGATATTTAGTTGTAATGTTGGGGCTGTCTCATGCGCTTGATGCTCCACCCGTCTAATGCTGCTCTGCACTCTAATTTGTCGGCGGAGGCCTGCATTGGTTTGCATTGTCTGATTAAGCCATACTTTTCATTTACAGATTTTGCACTTACCTTATTAGATTTTTTGAGATATTTTGCAACACTGCTAGACTGTAGGCTAACATTTTAGCATGAAAACTAGTAGTACTAGTAGTAAAACTACATGTAGCAGTAGCGGTATGTTGTGACGCTATTTATGAATAGGAAACTATACAGTATATCTCATGAAAAATCTGATGTAGACATTTATTTTGTAGTATAAGTATACAGGTTAACACTTAGTGCTAGTACATTTTTCTGTGAATATATGTGTTGTAATGTAGAATACACTTAACAAACACTCATTAGTTGGCAAAAGGGAGTTGCCAAACTGTTTATTTTACATATTGTGTGTACTGGTAGTAATGGAATGTGTTGCAGGAAGTGTGGTAAATAACAGTGCAAACCCACTAAACATACACATGGTAGAAATCCTGTAACATACAGAAGGAGGTAGAAAAAGAGAGAGACAGAGAGGAACAGAGAGAGAGAGAAGGACATGAAAACAGCCGAGAAGGAGACTTAAATTAAAGAGTGAACACTGTACAAACAGGGTTGAGAGGGAAAGAGAACCAAAAATAACAGGGCAGAGAAGGGAGAGAAAGAGGTAGAGGGAGTCACAAACAGAGAGAAAAAATATAGATCTCTGCGTCAGAAACAAGTGATTCATTTGTACGACAACCAGTAGCTTCTGCAAAGAGGCTCACGCCTCAATTCTACTTCAATGCTTTACAACCCTTCTTAAAAAAAGAAAACACAATGCCTTCTGCAAACTGTTCACTTCACGGGACGCCTATTTAAGCCTGCACCCTCGAGAAAAGCTTTAAAAAGGTCAAAGCATTCTTCATCAGGGCCCATTTTCACAGTTGATTGGATAAGTCTGGGATTGTCCATTTCACATCATGCATCCCATTCATGAATTCAAAAGAGCAGACTGGGCTGAATATGGGCTCCGAGAGCCACTGAGAAAAGGACAAAAGCTGCTTCTTCTTTACATCCTCTATCTTCCTCTAAATAATAACCACCTTAGTCACTTTCCTCCACTTAGCTCATGCTGCCAAGCATCAAGCCATCCCCGACATGTAATTTAAGGCAACAACATCGCCGACAACAATAACATCTCCGGAACAGTTTGCCCTGTGAATCATCGCATACGGATTACACAGACAGCTACAGAATCACAGACACAGTTACTATCACTCACACACGCCGACGCATGTTCAGGTGTGTGTGTGAGTGTGTGTTAGGCTGAGGATATTCATAAAACAAATGGCTCCACTCCACCTTGGAGCTTTCTATTCTTAGCAGCAGCAGCTGGGCGAGCATCTCTGCATATCAATAAGCCAGCTCATCTTTAAACATCATCTGGTAGGGTGACAGTGAGGATGGCGCCATCAAGTGTGCTTGTGTCTGTTTGTAAATGTACGTCTGTCAGTGTGTGTGTGTGTGTGTGTGTGTGTGTGTGTGTGTGTGTGTGTGTGTGTGTGTGTGTGTGTGTGTGTGTGTATTTCGAGGATGTCTGCCTTAGTGTGATAACCTGGTAAAGGCATCTTGGTAAAGTCTTGCTTTCTCCCCAGCGCTACATCACACCAATCACAGCCGTCCAGAGGGCGCACTAAGTTCCGATGGCATAGATAGCGAGAGGGGAGGAACATGCTGTTTTCCTGTCAGGCTTTCTCCCAGAAAAGTACATCCGTTGAGCCAGACTACGTCCTGACAAATAGTCCTTCATGCCTGATTCGGCAGAGAAATCTTCAGCCAGTCAAGCAGAACTGGAGATTAACACGTTACATCTTAAGGGCAACTGTTCCCTATTTATGCAGGCATAAGTTAAAATGCATTTATCTGTTTGAAAAAAAAGTTTTGAAAAGTATGAGAATTATAAAACATACCATTGCTCAGTTCAATACATTGAAGGTCTTACTTGGCCTGGTATGACCAATAGCTTTAGGTAGCAAATATATTGCTGAATAACAAACTTGCAGACTTGTTTTAGTATTTTCCATTATCCTGTAATTGTAGCTGCTGGTAAAAAACTTTAAGACCCACTGGTAGTTTGCTCCATTTCATTGTCTATAGGACACGGGCAGTTGGCTTTGAACCCATGCAGGCCATGCTTCTGCATTGCATCCTGATCTATTGAGGCGACTGTACATTGAGGACCTACTATCACTGACTGTAATGGATTGTTCCTTGTTTGATTGATGAGCATTAGTGGATGCATGTGGCAACAATGTTATCTACATTTGCCACTAATAAGTCAAACATGGCATAACATAACAAAACTAACTCTAAATGTGATGCAAGGTGGGGCGGCCTCTAGCTCACCCAGAAAGAGCGTACGCCCCATGCCGGCTGAGTCCTGCAGCGGCCCGGGTTTGAATCTGAATCCCCCATCTCTCTCCCACCTTCCATGTCTATCCACTATCACTATAATAAAAAGGGAAAAGTCCCAAAATAATCTGAAAAACAAATGTAATGCAAGATATAATGCCACTGTAATGAAGTTATTAAAGTGGATTCCCTCCTTTAGCACTCCCTTTTCGGCAACCAAATCTAAACCTGCCTTCTCATTCAGAAATATATGTATAAAATCTGTCGCTTTATGATCTTCACAATCGAAGAAGGTGTTCTTTCTTTATGGCTGTGCTTCATAAAGAAAAAGTATTACCCTCTGAATATGTTTACATACATCTATGTAATGCAAGAGGCTTGCAGTATGAGCTTACACGTGTGATAAATGGAGCAAGTTCAAACTATAAATGCACCACTTTATTTAGTTTTTTAGGCTTTTCTGCCTTTAATTTTTGACAGGACAGTTAGGTGAAAAAGGGAAGAGAGAGGGGGAAGACACGCAGGAAATTGTCACAGGTTGGAGCCGAAGCCTAGACCTCTCAGTTGAGGTATAAACCTCTCAGTAAACGCGCACCTGCTCTACCACTGAACCAACCTGGCCACAGATGTACCACTTCTTAGTGATTTAACTAGGGCGGTACAATTATTCAACTTCAATTTTTTTTATCCAACGATCACAAAAACCATGTAATTTGAGAAAAACAATTATTTTGCACATTACCTTTTGCAAGTAAAGTCTTATTTTGTCTTGCGATCCAAATGAAGAAAAAGGCGTTCAAATGGGAAAAGTATTAACCCTCATTTTGTCCTTAGGTCAAATTTGAACCGTTTTCAGTAAAAAAAAAAAAAAATGTCACAAAAAATGGGCTGTCGAAATAAAAACTTTTGGAAAAAACTTTGGAAAGAACATTTAAAAAAGCACCCACATAATTTAAAAAGTGACAAAAATGTCAGAAAAAGCAATAATAATGTCAACAAAAAGTGAGTCATGGTTGACGGGAAGACAACACAAGGGTTAAGGGAAATTCCACAGTTCAAGGTGTTTTTAGGCATTTATTGACAGGACAGTTGAAGACATAAAAGGGGAGGGGGGTATTTAATAACTGGGATATCAATATTGACCAAAAATAATTGTAATTAGTTTTTTTTCCCCACACAAGGCAGCCCTAGATTTAACACAGATATAACCTGAGAGGGGAGTCATCCCACTGTCTTCTCTGGTTTGGTCAATATGAGGACTAAACAAAAATGGTACATGCTGCATTCGTTGCTACAGGCTATTAACAAATGAGTTCATCATTTGACGCTTTACCTCTGAAGGACTAAGTGAGGTACACAAGTGTGAGGGCCAAATCAGTCTGCCGTGCAAGTGTGATCCCATTGGTACATCAGAAACTACCGCCTAGCTTAGATATCACGCCATTTGGCAGTAAACGTGTCAAATGAATCCCTGAGATGGGCTCTGGGAGTGATTGGAAACTGAGTGGAATGAATGATGTGAGAGGCCCGGCCAACCAGTTTGGCCCAGGAGAGAAATCAGAAAGATATTTATTTATTTATTTTTTAACTCATAGGCTGTTACAGAATAAATCTGAAACGTAAATTGTTCCAGCCCTCCGTGTAAGTACTTATTGATGTTTTTTTTTAGTATACTTCACTTTAATATTTGACTGAGGTGCATTACTTTGATCTTTCATTTAAATCCCCTTTGTCACATTTTTTACTTTTCTAGTGATTCCCAAGTTATTTCAGGTATATCAGGCTTTGAGAAATGTTCTAACTTTATTATTGCTGCACTGACTGTAAAGTTTGGGGTTTGATAGTATAAGCATAACCCTTGGCTTTCAGTCACAGTAGACTCTAGTCCAACAAGTGTTGAGGTGCCAATTTTGGGCAGAGCTGGCAGCATATTGAGCACTTCCCATGAATGTCAAAGACTGCATAAAATAAAACAGGATAGGCCAACGACTTTGTGCCACAGCCAGAGAAGAGGGGAACAATGCGATATATCACTGTCCTCACATTCTATTGTTATAGGGATTTAATCAACCTGTAGGCAGGATACCATGTTTTTTAAAGCCTTAAGGAGGGACTCACAGCTAGGTCTCAGTAAGATTGAAATGTCTCTCGAAATCATCCTGATTAAAGTGGTCGTCTAAACAGATGAAGGAGATCCAGTGGACTTCTTAAAATTTACATTCAGGCCACTTTTTAAACACACACACGCAATTAAAATTGAGTTGGCAAGTTGGTCAGAAAGCTCGAGATGGGAACTAAAAGTTTAATGATCACTCTGGGGAGAATGCATGGGGAAACGGGCTGATTTGCACTGCATGCATCAGGCACCCAATGGAGCCCCAAAGTGTTTTTGTGTGTCTGAATTGTCTAAAATGTTGCCTCATGTATCACATCCCTGCAGGCATGGTCCACACTGGCTCTTGCAGTTAGTAAATGCCCACTGGATGGACGGCATCAAAGCTGCTTAACACAAAGACTTATTGTTGCTGGTGGAAGCAGAAAAATGGTTTGAGATATGCAAATTAGTCTTTAGCCTACATTTTCTTAGACAGATTGTGTGTTTGAATTATTGAGAGCGTGACATATCTTTATCTTAATTATTTATCCTTGATAACAAAAGGCCTCATTATCATCATCATGCTGCCATAAGCCTATTATTTTAAAACTACCACTGTCCTCATCATCATCAAACCTTTTACCATATGCCATCATTATCATCAGCATCGTTAACATTAATGTTAATATCATTCTTATCACCATTACAATGCTTCTTATTATCCACTGAAGTACCTTGACCATCATTCTGCTCCTCTTCCTCATCACCACCTGCATACCTACGTAATATTGCAAAAATCAGGAATATCCTGTCTAAAAATGATGCAGAAAAACTAGTCCATGCATTTGTTACTTCTAGGCTGGATTACTGCAATTCTTTATTATCAGGCTGCTCAAAAACGTCCATAAAGACTCTTCAGCTGATCCAGAATGCTGCAGCACGTGTTCTGACAGGAACCAAGAAAAGAGATCAAATCTCTCCTGTTTTAGCTTCTCTGCATTGGCATCCTGTAAAATCCAGAATAGAATTTAAAATCCTTCTTCTCACCTACAAAGCTCTTCATGGTCAGGCACCATCTTATCTTAAAGAGCTCATAGTACCTTACAACCCTACAAGAGCACTACGCTCCCAGAATGCAGGATTACTTGTGGTTCCTAGAGTCTCTAAAAGTAGAACGGGCGCCAGAGCGTTCAGCTATCAGGCTCCTCTCCTGTGGAACCAGGTTCCAGTTTGGGTTCAGGAGGCAGACACCGTCTCCACATTTAAGAGTAGGCTTAAGACTTTCCTTTTTGATAAAGCCTATAGTTAGGGCATAGAATTGAATATTGTTAGGGAGTGAGGAGTTGCAGCGTCCGCCTAACCCGGCCCACATGCTTCTCGTCATAGTTGTCAGATCTATCTATCATATAATCAAGATTATAATAAAACTAAAGGGAGACTTGGCATACAGCCCGATCCGGTTGGGGAGAGTTCTAGCCTGACCAGGCTCCTCTCTTTACCCTGTCTCTCTTAGTTATGCTGTAATAGTTTTAGACAGCTGGGGGACTTCCTTCGACACACTGAGCTCCTCTCTCCTATCTTTCTATCTTCCTATTTTGTGTGCATCTATGTCCCAGAAATGCTTGTTACTAACCTAGCTCTGGGGAGTCATTCCCCGGAGTCCTTTTGTTCTTTTTCTCCCAGCATGTTTCCTCGGATCAGGGAGGCTCCAAAATCATGGTTGCAGCTGTCGCCATGGTCCCGCTACACGTTCCCTTCCCTGCCACGATCTGCGGTGCCCAGAGCGTCCTGCTGTGCCTTGTGATGCTGCACAGTGCCCTGCTATGCCTTGAACTACTACAAAGAACTGCTACAAACTACTTTGTTTTTTTTTGGGGACTGTTACCGTACGTTCACACAGCCACTGACTTGAGCGTCTAAAGATACCGGAAGTCATTCATTTTCAATGGAAGCCGGCTTCTCTCAGCTGCAAGGAGCGGCAAATCTGTCGGCGTCGCGTTTTGGGCGTTTTGAGCATGTTGAGCGTCAATCTGAAAGTTGAAATTTTTCAACTTTATGGTAATGAGCTATGACGCGGTTCAGCGGCAAGCAGCGGCTAACGCCAGCTGCCAATCGGAATATAGTTCGTCCTTCACGCTAACTGATTCCGGAGAAACATACGATGTAAACTTTTCGTTCTAACATTTGTTCCGAGGGAAATGGAGGCGAAGTTCATATCGCCGTTGCTGGGTTTCCTATCATTTATGATATGACGTTGTTTGCGTATCCCGTTAAAAAAAACGAGGCATGGGATAAAGTAGCCGAGATAGTCGGTGTGTCCGCTGAGTAGATGATTCATAATCTTTTTAACGAGGGAAATGAGCGGTGCGCCGTAGCATGGTAGTCTTCCTTGCTTGCTGTGAATGGTACAATCTGTTTTGCAGATCATTTTACCCTTATTAAATGCGCAAATGCGATGATCCATAATTATCCAATGATACACATAGAGGACAAGCGCGAAAAATTTACGAAAGCGAGAAGGCAATTCGCTCACAACACCGATTTGACCAATTGCGCTATACAAACGCCGCCACGTCAGAGCGGCCAAAGCGTCTGAAAGCGTCCCCGTACTTTTTGACAAGCGTCCTTGGCGGGGCGGCCAGAGCTTTTTTGCAGCTCAAGTCGGTGGCGGTGTGTACGTACAGTTATTGCCACTCTTCATTCTAACCCCAACCGGTCGTCAGACACCGCCTACCAAGAGCCTGGGTCTGTCCGAGGTTTCTTCCCAAAGGGGAGTTTTTCCTTGCCACTGTCACACTGTTGCTTGCTCTGGAGGAAACTACTAGAACTGTTGGGTCCTTGTAAAGTGTCTTGAGATAACTCTTGTTATGAATTGATACTATAAATAAAATTGAAATTGAATTGAATACCAGCATTTCCACCAATCAATAAAAATGTATAAGAAGGTGCAAGTGTAAACAATTCTAGGACGACTGTACATGGGAAATAAAAAGGATGCAAATATAATAAACCCATTAAAACCAGTACCATCATCATCATCAAAACTCCAACCAGCATCATCATAATTCTCTGCAAACCCATCATCAGCATTCACACAAAATCGCTATTATCTCTATAAATAAAATAGGCCTTTAATCTGTATGAAACAATTCATTTAGCAACTGCTATTGTGCATTTCAATTTCATCGTCATCCCTTAATCCCGCCAGACCGTTATTTCCTTCTTCAACATCACATTCTCATACATATCCTATTTTGCTTCAACTGTTTCCATTGCCTAGCCTCTCGTGCCCCCTGAGCGGGTGCGCAATCCCTCCAGACCCGGATGCGTTCATTATCCCTGACCCTATAATCTCATTCCCCCTCCCCGACCACCGGCGTTACTGCCTGCGCGATCCACAGCCTCCAGGGTTATACCCTTGCAGCTTTGGGGGAAATGTCACTCACCGTTCTCCAGCGAGGCTCTTTGGTGGAGACTGTGCGTAGGCTAAATGCTTAATTGGAGCGGTATACTGAACAGGGACAGGGCAGGGCTCCGCGGTCTCGCACACTCCTGAGAGAGACCCCCCCCCGGTCATGCATGGCTGTCCGGTTGATCCCTCTGCGATCTCTCCCTGAGCTATAGGCTACGATCACTTTCTCTCCTCTCCCGTTCACCCTCCGCCAGATCTCACCCTGACAGGTTCCGTGCTCCTTATTTACGCACGCATGCACCGATCTGTGCAAATTGCACCACCCGCTGCAATTAACGGGATTGGCAAAATCCTCGCGCTTCACATACATGTACACTTACCGATTGTCTCCTGTCACACAAACGGTTCACGTAGTGCAATACGACAATAAAACAATCACAATAAATGCATAACCAATTCAAATTAATAACAATAGTAGAATACGCACGTTGTTTGTGTCTTCTCACCGGGTCGGTACTCTGGAAGAAGCCCTGGTTGGGATCCGTTCATTCACTCACTCACTCATCCCTCTATCAGTTCATAGTTCCCTCCGTTCCGTCCCTCATTCAGCAGCTGAATAAACGGCTTCTCTCCTCTGAAGCAGCAGCGGCGGTGACAGAGCGCGCGCACATCACCCGTTGGCTCGCTTGCGCGCTCCATCGTCCTCCCCAGTGTGTGTGTGTGTGTGTCTCTCTCTCTCTCTCTTTCTCTCTCTCTCTCTTTCTCTCTTTCTCATTCTTTCTCTTACTCTCTCTTTCTCTGTCACACATTCACACTCCCCCTCTCTCTCTCTCTGTCACACACTCACACCCTCTCTCTCTCTCTCTCTCTCTCTCTCTGTCACACACTCACACACTCTCTCTGTCACACACTTACACTCCCTCTCTCCCTCTCTGTCACACTCTCTCTCTCTCTCTCTCTCTCTCTCTCTCTCTCTCTCTCTCTCTTTCTAGGAGCATCTCCCCCCTCTTTCTCTTGCTTGCAGAACAACAAGACAGAGAGGAAGATGAGGAACTGAGAAAGGAAAAATTGGAGACTGGGGGAAGATGAGTTGATGTGAGCAGGAGTAGAGTGATAAGGCAGAGAGCTAGACCACGACTTTTACTGTGTTTGTTTGTGCCTGTGTGTAAGTGTGTGTTTGGGATGTGTAGAGGATAAATATGAACCAAAGGAGCAAGAAAGAGAAAATAACTAGTTAAAGTGTAAAAGTTCAGGGATGCAAGCAGAGATTGCTTGCATTATCAATCCCTTTTCTGATTATCCAATTATATATCACCAGAGACCCAAAAGTATGCCATTTAGATGGATTTATTTGCTTGCTACAGAAGAGGAGGAGGCAAAGAAGGATAGCCTGCAATAAGATGAGATAGATGGTAGAGGTAAGAGATGGATGAGGGGAAAAAAGGCCAGTGAGAACATTGGAAAAGTGGACATAGGAGGTGAAAGTACAGAGTAAGGGGTGGGATGGATGGTTGCTGCGGAGATGGGAAAAGGAGAGGGAGGAGGGCTGGAGTCGATGTAAATAATGAGAGAGGGGAGAGGAGAAGTTTTACGTTCTCCGTCTTTTCGACACAGTTGATCAGAGCTCTGTCTCAGCGTGAAGCATGGTCTTTACACCGCAAGCTAATTCATACCCCGAGGAGGTGACATCACACACACACACACAGAGTTATATTTGCTGAGAGACCATACACGCAACCATGCACATCCAAATGCATTCCAGCTAAATGCATAACTTCAAATTCATAGCTGGACAAGCAAGCACATTTACACACACACACAAGTACAAAACTTGCATGAAAGAGCAATACACATAAGCACGTGTGCAGACATACAGATGCCAACACACCCACACACAGATTTCAATTATAGCTCCTGCTGAGAGTAAAGTCTACAAGTATACAGAGGATTCTGTGAATGGTTGTGCATGTAATATTAAAGAGTGTTACTAATGGATAACACAGCCGCCCGGATAAAACTATCAATATTCTCTATTTTTTAAGAAATCTCACAAAAAGACCAAAAGCAAAAGTTTGTCAGTTTGTCTCTCAACACTTTGAGACTTTTACAACGTGCCTGTGGCACTCTGCTACAAAAACAGTACGGCACAGTCCGGCAGTAGCAGGATCAACTCATAATAAACTACAGTGCCCTTGTTAATAAAGGGACATGTCACCCAGTACAACAGTGTGACTCCCTAATGTGTTTTAATAATTTTTGGACAATGGCGGCGCTCTGTGGCACAGAGGAATGAGCTATATCATGCTGTGGCTACACAGACAATACATGACCACAAAGGGAGGAAGTCAAAATGGATGGATGGGTTGAACATTAACATGGGATATCCATTTTCTGTTTCCTACCCACAGCCAACGTTGGCCGCAGTTGTTCCCTTACCTTAACCAAGTGTAACCATGAACACAAAGATCCCCTTACCTTAACACTGTAGTGATTTAAACCCAAAATATGTTGAATCCCTATTCTTAACCAAGTTGTTTTTGTGCCTAAACCTAACCAAATGCCTCCATGTGTTGTTAATAGAGGGCATGGACCAACAACTTACTGTATTTTGTATTCTCCCTATATTTCTGCTGAACAAAATGCTTAAAAAGAGGCCTTCACTCTAAGAAAGGTTGATCCAGAAGACCTGAGACACTACACCCAGTGTCTCAAATCTTCTGTATATAATAACAATCTTCATCTCAAATATTCTGGATCAATCTACATTGTAGATGGAGAAAAGATCAAGCAACTTGTTCCCACACTTAAATAAAGGCTTTTATTATAATGGCTTGAACTGCCCTTCCCTAGCCTTTTTTTTAAAAAGGAAAATACTGTATTGGGGGGGGGGTCATAGTCCATGTTTCATTTAAACATTTACAAGTGCTACTAGTCATTGATGAACTGCCACTAAGACTACTCAAATCATTCAACTGAAGATGCCAATTTGCTTACCCCTGTAGGGTGAGTCATAATTGATGCGAAAGTAAAAGGTAATAAAATAAGTGTATGAATATACTACAAAATAGCAGCAAAAGTCAATATACCAGATTCTAGCTCCCAATATCGCCTATTCAGATTACTAGGACTCCGCCACATACCACTCCTAACGCTGCTGTATTTCATCCTCCGAGCACAGCATCAAAGCAATACAGATCCCCCCCCCCTTAGCCTCGTTGTGTGGGTGTGTGTGTGCGTCTTCCTCACTGCTACATTGGCAAACAAACCCCAATGATATCTTCAGAAAAAGCTACATTTCTTCACAGTTTCTATGGCAATGGGGGAATAAGCAGAGCCTCCTGTCTTACTTCTGTAATGTATCTGAAAACAATGACTGCACCACAGCGCACAGGCGTCTTTAAAAGCAGCAGCGTTTTACCATTTCTGCCTGGAGAATAATTGCGGTTTTCCATTAAATATTAAGTTGGTTCTTCAGCTTGAGACTTGTGAAAACGATGTCAGATTGAGTTACAGTTGATCATTGATGATCATTTGATCACAGGGTGATTCATACCATTTCTATATGGTTTATTAGTAAGAGATTAGTCTAAATAATATGTAGAAACATGAATAGTTTGGTAATAGTTCAGCAAAGACCCATACACAGTAAAGCTGGGCTAAAATCTCCAACCAAGAATTTGTTTAAAAAAAAAAAAAAGTGTAGAAATTGTTTCAATTAAGAACTGACATATAACATGGTTTCTGATGACGTCAGAATAGAATCAAAATCATGTGTCAGTAGTTCAATACATTTTAGCATGTAGACATGTTCAGTCTGCTAAAGTTCAAACCAAGGTTCAGAATGGGGAAGGAAGGTGATATAAATGACTTTTTCACACGGCATAATTGTTGGTACCAGACGGGCTGGTTTGAGAATTTCAGAAACTGCTGATCTTCTGAGATTTTCCCACACCGGGTTTACAGAGAATGGTATGAAAAAGAGTAAATATCCAGTAAGCAGTAGCACTTTGAACTAAAATCTCTTACAGAGCTGAATGGCAATACTGGTTCGAGCTGATAAGGTAATGGTAACTCAAACTCAAAGAAAGTTAAAGTAGAAGGGCTACAGCAGCAGAAGAGCACACTTGATGCAACTCCTAGCTAAGAACAGGAAACTAAGGCTACAACCGACAATAGAATACTGAAAAAATGTTGCCTTGTCTAATGACTCTCGATTTCTGCTGTGCCATTCAGACAGTTGGCAGGTAGTCAATGACAACTGAGTGATTCATTAGAGTTTTTTTTGCAACTGTTGTTCTTTCACATGTCAAAGAAGTCCGCCATTTCGTTGGATTTTAGCTAAAAGTGTGGCGCCACATTACTTGGGTAAAGAGGCCAGCTGAAACAAACAGCCAACAAAAAGATGAGCATGCGTCAAAGAAAAGTAAAAGAAGACGTTTTAATACAAAGTTGACAATTGGCGACAACGGCCAGGTTTGTGGGGGTCTGATTTATAACAGCAGTACACAACAAATGTACTGCCGTGACTGTCGTGTGTACGGCTCAGAGAAAGCAAAGTCAAATCGTTATGTAATAAAGACTAAAAACTTTAAATTAGATTTTAGAATTAAGGACCACGAGTCATCAAAAAGCCACCTACACACGATAAGTTGTAATCTATCAAAGACTAGCTGCGGTCAAGGCACTGATGTCCATGAAAGCAGAGCAGTTGGAGAGGATGCTGTTTTCGAACGTTGATGTGATTCCTGTTTTTCACCTTTAAGGAGGAAAACTGTCTGGTCGTCAAAAAAGTTAACTTTAGGCTAGTGATGGCCAAATGAAGCTTTGTGAAACAGTGTCTGTATTTTCTGAGCCCACTAGATGGCGCTCTCTGTTCAACAAAGGGTCGAGAATACACTGAATTGCAATGCCTTAGGCCTTTCTCTTAAAACCAAGAGTGCCATCTAGTGGGCTCATAAAATAAAGACACTGGTTCACGAAGCTTCATTTGGTCATCACTACTTCAGGCCCTGGGTGTGAGGGATATTTTCTTGGCACACTTTGGGACCACAGTGTACTCACCTTCTAATGGTTACTTCCAACAGGATAATGTACCATGTCACAAAGCTCAACTCAGACAATGAGTCCATTCTACTCACAGTCACCATATCTCAATCATACACAGTTAAAGAAATGGAGCAACAGATCTTGTTGTTCTGGACGGAGACCAGTGAAGACTATTAGAAGCATTTTTCCGGTGATGGCTGAGCGTTACTGCGGAGCCTCCAACTGATGCTTGACAACGTAGTTGTGATGTGGGCAACCTGTCTGAAAGTTGTAAGTCTTCTGGTAGCTGTGCCAAGAGAAATCTCAATCATTTCCAATCAGCAGAGATGGAGAGCATAGGTATGTTAGGAGATAACATAGGCACAGGCTAATTATTGCTAATTAGCATGCTAGTTAACATTAGTAATTAAACCTTAACAGCTAATGGAAGTTCAAACTGTCTGCGAGTTTCTCCTGACAATATGGTGACTTGTCGAGTATGTGACGGTAAGTCGCGTGGTTATGAGACAATCGCCTATTTCTACAAAAACGTCTGCTAAGGAGCCATAATGTGAGATACAAGGTAATGGAGCCTTTTATACATTGTTGTGTTTTTTTACAAATAAACAACGGACAAATAGAGTCAAATAATAAGTCTTAATCACTGTCAAAGTGGCGCCAAAATGAATGGCAGTCAAAGGATTTTCTACCTGCAGGTGATGGCTTTGTAGCATTAAAACGGCGCCAGAGGGAGAGAGAGAGAGAGAGAGAGAGAGAGAGAGAGAGAGAGAAGAGGTTTACCCCCTTGATCTCAATCCAATAGAGCGCCTTTGATACATGGTGGAACATCATGTCAATATGGACCAAAATATCTGAGAAATGTTTTTAGCACCTTATTGAATTTATGCCACGAAGAACTAAAGCAGTTTTGAAGGCAAAAGGGTATCCATCATGTGTGTAAAGTGTACGTATATACACTGTATACACCCACACACTCCACTTCAAAAAAGGCTAACTTTCTAGAGACCATATTTCATATAAATATTTTTACATTACACACTTTTAAACAAGCTCCAATTAAAGATGAGAACATTTGCCCTTAAGCTCTATTTCTGCTGATGCTCATTGCTAAGCTTTGAATTCCATGAGTAAAAGCAGCCTTTTATCTGATCAAACCTACACATTAGAGTACATTACATACCCACAATATCCAATTGGGATGTGAGACTGTTGGTCCTCAGGTTCTATGGTGTCAGGTGTATGACACGTTTCTTCTCCAATTTACGCAAACTGGTTGTTCATCTTTCTTAATCAGTTCCTTTTTTCCAGAGAAATACTGAGAATTTCCACATGTTCCACATATCTTAATTATCCAAAGTCAGACTGATTTTGAGGTGATGCCAGTTAGTTGGTGCCAAGATGACAGCAGCCTTCCAAATACACACTCAAGTCCAAGTTACCTCAGCCTCGGCCGAAAAAATTAAAAGGTTAGAAAGTAAATCAAGGATTCTTTTGGTCGGAAGGCTGCATGCTGTGACACCTGGACACTTCTTAAGAGCCGTAGTTTGGAAGCTGCCTTTGGACGGACTCCCTGAGTGAGCAATACATGCTGCTTTCTGTCATGTATTCCACACTCTTTGGCTGGCAAATAGTTGGCGCAGTACAAAAGTCAGTAAAAACTAGGCTAGTTCACACTGATTTGGCTCCTTTTGCTGTTGTTCCCTACAGCCATCCCCTTTGTAGTTGATATAAGCTAGTCTACACTGGCTGCATTCAATGTATCTAACAGTAAGCACCGATCATACTTGCTACTGTATTGTCAGAAATTTAACCCAAATTTCCTATTCAACATGCATTTTTCTTTTCTATTGTGGGCAGAATTATGTAGAACATTACAAAGACAACTGAATGTACTAGTAGCACAGAAAATCAGTGTTAATATGCTTAAAGAAAATGTTTGACATCTTGGGTAACATTTTTATTTGCTTTCTTGCCACGTGTTAGATGAGTTAGACGTGTTAGAGATTGATCCCACTCTAATGTCTGCACGCTAAATATTAGGGTACTGCCATCAGTCTGGTTAGCTTAGCTTAGCTTAAAGATTGGAAACAGGTGAAACAGGTAGCCTTGCTCTGTCTATGGGTAATAAAATCCTTCTACAATTACCTCCAAAGCTCACTAATTAGTATGATCTTGTTTGTTTCAGTTGGGTGAAAAAGATGAAATGCAATGGTTTTACAGGGGTTAGGTGCCAGAACATTTCCTAAGCTAAACAGCTGCTACCTTATATATAACGATAAGTATAAGAGTGGCAACAATCCTCTCATCCAACTCTTGGCAAGAGAGAAAATAAGCAAATCTCCCAAAATATGTCCTTTATAGCCAAGATGACCAATAATATTTTGAGCTTGTTAGATCGTTTTCCATATTACAACATGCACAGAGTTCACAATAAGTTCAAACAAAACAGTAGTGTCAACAGAAAAACTATCTTTGGTAAATAAAGGCTAATAGAGGCCAGATCCCCAAATCCCATTTCAGAATCCTCTCATGTACTCGTGAAGAAAGCTCAAATATTGGACATGATTACACAGTAGCCCACTAATCAAGCCATTCTGCTTCATCTCCAATCTTATAAAGCGTTGTTGGCTCCTGATTATTATTGAGCCAACAGTGTCTCAGAGTCATTGTGTCCAGCCACTGAGCAATTGACAGTCATGCCTAGTACGGTCCATAGGGGAGCTGTAAAACACAATGATCATACTAAACGATGAGGAGGAGGATTGCCAGCAAATGAGCCTTGATAATTTGAAAAGGGAAATACCACTGCCACACTACATCGTTTCTCTCTCACACCAGATAAAATATGCAAGATAATACATTCTTTCCTGCGTATACATACACCCACAGTCATGTCCTGACACATGAAACTGCACACATGGATTCAGAATCACAGAAACACGCTAATGGCCGCACAAGTGCATCACAGCATCTGTCGCTGAGTCCTCCTGGCGTTAGGCGCCAGTCATAACCAAAGTTGATTGCTTAGTGCTTAAGGGCTATGGGGCCAATTGTTTGCACAAACACTTATACATATACTCTAGATCAGTGTTTCTCACATTTTTCAATATTGTACCCCCTTTGAATTACTTTTTAAGCCAAGTACCCCCTGACCAGTGATAGATTCAATAAATAACAACCTTTTTTTAAACAAAAACAGTTGAACACTACATTTAAAATGTTTAGAATCCATCACTTAATTCATTCATTTTTATAGTAGTAGTAGTAGTAGTAGTAGTAGTTTATTATGTTTTATTTTAGGAATTATGCATGACATATTTTTAAATTAGCATTTTTGCAAAGATTTCACTTACCCCTTGCAGTACTCCATAGTACCCCTAGGGGTACAAGTACCCCCATTTGAGAAACAACGCTCTAGATAACTTGGCTGTGTCTATCCACTGAAAACAAATACGCACATTTTTGGTAGTTTCAAACATTCAAACTGAGCCTGATGCTCCAACATGCAAAGACAAACACACACACACATACACACACACACACACACAAACAAAGTTCGTCAGCCTGCTTGGTTGTTGATAAGCCTTAAAAAGGAAAGGTGGCACTGAGGTGTAATCTGAAACTGAAAGCCAACAGCTAAACAAGAAGCGTTTTCTTACAATCAGTCATCAGTCTGTTACAGCATTGATAAGAATATTTCCTGTTTGAGCTTCTGTTGTGTATTTCATAAAAACTAAATCATAAAGGAGAAGTTGCTGCAAGTGAAACAAGTCATCGGGGACAGTTCAACTTTACAGTTGCCACTATGACCATGAGAACATGTTGTGGGATTGCAACATGCACAGAGCATTTTTGAAAGTTCCCCTACAGAAGCTCAAATCCAACGCATTGTGTGTATTTCATGGTACACGTCTAGCACTCAGCTTCAAATTGTGAGCCAATACACTCAATTTTCATTAATGCTGAAACTTGTTTACGCACATACACTTGACAAAATAAATATATTGCCTTGAACTTTGTTTTCTCATCCACAAACAGAAAAAAACACAAAAACATTAAACAGAAACATGCACACAGGTGCAAAATATCTTATCTTGCACAAGTATGTGTGAACCTGTGTGCTTTCTGTCTGTGTCTCTCTCACACACACACACACAGAGTTTAATATAACCTGGGGTGTTGCAAGGAACGTGCAATTCCTCACTTCTGTTTCCACTCCCCTCATGCAATACTGACCTATCCCTATTATTCACATGACCACACACAATCAAACACACGCAAATAAGCATACAGACACACACATCCTGTGTTTTTATATGCATGACTTATGTTATCCCTCTTGGCAGACATTTTGAGTTGATGGAAAAGTCCAACAGCCTACAGCAGGGACGAGACACAAGGATATAGTAGAAATATATAATATAAATATAATGGGCTTTAAAATGAGCAGAAGTGGGATGACAAATACGTTGGGTTATTGGCAAATGTATTCCTATTCCTTTCCCATCTATCACAGCCTTTATTTTATAATTTTTATGCAGATTTGTATTGTAATGCTAATGTTAGAGTTACCTATCCCACTGGTGTTCTGCTGACTGGAGCCAGCAGTTAGTGGAAGTTCTCATTAGTGTCCCATGGTTTGCTAATATAATTATGCTGCTCCCTCAGCAGTGTTTCACTATTCTAACTTTGTGAAGAAAAGTGCTATCAAGGTAGCGCAAAAGTTGTATACTGTATGAGTCTGAAGTTGGATCGCTAATGAATTGCACACCATTGCGTGTCTCCAAACACCTTACGTAATGGAGAGATGTTTATCTCCGCACAAAACCCAATGTGAAATCAAAGTCACGCCAAAATGTTTTAGTTGCCTCTTGGTTTTTAGTACCTTCTAGTTTCTGGTCAGGCTCTTTTTACCAGCTGACTGAGTCCAACAGCTTGTTTCTTTCAAAACACATCAATTAAACAGGAAGAATGACGCTATCAGCTAGCAAGCTCGACATGAACTAGTTCAGTCAGCAACCCAGATACACAATGGGAGGGAGGTGGAATTGAAATTTCGAAAAAGGGAGGTGGACAGAGAGAGAGAGAGAGCATGGGGCAGAAATGAGAGAAGGGGGAGAAGATAAAATAGAAAAGGCATTGATGGAGAAAAAGTGAGGGAGGCAGAGAAATGGAAGCGACACAATGAATAAAAAGGAGAAATGCTGACAGTCTGTGAGTAGGTGAAATGAGAAAGACGGAGGGGAAAATTAAGGCAATAAGAAAGACGGATCTACTAATGCAGATACCATGTATTCTCATCTGTGCGGAAAATGTGTCTTGTTTTCTACCATGTTGCGCCTCTCCATCCAATTTCCTGCCTCTCATCACTGTCAAAATAAAACAAATAAAATCTGTAAAGAGGATAGATTACCTGCTCTTCTTGTAAAGGATAGAAAAGGAAAACAGAGTCTTGGTGCAAAGCTAAGAGTGTCACCTTGGTAGAACTTTGTTGTTGTGTAACCCTAACAAACTGACTGCATGTTTTATATTTTGACACTAAAACAAATCATTTTGTTTAAAAGGTCTTCTCACTTCTACTGTGTGTGTGTGTGTGTGTGTTTTG
Organism: Etheostoma perlongum; assembly: GCA_026937815.1. Taxonomy (NCBI): domain Eukaryota; kingdom Metazoa; phylum Chordata; class Actinopteri; order Perciformes; family Percidae; genus Etheostoma; species Etheostoma perlongum. The sequence goes on from CM049389.1 coordinate 7,440,500, forward strand.
TCCCTTTTGTTTTGTGCCAGTCTCCCTGGCGATGCCTCTTGTTTGTGTGTTTGTTTCTGTGTGCATCACCAAGAGGGCACGCTAATATGAACCAGCAAAAAATTCCATACAAAATGGCACCATACTGTATGCACCACTCTGATAATTAAGTGAAGCATGGAAATATGTTTGGCTGCAGGCAGAGCTTAACAGTGGTACACATATACCGATTAGCCAACAAAAGCTAAATTAACTGCAGACAATTAAAGCAGCATTGTGATAATGACTATATTGTGATTATAGTGATTATATAGACTTAATGATCCATTATTAAGTTGCATCAAACTGTGAACAATTAAAAACCTAAACATGTGCACATCTAAATTTCAGGATGCATTGAAATGAAGGAGAAAGGTCTGTGGAACAGGACATCACATCCATACCATGAGCTTTTCTTCCACAGCCTGAGCCAGTCAAAGACTACAGTACAATTATCAATGAACTATCATTAGACAACATAATGACAAGCATGTACCAGTATGCACCTCAAAGTTCACATATGGAGTATATATGTTTCAGACCAACATGTAAAAATATCTACATCAGCTCTCAGAGCACAAACACATACCTCTCCAACCACATGAAAACAGCCCAACCCTAATTGGTGATATTACAGAGTTGAAAGAAGGGCGGGACGAGAGTTTGTGAGTGGCTTGTAAAGTGACAAGATAGAGAAGTTTGAAGTTTATTTCAATCAACAATACATTTACAAACATTATTAGTCTGAAACAGGTGTAGGCTGAAGCTCTTGCTTAAACAACTCATGTTTGAGGAAAAAAAAATATAATACTAAATAATTTACACTTTTTTTGCCAATGCTTACTTATCCCTTAAGGATTTTCATAATTTACTACGTGACCATGTTTTTAATTCCTCCTGACAGCTGTTGCATAGATTTACTACTTTAGCTGAAAGACAATGGTATTTTGCATTGGTCCTCAGTAACTTTTTTTTGGAATATACAAGTTCCCTTTGACTCATGTTGGCATCCTCTTATTGTAAACAAATTGTGGATACTTTCTGGTAATTGATTTTTTTTTGCTTTGTACATGATTTCTAATGTTTTAGTTCAACTAATTCTTTGAATTCACTGATTCATTGAAAAAAAGAGTTTGTTGGTTCCCTGTAGGTAGTTTTCTTTATAATTTGTATGGCTCTCTTATGAAGCATAAAGATTGGATTGGTGTTTGTTTTATATGTATTTCCCCATACTTCCACACAGTAAGTAATGTAAGGAAGCACAAAGGAACAATACAGCGTAAATAATGATTTTTCATTAAACAATCTTCTATTTTATATAATATTGCAATTGATTTTGAAATATTGTTCTTAAAATAAGTTACATGGGACTTCCAGTTTAATTTATTGTCGATAATCACTCCAAGAAATGCAATAGTCACCCCCCTGTCTATTTCAACTTCATTAATTATTAGCTCACTTACTAAATTTGATTAACAAATATAATACATTTAGTTTTACTTATACATTTGTATCATCTGCAAATATAATCAGTTTTAGTACTTTGGAAACCTCACAAATATCATTTATGTTTAACAGGATAAGAAACGGACCAAACACTGATCCTTGGGGAACCCCACATGTAATCTGCAGAAATTGTGATTTGCAATGATCTATTTGGACATATTGATGCCATTTCTCCAAATAACTACTTAACCAAGAGTGAGCTACCCCTCTAATTCCACATATTTTCTATCTCTAATAGGATGTCGTGGTCAACAGTATCAAATGTTTTTTTTTAATCTAAAAATACCTCAACTGTGTATGCTTTATTTTCTATTGCAATAGATATTTACTCTACAATCTATTAATGCATGTGAGGTTGTTATATTATTCTAAACCCATATTGTTTATTGCTATCTTGTGTTTTGTAACAAAATCATTTAATCTTGTGTAAAATAATTTTTCCAATATTTTAGAAAACTGAAAGCAAAGAAAACAGGCCTATAACTTGATGTCTATCTTCAGTTTTGTCACAGGGTATAACTTTTGCAATTTAATTTTTTCTAGGAAATACACCTTTTTGAAGGGACCAGTTGCATATACAGTATGTACCAGGGGTTTCCCAAGACACTCAATAATATCTTTTACCAAAAGACATATCCATGTCATTCCATCAGTTGACTTCTTACTTTTAAATGATTTAACAATTTTTTTGGTACCAACATTAACAAAAAAGCCAATAAATTCATTAGCAACGTTCTTATCACTTTGTCACACAGAACAGCAGTGTGTGTAATTACAGTTTTTAACCTGTTAGTTTTTTTTAACCTTTATCAAAGCTAGGACTGGGAAGGTCAAAGACTTATTTAGTCTATTTCCAGCTTTGTAATGTTTCCTTTGTCTATTTCTGTAAAGGAATAGTTCAACATTTTGGGAGACATGCTTACTGGCTTTGGAGATAGAAGAGAAGATTAATACCACGACGATAACTGTAAGCTAAACATGAAGCTACAGCCGGAAGACTAAGACGCTATCTTAGCTCTGGTTATATCTTTACTTAAAGAATGAGATGGTGACAAAGGTAACAAAATCATTTTACCAGCACCTCTAAAGCTCACTTATTAACAAGTTATGTCTCATTTGTTTAATACACACAAACATTGAAGTGTAAAAATGCCAAATTGTGGTTTTACATGTGCCAGACAATTTCTTTGCCAAGGGCATTGGCTTCCCTGTAATTGCTCATTTTTACACTAAACAGACGTGATAAAATGTTTTCATTACAACGCGTTAGAGGTGGACCTACCTTTGGACAGAGCCAGGCAAGGCGTTTCCACGTTAACTGTCTTTATGCTAAGCTAAGCTAGCTGCTGCTGCTAACGGTTGCTTTGTATTTAGCATACAGACATGAAAGTGATTTTGGCAAGAAAGTGCATCCCCAAAAAATGTTAAACTATTCCTTTAACAATTAGGGATATTCAATGGAGACGAGCTTCTTGAAACTTGATTTGCACTGGGGGAAAGACAATGACAGACAAGACATTTCACTTGTCCTAGGAAGAGAAAGACTTCAACACCAGTCCTATTTCAAATGTGTTGAGCTGAGCATTTTTGTATTTCTTTTGTATTTTTTATCTACTGGAGAGAAAGTCAGCAATCCATTTTTAGTCCAAAAACTTTACTTTAAGGAGAGCTGGGTTGAAAGACCGGCAGGCTGCACAAGGGTGGGGTGGATCAAATTAGAAAGCTGCCATATGTCGGCCTTGTGATCACAGAGTGTCTTAGTTCTACAGCGAGGGAGCGGTCCAAGTATAATGAGCATGTACTGAGAGCAATGACGAAAGGGTACAAATTAAATGAGTGGGCTGCTGGAGGAGAGGGTTCACTCTGATGTAGGTTAAGTTCACTCTTTCCATGTTTCTGGTCTTACACCTCTGATTTCTGTCTCTCAAACTCTTCTTTATTATATATAAGCAGTCTTCTGAAAGTATTAGATTTACTGTCACCTTTTCTGCTCTTTTATTACCTTAACTCTCCCTCTGCACTCTAAGACACCTCTCTCATCATCTGTTGCTTTTCCAGTTACTTCCCCTTATTTTTTGTCTGGTACACTCTGTCTGTACTTGTCACTTTCACACCATCTTTCTTTTCTAATCTCTAGGCTCTCATTCAAATAATTCAAAACCTGCTCTGCATTTTCCTCAGGTCCCACCTGGACTGAACTAGGGTCTGCGGAGATGGGGAAATGTTTGAAACGTCAGTGAGTGAAGCTGCTGCGGTGGCAGCAGACAGACAGGCAGTGTCCTGGCATTAAATTGGAAGGAACATGTTGGGAGCCGCTTGGAAATGCTGCTACACTTGCTCTGAAACAGCCACATACACACACACACAAACTGAGTGGTGGTTTAGAGAGAGAATGTGGGAGTACATACGCCTCCGTTTCCCAAAATAACTGCCAGATGAGGGGCAGGGAGGCAGGGCGAGGTTGGTACAGGAAGATATAAATGGATGCTAATTGTATGGCTCCTTCAGACTTAAACACAAACACACTCTGAGTCCCTGTGTCTGTATATGTATGTGAAAATTATCCTGCTTTTTCACAAAACTGTATAAGATCAGTCTCACACACACACACAAGTGGATGGTAGTTTATGGTTCTTAAATGCTACAGACATAGTGGATACATGGCTTTACTCACACACAGATTAAAATTCTATGGTTCTCAAATAGCACTCGAACCCAACTAAAAAGAGAACTCCAATGTATTATTTCTATAATCCCTTCAAAAAATAGAGTTCTATTTCTAGACTCTCCATCCTTACACCAAAAGCTGACTGTGCGGACTCTGCCTGTTTGTCTGTGCTAAGAAACTCACATTACTTCTATTTGGATACACTGAATTAGAGGAAGCTGCATCACATCGCCTCAAATCCCATCACAGTTTCCACTAAAATAGTTTGCTCCTCCTACTCAAGTGTCACTTACTGACTTTGTAAAGTAGACTCATGTTGTTTCTATTCTCACAAGAGGCTCTTATTGCAAGAGAAGGAAGAGAAAAGAATGAGGAGTAGAGGAGGAGAGGAGAAATAGAGGCAGCTCCAGATATTGATGATAGATAATTACATGGTTGACTCTCCTGCGTTGATGTGAGGAAAGTGCAAGAGAGCAAAGCAGAGAGACAATTAGAATAGAGGATACACACACCCCATATAGGCTACAATAATGATTTTTTACAAACAATAAAACACAGACGACATGTTTTCCACATAAGCAGCAATCTGTTAAGAGCATTACTTCTGCAAGGCCAGTTTTTAAGGAAATGAGAAATATTTTCTTTCCCATTGACGCCGTTTTTTTTATTATGCAATTTGCATGGTCAACCCCAACATAATGAAACATTTTCCACATGTTGCGAAATATGTTATTAGACCAATCAGGCACGATTTAACATGAAACTAAGCATATGGGATTTTTCTTCTCTTTTTCCTCAAGAAACCAGACAACCTGTGACAGGAGAAGAAGCAGTGCAACCAAAAGAGGGAACACTGCTTAGCAAACAAAAGATCAGTTTGCAGTCCTGCCTCGCCACCTGCTGCTCATACAAGATATGACACCAAATCACCATGATCAGTTTCTAACCCTTCCAATGTCCCAGCTAGAAGGAATAGAAAAGGACACAAGAAAGTTTAACACAGTGTTGCCCTTCCTCCTTCTTGCCAGCAGTTTGGTAGATGCTAACACATCTTACCCCAAATATAAATACATTTAAATGACTTTACAGGACGATTATATATACAGTGGGTTGCATGAGTTTGATTAAGTTGATTAAAAAGAGGAATAAAAAACATCTTTAGAAATTGATCTTAATGCCTTAATTCTAAAAATTAGGAAAATCCAACCTGTTAAAGGACACCAATAGAGAGATGATCTTATGGAAAGTTCCCAATGCCTATCTCTATGTATGGTGAAGGCTATGCGATGATGGGGGCAATTTTAATTCCAAAGACCAAGGGGACTTTGTCAGGATGCATAGTTTCCTGGATCCAAGAAATAACTGGCATTTAAAAATAAAACCTGCCTGGTAATTTAACATAGGGGTGTGTATACTTATCCCCCCCTGTATTTTAAGGAAATACATTACATTATTCATTAACAAAGAAAGTCGGTGTCCTTAAAAGGTTGGATTTTCCAGATTTTTTTTAATTAAGGCATTAGGAGCCATTTCCAAAAGATGTTTTTATTCCTCTTTTTAATCAACTTTAGCATGGGTGTGTAAACTTATGCATGCCACTGTATAGTACAGGCCAAACGTTTGGACACACCTTGTCATTCAATGCATTTTCTTTATTTTCATGACTATTTACATTGTAGATTCTCACTGAAGGCATCAAAACTATGAATGAACACATATGGAATTATGTACTTAACAAAAAAGTGTGAAAGAACTGAAAACATGTCTTATATTCTAGTTTCTTCAAAGTAGCCACCCTTTGCTCTGATTACTTCTTTGCACACTCTTGGGCTTCAAGAGGTAGTCCTCTGAAATGGTTTCCCAACAGTCGTACTGCATACTGGCTCATGCCTCACCCTTTCCTTATCATCCTCAACATCTGAAAAAAAAGTTAATCTCACATAACTGTTGTGTAACACGGGTTTCACCCTCCCCCTTTTGATTCACCTTTAACCTAAATTATGTTAAAGGTTATGATATCTGCAAATCTTTCTCAGAGAGTTTATAAAATATGATACATTCTTATATGATAAACCACCCAACCGTATACAGTAGGCTAATTAGGCAACATTAGCTTTATCCTATTCAGCAACATTACAAATGCTGCTTACACATGAATACATCAATACAATAATGTACCTCTTAAAGGGGCCACTCTGCTGCATAATAAAGACTTTTACTTGTAATGGAGCATTATAACTTTTACTAAAGTATAGGATCTGAATGCCAATAATAATAGAAATGGAAATAGATGGACAGACAAATATCTTGACTTTTGTCCATATTAAAAGCTTCTGCGCCTCTACACTGAGTATTAAGGTAAGCCGATGAGACAAACAAAAGCCCCAGCCCAGTCCTGCTCGCAACAGTGACGTCAGCGCGCAGCGGCGGTGCAGTCACGCTCGGCGATTGGGTGAGCGAAGAGCTAAACTGAATTGTACAGTAAAAAAAAGACAAGACGCCGATAACAAAAACAACAGCTGCGGCCGCATGAGGCCAACTAGGGATACAGTCGCACTTTTCGGGTTCCCGCTATAACGATTTCGGGTGAGAAAACCTATTTTACTGCTTCTTCTTTTTCTTTTCTTTTTACATACTTCGTTAGCTAATTTAGCCCCGCAGCAGCTTCCGCCCTCTAAGAAGTTTCTTTTGTCCTCTTCAGTCAACAACAAAACAAGCGAGTCAGTGTGTTGGCCGGAGAATAAGGTGTGTTGGCTGGATTTAGTAACCGTATAATAACAAGGCGTTCATTATATCAAATATGGGTCCGTGTTGTCAAAACAAGTCGGTTATCTCGCAGATTGTTACACCGTGAATACCTTTGGACTGGCTAATGTCACGGACAGCAAAGCGAAGCCTGCTGCTGGGTGTGTTATGTTAGATAGGGGCAGCATCAGCGATAGAATGGGTGATGCCATTTTATGATTTCTGAATAATTAGCTAATGTGCTTTATGACAGTAAAATGGTAGCACGATTGCCATATAGACACTTGCTCGTTATCATAATACATTTGCTGTAACAAATGCTGTTTTGGTCATTTATTTAATTTGTATGGGCAACGTGTCTGTTTCCAATCTTCTCAAACAGGTCAAGTGCAGGGCAAGTATAACAGTAACCAGCCATTGAAACTAATTGACAATGAGCATGCATCTACTTATGGCCATTTCCATATCTGCAATATACAGTATTTTGTGCTTTTGCTTATCCCAGTTTACAATTTCTCTTGAATCTTACTTCTCCAGATGTCACGATGGCTGCACACTTCACTATTTCCGACAGCGAGTCAGAGACATCAGAGGAGGTAGAGGAAGGAAAGAATAAGCAACCATCAACTGTGCAAGAGCAGCCGCTTTCTCAACGCCACTTCTTCACACTACCTGAGCTCAGAACTGCAGGTAGGAAATCTCAAAAATTGTGGGATATTAAAAAACTTGAGATTTTTAAAACTGGAAAAATGCCGGAGCACAAAATTCGGGACGTGGTTATGCTTTATCTGAACCTGCCACAGTGTGTTTGAGCATCCTTTACATCAACCTGCCCCAGATGGGACTCAGAGTTTATCTTGCTTTATTACGGTATTTTCTTCCCGTTACTGGGAGCATACATGTGAATCCAAACATGCCCTATCTATCAGCAGCACCCTTTTTCATAGATGGATTTTTCAAGAGAAGGGCACACACAGAAATATGTCAGACAGGAAAAAAACAGCTTATTACATCTCTGCTCTAGTTGTCAGCACTGTATGCACTTCCTAGCTCAACAGCACTAGTCGGTTATTCAACATCCCACGTATTCCAACTTCAAGTGCAGTGTGTCAGCATACAACAACAAAATATGGTCAAATTCCCCTGGGCAGTAATGTAGAATTAAAACCAAAACCCATGGGCGCCCAGATAGCTCAGTTGGTAGAGTGGGCGACCATATATAGAGGTTTACCCCTCAAAGCAGCGGCCCCGGGTTAGACTCACACCTGCGGCCCTTTGCTGCATGTCATTCCCTCGCTCTCTCTCCCCTTTCATGTCCTGCTGCTGTCCTGTCAAAAATAAAGGCTAAAAAATGCCCAAAAATAAATAATTGAAATAAAACAAAACCCATGTCTGATCGATTGCTTGTTATTAATGATATTTGCTAATGCAAATATCATTAATAACAAGCAATCGAGCAGACATGGGTTTAATAACTAATAACAATTAGCAACATCCAATTACATGTTCTGGTTTAGTTTTTTTTTTTTTCTCCAACAGCTGCTACAAATCCGGCAATGCAGATTATATTCTTGCACAAAAAAGGGAGGAAAAAACATTTGATGTCAGTGTATCAAACTACTCATTATTTCTCTCTCCGAGACTATTGTCTATTTTGTCCTGCTATTTCTTGTCCTTGTCTCTTAGGCCCCACTTTTCCAGAAATCTAATTTTTATTTTTCTCACATACGTTTTACCGTGATGAACTTTACGGCATTAAAATTAGATTACATTGTTAGTTGAATGTAAGCTAACCTACTTTGCATTTTGAATATCTCTAACTATTCACTGTCGTAAAGAGAGAAGTTGTTTCTTTTTATCCCCCTATTTTATCCGATGTTTTTTAAACACGTTCCAGTGATAACTGGTGATTAATATTCCTTATTGCTCCCTTACCCTGTACATTGATCTAATCCTGCTCCTGTGAGGCATTACAAACCCCTCTTAACTTTGTTTCCCTTAGCAACCGGTCGAATCAGGCTGAACTCTGAGTCCCACGCTTCCACAGTCTCCAGAGACGAGGAGCTCCAGGCCAAGGGGAAGACGAGGCTGGTACACCCACTGACGGAGCTCCATTCAGGGGACGGTCCAAGTCGGCTCCCCCGGCTTTGTGGGCGGCCAAGAAATACGGCCGGCAGCTCCGAAGGATGAGCGACGAGTTTGACAGCCTGCTAGACAAAGGGGTGAGAATAACGGGTAGAGGATGGAAGAATGGTTACAAAAGAGGTTTTCCTGGTATAACTGATTAGTTTCTTTTTAACTTAACACTGTGTCTGTAATTTTGTGCAGGAAATGAGGAGGGTGAAGAGTGCTGGGACGACCAAACAGATGCACCACTCTAAAAGCTGGTGGAGCTACCTCTTCAGTCACCAGGAGACAGAGGGAGAGAACAACCACCATGACAACCATACACACCGCACTGAATAGGGACTGAGGTTTGAGGAATCACTGGGAATGAAAGGCGGCAACGGGGAAGCCAAGAGAACAGTTGTGATGAGAACAAAATGACCTGATCTGAGAAGGGGGCGGCAGAAAGGTTGGTTTGAACAGAAAGAGGAAGATCCAACCACAAAGGCATGGCTGAGTGGATGGCTAGGTGTCCCATCCTGGTCATGTCATTTTTCTGCGCCATTGGTAACATTTAAATTATTTTGGGGTATTTGTGTTGGTTGTGATGTTAATATTGCTGGGCAGCCCACTGTGAAATGGTGAAAGTCAGTCAGGCACGAGAATGGACTGTTGGCTATCTGAACCCCATAGATTGGATGAGATGATAGGCCAAGAGAGGTGGATAAGCATAAAAGTTAAGCAGTGACCACGCAGTTAAAAGATGCTTCAGTTGTCTCTCCCATCAACACTATGCAATATACTGTAGATGGAGAGATAAATGCACTGAAATCAAAAAAACAGACTAATTGAGGCCACCTTGAATGCTGTTAGAATATCCTTCCTCTTCTTGTTGAAGAAATCCCAGATGTCGATGTACTAATGCTTGTTTTGCTCCAACTGTTTGTACTTAAACAAAAGCTAATGGAGACCACTGCGATTGTGTGCCAAAATAATCTGCAAGCAACAGAGGCAAGAGTATAAAAGCGAAGGATTTGTTTAAAAGTATTCTCGGGCCTTTATCCAACTTCCAGTTCTACTAGCTGCAAGCCAGTACCACTTAAACAGCTGTACTTGACTATCATCAACTGCTTTATATCTCAAATATATCAAAAGAAGAACAATCTTGTACAAGGACAATCTGATGATGCAGAAATACTATCTTTTGTAAGACTTCAGGGTTAGATTATATCTGAAGAGAATGACATTAAACATACATATAAAAGCACAAACCAATATGAATCTATCTTTTTAAAGACTTGGATGAGCAAAAAAAAAAAAAACGTTGGAACCTTTATGTGTAAATATTTTGTTAACATTTTATCAAATTGCAGGGGTGGGGTAATACGCTACATGGTCTAGCCAGAAATTTATTATTATGAAGTTCCTATTTTACAAGGTTACCTTGCTGTTTAATACGGCTGGCCAACCTAGCAATAGGCAGTGTACAATCCATGGTTGTTGTGATTAATGTTATGTGCATATTTTAAGATGTGGGTGGGGATGAATTGAACTGCTGTACAAGGAGCCAACACAATAGCTTGGGCCCATTTATTTAGTACCCAGTGCATATAGAAGGAGGATTTAGAGAGTTTAGTCACAGTTAAACACAAGTGGAAGGGATTTAATCTTGACACAGGAAAATCTGTTTCCAGCCCTGTTAGGTTGATAAAACAGCAAGTTAAAATGTGTGTTGTTTGGGATGTGAATAAAATGGGATCTTTAATCGGTCAAACTTCCGGTCTAGGAGTAATGATCTGGTGCTAGATTAGCTTTTTATGTATTATATTAAGGCTTTTAAGGACTACTTGGAACACACAATATGGCATTCATGGTAGTTTATCTTATTAATGATTATAAACTAAGATACACACTTCTGCACAGCTTGGTAAATATGATTAGGCTATTTGTAACGTGTTTATCAATATGTGATTATTGAAAATGGTAATAGGTTGTTCTACTTGTTTCTTACTCTCTTCCTCTACACGTGTAGGATTGAGATGTGAAGTGCAGGGGAGGGGGGGGTTAGGCATGGAACTAAGGGGCTGCTTTTCTATTGTCTTTACACTCAAACGTTGCTCCACCTTTTTTATGGTTTATCCTAAACTTGGTTTAGGAGCAGCATTTTTTTTATTCATAATTGTAGACAATCTGAATAGCACCACCGCAGTATCTGCTATGAAGCTACAGTTAAGACTATACAGTTTCATTTAAGCTACTTATTTAAAAAAGTGACTCCACTGTTTTAGATTTCTTAATCACACTAACAGGGAAAACAGGAGTGTGTAATTGTGCCGTCAAAACAAAGAGTTAGTGTTTAATATTATAATAAGTCACTTCAAGTAGACCTGGACCTGTACATTGACACAATTACTACAGTTGAATCAGCTGGCAGAGAATATGTACATGGTCTTTAGAGCTTGGGGCCAAATATGAATATGGAATTTTAAGAGTACAATATCGTCATGAACTGCCTTGGACATGCTGTAACCTGTGATGTGACACCACATAACCAGTCTTGTCTGTTTAACCAATTACCGCCTTAAAACTTTACAGTCACCTATGAAGCTTAAGAAAAAGCACAATGGTGGTGCGTTTGCTGTCACAACTGTGAGAAAAATAAATGCTGGAAGAGCCATTTCAGAAAAAGAAAGTAATGTTATGGTTTTGACTTGAAGCATTTGTGACAGTGAACACACCCCAGAGGAAAAAAAACAACCTGTCTGGGCACCTGGCATTTTACAACCATCTGTGATATTACTTGAATCTGGAGGTGTGTGGAGAAAATGTAATTTTAATATTGCCTTCTTTTTTTGTTGGATTCCTTTTGATTTTTTTTTAATGACTTTTGTAAATTTTCTCTACAGCTGTGAATCTTCTGGTATATGCTGTGCTGAATAAATACTTTTAAGAGTGGTTTTGAAGTCTCTTGTGTAATTCTTCAAATTTCTCTGGTACAAAGGACACTTCGTAAATTTCATATTATGTTCGGTGCAAATTTATGGTAATTCATAGACAATTTAAAATAGGAAAACTAGAATACAAAGGCCATAATCTTGCAATGTAAGGGTACTAAAGAACAGTATGAGGCAACAAAGTATATGAAACCTATGTTACCTAAGTATATGTACCTAAAGATACTGCATTAAAAGGCTCTCTGTGTTTCATGGCATATTGGTCACAATAATAGGGAAAACTTAGGGGCAAATGTTAGTTGAACTCTCAGATACCTCAGTACATACATTTACCTAAATCAATACATTTGCCCAGTGCAATTGTAAGGTAACTGAGTTGTCTGTGTCCAAACTCCCACTTTCTAGTGGTGGTTTCCCATCACTGCCACTCAGAGCAAAAGAACAGCAGCATTAAAGAGACATCGTGGAAGATTATGTGTTCCACTATTGGTCTATTAAACCACTTCTGATGAATCCCGGCAGTACTTGTGCCCACAGTCCAAAGATGACAGTCTGTCCATGTCTGTGTCACTCAGTGTGAAGTCAAAAAGTCGGGCATTGTCCTTTATTCTGTCTGGATTTGAAGATTTGGGGAGCACCGGGACGCCCTGCTGCACAGCCCAGCGCAACAGGACCTGGAGGGGAACAAAAGACCTGAAGTGTATGTGCTGAAAGCAATCTTTAATGGAGCACTGTGTTGGTGAGGCTGGCCCAAAAAGGCCTTGAATCGAGATGATTTGTATGTGTGTTTACCTGTGCAGGTGTGCGCTCACAGTTCTTTGCCACCTCCAACACCACAGGATCAGTGACCAGCTCTCCTTTCCCCAAGGAGGAGTACCCTTGGAAACACACTCCATACTCCTCACACACACTCCTCAGCTCGGTCTGGCACAGCTTTGGGTGAAACTCTACCTGAAGAAACAAACAAAAACACTGTCTGCATCGGCTCTCTCTACGTGCCTGAGTCCATTTGTGCTCCATCTTGTATATTAAATGTTATCTCTCCTCCTTCATTCTCCTGCTCTCTACCTGTAGCACCGCAGGAGGGACTTTGCAGCTCTGTATCAGTTGTCTCATGTGTGCTGGTGTGTAGTTGGACACTCCTATGGCCTTCAGCTTCCCCTGGGCATGCAGCTCCTCCAGTGTGACCCAACTCTGAGCTCGGTTGCCTGGAATCAAATATTAATTAGGACCTCATCGTGATTCATCAGTGGTACTCAAGTACAACTACATTGTGGAGGATGAAGGTGAGAAGACATTTGATAGACCTGGCCAGAGAAAAAAGAGTTACTTCAAATGCTTTACATTTATTTTTTATTAGAGGTGTGAATCTTCACTGGTCTCACGATTCAATTCATTATGAATATCCTGTCAACGATTCAAATTGATATCACGATGCGTCACCTTCTTAATAATATTATTATATATTAGTACACATGGCTTTCATCGAAAAATTTAAGCAGTAGGATATGTATGAACTCCCCTTTTTGTTGAATCTGTTCTTAGAAAAGACACTTCTTGAATGTGGTGGAGTCTGAACACAGCAGAGAGCAGACAAAAGGAAAAAAAAGAATCAGGAAGAGCAAGATCAACAAGTTAGTAGGCAATATGGTCTGTCATCGCATCGATGCACAATAGTCCACATCGGCATCGCGATGCATCAATGCAATAATTCATTTCAATGCCCCTATTTTTTACATAAATGGACATACAGGCCATACGTACACAGTTATGTTTCCAGCGATATTATGGTGCATGAAGGAAAACACTGACTTATTGTCTTTACCTGGGTTGTGTTGGTCAGCCACTACCAGACCCTGTGTGCCAGGCCAGTGGATCAGGTACAGGTCAATGTAACCCAAGTCCAGCTGAGACAGGCTGCGGAGGGCTCCTTCCATGGCTCTGTCACCCTGATCCTTGGGGCCCAGCTTACTGCAGGGATAAGAGAGGAAGGGTTGATTTGGATTGTACTGAGAGCCTTTGAGATTCAAACGTCACTGAGCTTCAGTGCCTCCAGTTGGTCTCTTATAAGACACGTATGTGATGAGGACAGCAAAGCCAGTGGGTGTGCATTTTTATATTTTACTTTGCATCCATACGTGTATTTTCCCACTGTATTCAAGATGTATGTTAATAAACTTCCTGGAGCAAAAGATTCTGCCTTTATGTACTATAATAAATCCCATCACACATCAGGTCACTTATTTACTTTTGGAAGGCGCCCATATTAGCCCATATCCGTTACCTGGTTATGAATACGTCCTCTCTGGTTAAGCCATGTTTGGGCAGGAGCTGCTTCAGGGCTCGGCCCAGGTCAGCTTCATTCCGGTAGACGGCTGCACTGTCAAAGGCCCGATAACCAGCAACCAGCGCTGCGTCTACAGCCCGGTAGACCTCTTCAGAAGCCACCAACTTGTAGGTCCCCAAACCTAGGAGGGGCATCTGAGCCCCCGTATTTAGGAGGACAGCAGAGGTAGTGGAGGAGGAGGAAGACATCTGATCTGAGAGGCACTTGTATTTTCTTTGTACTCCGTTTGGACTATTTGATCTACCCAAAACTGTAAAAGAGGGACAGAGAGCGGCGTGAAAAATAAAAGAGGTTTTCTCGAGTGGTAAATATGAATATTGTTTTATCGTGACTGGTATGTTGCACTAGGTTAAGACAGTGATTTCTACAGGTTTTCTATCAGAGATGTGGACTTGAGACTTGGTGACTTGGACTTGGGTCACCGTTTTGATGACTTGCGACTTGACAAAAAAAGAAAATTTAAGACTTGACTTGGACTTGTGAGTTAATGACTCAGATGACTTGCATGCATTCATACATTTAAATGATGGCTGTACAATATAAAATAATATAATTCAATGTTGTCACGTTTCTGCTCATTAAGTACGCTATGCAGCAGCGCAAACTGCGAATCATGACTGGAGGACTTAAAAAGCTCCCCGGTATGTGATTGGATGACTGGCTGTCAGTCAAACTCCTTGCTATGGCAACACATTACATCAAAGACTCCTAATGAAGCCTCATTAGTGCATCTGTGTCACAAGTAATCCCTTTAGTTGACCAAGTTGTAGAATGTTACAATGTGGGACGTTATAGTCTGGCGGTCACTATTTCACTGTTTTAACAGTGATGGGGTAGAGCTGGGCAATATATCGATATCTTGATGAGACTAGATATCATCTTAGATTTTGGATATCGTAATATGGCATAAGAGGTGTCTATTATTTGCCTTAAGTGGGCAAAGGCAAATAATAGAACAGGTACAACAGTCTGGTAAGATATGAAATGACATCACTTTACTGTAATGCAGCCTTTTTAACCAGGAAAAGACACAATTTATGCCATATTACAATATTACGATATCCTAAATCTAAGACGATATCTAGTCTCATATTTTGATATCAATATAATATTGATATATTGCCCAGCTCTAGCTGCATTACAGTAAAGTTATGTCATATTCTGAACTTACCAGACTGTCGTAACTGTTTTATAATTTGCCTTTACCCACTAGTCATTATATCCACATTGCTGATGATTTTTTATTAAAAACCTTATTGTGTAAATATTTTGTGAAAGCACCAATAGTCAACACGACAATATCATTGCGGAATCGATATCAATCTATTTGGTCAAAAACATGGTGATATTTGATTTTCTCTATATCACCCATCCCTATGATAGTTTTAATTTGTTTTATCTTTAATTACATTAATTTAACTGAATATAAATAATTTTAATACAGTGCTTTATCTTGGGTGTAAAAAAAAAGTGAGTTGATCTGAGACTCGACCAAAATAACGCGAGACTTGAGTGGTCACGACAGTTTTGTATTGCTCCTAAATACAATGTGACAGTGTGTTTTACGCATAGATATTATAGTTTGACAGCGAGTAAAACCGTTGTATTACACACACTTTGATAACGCTGGGACGTCACAAAGCTTGTTACAATTTGTAAAAGTGGGACGTTACAACGTCAACGTAGCTGTAAGTGCACACCAACTCTCAAAAACGTTATTTACTCAAATATGCGTCCAATTACGTCACAATAGATGAAGCCAAACTTTGACACAATTAAGCACCGTTATACATGGGAATGTTACGGTGCTATCACAATATCCGTTAAGACCTAGACGGAGAAACATCTAGTTAGACATCCATGGTAGACACCTCTAAGCTCCTACATTACAATGTAGCTTTCTGGGTAGCAACGCCATTAACCGTTAGATAATTCGTGTTTCCATCTCACCTTTTGGGCCTTTTAGCTGAATTCCTATGCAGGAGAGGTGCTTAAATAGTTGATAAGTACATATAACCTTGCTGTACAACTTCTACCTTTGTACAGAGCAATGTTTACAACTATTCTTTCCTGCTACACGCGGTAAGCCGATAGTAGTCACGTGACATTTTGAGAGGTTTTCGTCGTCACTGATTGGAAGGTGTAACTTATTGTTTTGTGAAATCTTTATACAGGATCGGGGGGTGGTCGGCTGCTAACAAATAAAACTCCTAAAATACTGTTCCTGCTAGAATAAACTGTCCTTTTTACTCCCCACAGGTCACAGCAATGCCACAGGCATGCAACAGACATGCAACAGGCATCAAGCGTGCAACAGGCACTCAAATACTGTTTCTGCTAAGTAAACTCTACTTTGCAAACACAGTCTCAAATACTGTTTCTGCTAGGATAATTTGCCCCTTTACCCCCCGCAGAACACAATATAGCTCCGAGCACACGCTCACACTATCAACAGGTGATGCAAAGTGAACACTACTTTGCAAACAAAAAACACAAACGCTGTCACTGCTAGAATAAATGTGTCTTTTTATTCCCCACAGTATACAACAGGGCAACAAGCATTGCGACAGGCAATCAACGTGCAACAGGCACTCAATACGTGATGCAAAGTAAACACTACTTTTAGAGCTCTTACCTTGACACCGGACTGGAGAGCCGACAGTCCGAGCAGAGCAGCATCAACGTGGCTGGGCATCCGTACGCGACCCGCAGCAGACTCTGCCAGACCGAGGGACTCCCCGTCTTTTTATTCTTTAGTAAACAAAGGATCGGGTGCGAGCAAGGACGGCCAATTCCTTACTCTCAGCCCATCCTCTGTGAGCAGGTGTCCTGCTCCGAAAGCATGTTTTCGAAACAGGAGGGCCGCTCTCAAAACATAGAGCTCAACTCGAAACCGTTCCCAACACCCGAGCTCGGTGGCTCTCAAAACATGGAGTAAATAGGTTAAATGAAACACAAAACAATGAATACAGCAAAGCAGCAGTATGTCAACAAGTTATACAAGTGACCCACTTAGCTGTTGTCAAGGAGCATAATACAAAAATAAACTTTTTCCTCCACATTCCACCCTTTGATCCTTGACAACATTATCCCATTTAACTTTGGAAATACCTTCCCCAGGGTTCGTCTTCTTCATTTAGAAATGTAACCCGCCATTGTGAATTGTAGAGTGTCCACCACCAAATTTAGAAATTCAATTGTACTTCCCAGTACCACCAGAGTAGTAGTCGAACGATTATAACCAACCCAATATTCAACTTTTTAGAACATCAGCAACAATGGTAGAATCAACTGTCATAATCATTTTATCTATCCCAAACCACCCGTCTCCGATTTTAAAGGTGACCTTCATCTTAATGCAGTGTTATATATATCCTTAAACATAGCAAGATAATCATTAGCAAAAGCATGTGGGGTACTGCATATGTTCGAGCTGTAACAGACATACCATCAAATATGTCCCACCAATGATGTGCAGATGATTGCTCGATCAGCTTAGCCGCATGTAAAACCTTCCCTTGGGCAACGAATGTGGACACCTTGAGACTGGAAACGTTGGACCTGTGTGATTCAATTAGCTTTTGTAATTCCGTGGAACCGTTCAATGCGCATTTGAACCGATCCAGGGATACCCGTCAGGGTACCTACAAAACCTGCCATTGTACCTCTGTTAGGCGAGTCGAAGTACTAAAATTAGTCAATTGATAGGTCACATTATTCCAGTACCATATGTACACATTGTTCAAACATCCAACGAAAAGGCACCTGAGGTAATTGAGGATGACTCCTAATAGTAGCTACGCAGAGAGTATGTGGGCCTATCTGCCATAGCATGTCTCTAGCTGGTTCATGAGTCCTATCACACAATACCCCGTCTCTGGTTAAACATGGGTTAAGATATCCTTGTTGTAGCGTACCTACCACCCCTTTGTCAGCAGTCTCGCATGGTTGCATGTCATAGGTGAGAGTTGTCTGTGGGCCAAACCAATCACCATCCATTTTCAAAAAACAATAACCTTGTACAGTTATTACAGACAATACATGGTCATGACATACAGCAGTGCTATTTCTAACATCATACTGTGTCCAATGTCCTTCACACGTGGTTTTATTACACATGGTTTTATTTGGCTTTACGTACAACCACCGCAAATGACTGATGTTCCACAGCTGTCTCCATTCATGGAAGTTACCAGTGGTAACCACCCTTCCAAACTTCTCCTGTTGTATGTGAGCATATACCATTTGCAGATTACACGTAGTCCAGTTCAATGCAACAGAAACATTTGTTAACACTTCTGCCGTCGTATTCCACATCTGTAGTTGCCGTTTCAAACCTTTAAGGAGGATCTTTGCTGTTTCCTCCTGCGGAGTGACAACCGTTGGCATCCATCTTAACATTAAGCCTAGTTGATAAGGCTGGGTTATTGGCTGGAGGGCTCGTCTTGGCGTTTCCATGGCCCAGCAGAGATGTCCCAGCAGAACCATGGCACCGAGGACATGGAGGATGATGACCCCAAAGCCGGCACCACCCCTTCGGCGCTTCCCATGGTTGTGGACGTCTGTCATGGCGACGACCCTCAGATCTCCCAATCAGCCAATGCCACAGGAACATGGATCTGAAAAAGAATTAATTCCACTGTAACACAGAACAAAACATAATTAGTTCTCCCTCCAATAACATTTTGACACGGGTACATTTACCCACTTATCCCGTAAAATGAATCCCATTATCTGTTTGCATTAAAGTCATGTTTCTACACAAATCAAAACAAAATTGTAGAGTAGTTTTTAGCCATTAGCACACTGTCTTGTGTTACAAACTTCATCTTGATCTTAAAGGCAACAAAACAAAAAGTTCAAAAAGAACAAAATCACCCAAATAAGATGTTTCAACATCAACTTAATAGTTTAAACAATTTGTCATTCCTGCAAATACATCTATGCCTACAATCCATTCCCTAACTGGAGTCATCAACTCTTTAATGAGTAATTTTTCCTAAAATTACAGTTTTGCCAAATATGACGTTCTCTCCCAAGCCTGAGAGAGGAACCAAGGGCCCCTTTAAATTTGTTTGGATTTCCACAAACCAATGTGGCCTCTGCCCCAGTGTCAACTAGGGCCACCACTTCCTGTTCATTTGATTTTTTTTTTTTTTTTCAATAAATCTCTAATGCAACATGTGGTCTTATGTCGTCAATTGACCAATTTACAATTCGGATTTGCGGGACCCGGCCTTTATCCTAGTCATCAAACTCCATCAAGTCTGGTAAATCAGGGTACAGAGTGGACTTTCGCTTGTCTTTATTCTTCCCCTTTGTCTTCCTCTTTTTCACTGTCCTGATTCTCACCACCTCCTCCTCTGAGGAGTCCTCAGACCCTGTCACATCTAAGCCAGAACGAGGCGGACCCTGTCCACTCCACGACCGACCCTTTCGGGGTCCGCGAGCCTGTGGTTGAAACTCATCTGACTGCTCTTCCTTCCTAGAAGAACCCCAGTTTTCTAACGCTCCTAACTCCTGTATTCTTCCTGTCACATCCGACATCGGTGCATCGGGAGCACTGAGCATAACAGTCAACATAGCAGAGCGGTAGTGAGGAGGGGCTGTTCTAATCAATGGGTCCCTCACTACCTTCGGAACAGCCGAAGTCTGATATTGCTCTGCCCCCCAACAGTCAATGCGTCTCGCACACACAACTGTGTCAGTCGTTGTACACATTCTTTTAATGTCACCCACTGTCCAGTTATCTCGGGCCAATCAGTCCAAGTTGGATATGTCTCTCCGACAGCCTCCGCGTACAGTGTAAACAGTGTACCAGCGTAATCACCCCAGATATTACCATCCCAGCTAGCAGGATCCCAGATTCCTGAACCTAATCCTGCCACAAAAGCTCGCACTCTCTTAGGGGACGGGCGACGCTTCTTTTTCTTTTTCTTTTCTCTAGTCAAAACCGATATCTGTGCTACAGCACCCTCCGCTACTCTGGTCATAACATTGAGTGACTGTAAATGCTGTTTTTGTAACAATTTAGCAGCCGCTGCACCAGACAGCACCTGCTTGTCCTTCAGCTGTTGTGTTTTACACTGATTACAATCCTCATATTGCTTTTTCCATGCAGTGGCACATGCCCACATGCGCCTCAGCAACCCTGCAGTTGGAGACTTTCTCTGCACATCAATTTTCTTTAACATAGCCAGCAACTCATCAGGTCCCGCTGCCTGCAGCGGTCCTTCCCACGGCTCAGGCCGTCCTCCCCCATCGCGCAAACACTGCGCTATCTCCCTACAGTAGGCCTGCTCCCATCCCGGGACAGCCTCTGTCTCTTTTTCCTCTTTGTTCTTACTCTTCTCTGTTCTCCTAAACATATTTGTTTGCAGTAGCCTCCCCTCTGTATCCTGTTCGTGACGCCAAATGTTTTGTGAAATCTTTATACAGGATCGGGGGGTGGTCGGCTGCTAACAAATAAAACTCCTAAAATACTGTTCCTGCTAGAATAAACTGTCCTTTTTACTCCCCACAGGTCACAGCAATGCCACAGGCCAACATGCAACAGACATGCAACAGGCATCAAGCGTGCAACAGGCACTCAAATACTGTTTCTGCTAAGTAAACTCTACTTTGCAAACACAGTCTCAAATACTGTTTCTGCTAGGATAATTTGCCCCTTTACCCCCCGCAGAACACCATATAGCTCCGAGCACATGCTCACACTATCAACAGGTGATGCAAAGTGAACACTACTTTGCAAACAAAAACACAAACGCTGTCACTGCTAGAATAAATGTGTCTTTTTATTCCCCACAGTATACAACAGGGCAACAAGCATTGCGACAGGCAATCAACGTGCAACAGGCACTCAATACGTGATGCAAAGTAAACACTACTTTTAGAGCTCTTACCTTGACACCGGACTGGAGAGCCGACAGTCCGAGCAGAGCAGCATCAACGTGGCTGGGCATCCGTACGCGACCCGCAGCAGACTCTGCCAGACCGAGGGACTCCCCGTCTTTTTATTCTTTAGTAAACAAAGGATCGGGTGCGAGCAAGGACGGCCAATTCCTTACTCTCAGCCCATCCTCTGTGAGCAGGTGTCCTGCTCCGAAAGCATGTTTTCGAAACAGGAGGGCCGCTCTCAAAACATAGAGCTCAACTCGAAACCGTTCCCAACACCCGAGCTCGGTGGCTCTCAAAACATGGAGTAAATAGGTTAAATGAAACACAAAACAATGAATACAGCAAAGCAGCAGTATGTCAACAAGTTATACAAGTGACCCACTTAGCTGTTGTCAAGGAGCATAATACAAAAATAAACTTTTTCCTCCACACTTATCAAAGTAGATATAGCTTATCAAGCAACTGGAAGGCGGGAGAGATAGAGAGAGAGAGAGAAAATCAGGAATTTGACAGTTTTTTTTTTAATCTATAAATGCTAACTGCCTACACCAATATAAGGCAGTAAGCATTATAGCCTATTGAAATTCGCCCTATCTAGCAGCTAGCTAAACGAAATTCTAAATGTTCTGTGATGTTGACATGTAGTCTGTATTTTGGTTGCCCTCTGAAACAACAGTCCATCAATTAATAAATTAATCTTTTTATTTTCTGTTTTGTTGCCCAACACATTTGACATAAGCCATGCCACTGCAGGCCTTCTCCTTCCCTTTCCCTGAAACTCAGTTCTTCAAGGCGGGTAGTTTTATTTACATGTTCAGACAAGATGTATTTTCTCTACAGTTGTGAAACTTCTAGTATATGCTGTCTTGTATAAATCATTTTTAAATTGTGTAAAAAGTGAGTCTCTTGTGTAACTGTACAAAATGATTCAGTAAACTTTCAAAATTTCATAATTTTTCATTGCAATTTTCTGTCTTAATTGATAGAAAATGTAATTGAGAAAGCTTAAGCACAAATGCCATATTACTTTGTAAGAGTATTATTAAAGTACAGTATGAGGCAACAAAGAATATAGAACTAGTCTTAAAATGTTGGCACATTAAATACATTTTTGGTCAGTAGGAACACACCTATAAGTAGAGCATGAAAAGGCATATCGGTCACAATAAACAGGACAACCCTGGTCTATTAAGCCACTTCTGATGGATCCCAACAGTACTTGTGCCCACAGTCCAAAGCTGACAGTCTGTCCATGTCTGTGTCACTCAGTGTGAAGTCAAAAAGTTGGGCATTGTCCTTTATTCTGTCTGGATTGGAAGATTTGGGGAGCACTGGGACGCCCTGCTGCACAGCCCAGCGCAACAGGACCTGGAGGGGAACAAAAGACCTGAATGTTTTCCAAGTGTTTGTGCTAAAAACATTATTTATTACTGAACAAAGGGACAGTAGGAGTGGCCAAAGACCTTATATCAAGATGATTTGTATGTGTGTTTACCTGTGCAGGTGTGCGCTCACAGTTCTTTCCCACCTCCATCACCACAGGATCAGTGACCAGCTCTCCTTTCCCCAAGGAGGAGTACCCTTGGAAACACACTCCATACTCCTCACACACACTCCTCAGCTCGGTCTGGCACAGCTTTGGGTGAAACTCTACCTGAAGAAACAAACAAAAACACTGTCTGCATCGGCTCTCTCTAACGTGCCTGAGTCCATTTGTGTTCCATCATGTATATTATATGTTAGCTCTCCTCCTTTGCTCTCTACCTGTAGCACCGCAGGAGGGACTTTGCAGCTCTGTATCAGTTGTCTCATGTGTGCTGGTGTGTAGTTGGACACTCCTATGGCCTTCAGCTTCCCCTGGGCATGAAGCTCCTCCAGTGTGACCCAACTCTGAGCTCGGTTGCCTGGAATTAAATATTAATTAGGACCTCATCGTGATTCATCAGTGGTACTTAAGTACAACTACATTGTGGAGGAGGAAGGTGAGAAGACATTTGATAGACCTGGCCAGAGAAAAAGAGTTACTTCAAATGCTTTACCTTTATTTTTTACATAAATGTGCATACAGGCCAAACATACACAGTTATGTTTCCAGCGATACTATGGTGCATGAAGGAAAACACTGACTTATTGTCTTTACCTGGGTTGCGTTGGTCAGCCACTACCAGACTCTGTGTGCCAGGCCAGTGGATCAGGTACAGGTCAATGTAACCCAAGTCCAGCTGAGACAGGCTGCGGAGGGCTCCTTCCATGGCTCTCTCACCCTGATCCTTGGGGCCCAGCTTACTGCAGGGATAAGAGAGGAAGGGTTGATTAGAATTGTACTGGGAGCCTTTGAGATTCAAACGTCACTGAGCTTCAGTGCCTCCAGTTGGTCTCTTATAAGACACGTATGTGATGAGGACAGCAAAGCCAGTGGGCGTGCATTTTTTAATTTTACTCAGCTACAACAATCAACTAAATAAAATATTTGAACTACATTTGAAGGATATTTAGTTTCATATTCCATCTGTATGGAATATAAAACTAAATATCATATATATTAAATATAATATGGAACATATGCATGTTCATAAAATTCCTGCAACTAAAGATTCTGCCTTATATACTATAATACATCAAAAGGTCACTTATTTACTCAAATGATGTGCTGTTTTGGAAGGGATACAAGCCTTACATTTTTTTTAACTGACACTTTTATCCAAAGCTAATTACAATAAGTGCATTTGACTACGGTATGTGGATTGGATACAACCCATATCCGTCACCTGGTTATGAATACATCCTCTCTGGTTAAGCCATGTTTGGGCAGGAGCTGCTTCAGGGCTCGGCCCAGGTCAGCTTCATTCCGGTAGACGGCTGCACTGTCAAAGGCCCGATAACCAGCAACCAGCGCTGCGTCCACAGCCCGGTAGACCTCTTCAGAAGCCACCAACTTGTAGGTCCCCAAACCTAGGAGGGGCATCTGAGCCCCCGTATTTAGGAGGACAGCAGAGGTAGTGGAGGAGGAGGAAGACATCTGATCTGAGAGGCACTTTTCTTTGTACTCCGTTTGGACTTGTTGACACTGTAAAAGAGAAACAGAGAGTTGCACTAGGTTAAGACGGTGATTTCTACAGGTTTTCTATCAGAGATGTGGACTTGAGACTTGGACTTGGGTCGGTTGGAGTCACCGTTTTGTGAATAAATGACTTGAACTCGACTTGGACTTAACTTGTGGAGGGCTTACTAGTAATTGTTATATATATATATATATATATATATATATATATATATTTATAGGGACTGGTACTAGGTGGAGAACCGGGTCAGGTTACACTGATTTCTATAGGTTTTTTTCCATAGCCTTTTCCCACCAGTTTTGTTACAAAGGAAGGCTGGTGTAATGTAGCAAATGAGTATCAATGATGCCAAAATGATGCAGTGTTAGACCGTTGAAACGACAGTCGCTGTAAGTAGGCTACAGTATGATGCAGTGGTACGTTGGGACGTCACAATGCAACTAACGTTACTATATTTTCATCTCACCTTTTAGGCGTTTTCAGCTGAATTTAAGGTAAATGTATAAATAGGCAACGACCTGTCGCGTAACGTTACTTTAAAAAAATAAATAAAAAGGGCAGACGTAACATTACCTCTAACTTCTTCTGAAGAGAGACATGTTGTTTAAAACTAACTAGTCCTTCCTGCTCGGTCCTACTACACCTGGTCAGCTGACAGTCATGTGACAACTTTTCAACGTCACCATAGTGACACCTGCTTTGACACCGCTGATTGGACGAATATCTGGCTAATCAAAGAAGACCAAGCGACCGGAAGGCGGGAATTCGAGGCTATTGAGCATTTGATTGACGACCGCGGTTTTAACTGTTGACATCCTGCTGGAGGGTGTAGTTAGCTTGCTGGACGACCTCCCAATTTCATGCTCGCAATTTCCTTTAGGCATTACGGTAATTTCCAAGAGAGCGCCAGTAAGAGAACATTTCTATTGAGACAACCAAGAATTTTTTAGCTACAGTATTCACATGAGTAAAAAGGAAGTTATTGCCTGGAATTTGGTAGCTTGTTAGCTAGCTAAATCAATTCTGGATTTTCAGTGTTGTTGACTTGACATGTATTTTGGTTGCCCTCTGAATATACAGTCCATTAATTAATAAATTATTGTGTTTATTGTCTGTTTTCCCAAAGCATATAAGGTCAGCCATGCCACTGCAGGCCTTCTCCTTCCCTTGCCCTGAAACTCGATTCTTCAAAGCAGGTAGTTTTATCTACAAGTTCAAGATCAGAGGAGGCAGCAGCTTCAGGCAAGACAGACATTGTTCTTTACATCTTCCCAGCCTGGTCTTCATACTTAATAGTTATTTTTCAGTATACGTGCAGTTTAGTGTCCCAAATTTCCCGCAACATAACCCCATTTGTGCTGGCCCTATCCCCTGACCAATTGGCTATCCTAACCTTAACCACTCGAGGTCAAATGCCTAACCCCAACCAATCGGCGGGTCTTAGCGTGGCCATAGTGGAATTTGGGACACTAAACTGAACTCAAACCCTATTTTTCCTCATATGTTCTCTCTTTTGGTGAAAGTAGTAAGTTAAGTATAATATGAGAGTAAGACAAAACAGCTGACACACCCCAGACACCACAACCTAGCTGTTTAATTTTGAGCAGAGACAAAGAGAAGACAGTGACACAACAACCAAAACCAAGCTTGGGATAGGGTTTAGTAGAAGTAATATTTAGTAGATTGGCTCTCATTTCACATACTGGAAATCTTTCTCCAAATTGGAATGAGCATACTTCAATGCATCAGTGGAAATGACTTCATAACCAGCAGTGAAATGATTCAATTTTACCTGTGGCTGGGACCATGCAAATCCAACAAGCTCCAAACATAGTTTGAGCAAAAGGAAAAACATTTTCAGACCAAACTTTAAACAGAGTCTAGCTTTCTATTAGAGCAACTACAGGTTGGAGTAATTATTTTTCTTGAAAGCAGAGCAAAACAGAACAAGCTCAAAATCCATACGCAACCATAAACACATATGCCAGGAAGAGAAAGATCAATGTTGCATCCTCCTTGACTCCATCCATGTTTCCCTTCATCTTCAATCTCAAAAGCAGTTGAGGAGATGGCTGAGCTTTGGGCAAGAGAGGAAAACGATCTTTTTTTCCCCCATTTTAAGTTCATTCTATAAAAACACTACTGCCCGCTATAATGGCTACTGTTATACGTTGTGATGTGTGTTACCTAAGTTTGTCTTAACATTTTTGTTTCATCTGTCTGCCTTTATTCAGGGATAACATCGTAGAATAAGAGTCTTATCTTGGAATGCCTAAAGCCAAAACCTTATTTTTTGCACTCAATACAGTCAAAGCCTTTTAATGCATGCACTTTACCACAACTTAAATTGCTAATACTGTGTAACAACATATTGTAATAATAATTAATTCATTAATATATTGCTTTTAATTAACATATTTTATCAGAGGAGAGAAAAATATGGGAGAAAACTGCCTCAATCAGGAACTTGAGGTAATTATGGATACTGCTCGCCTACTAAGTCAGCATTCACTTCCAACATTTGCTGTATTGACTCACTGTCATTTGCACTTTTATTTATCTAATGAATTGTCTACTTTCACAGTAAACTGATTTGTTTTCTCTAATTATTCTACTGCTTGTTCAGTCTTTCAATCTCTTATTTTCTCTTGTGTTTTCAGGAAATTATCAGAACTGTTCTTGGCAACCTGGACAATCTCCAACCCTTCTCTAGCTCCCACTTCATTGTCTTCCCTTGTATCTTTTACATCAGTTTCTTTATCCATCAGTGTATTTATTTGTCTGTTATCTTTCTACCTATCCCCATCCCCATATCAATGCTGTATACAGTGCCTTGCGAAAGTATTCGGCCCCCTTGAACTTTTCAACCTTTTGACACATTTCAGGCCTCAAACATAAAGATATAACATTTTTTATTTTTTGTGAAGAATCACCAACAAGTGGGACACAATTGGGAAGTGGAACGAAATCTATTGGATATTTTAAACTTTTTTAGCAAATAAAAAACTGAAAAGTGGTGCGTGCAAAATTATTCGGCCCCTTTACTTTCAGTGCAGCAAACTCACTCCAGAAGTTCAGCGAGGATCTCTGAATGATCCAATGTTCTCCTAAATGACTGATGGTGATAAATAGAATCCACCTGTGTGTAATCAAGTCTCTGTATAAATGCACCTGCTCTGTGATAGTCTCAGGGTTCTGTTAAAAGCGCAGAGAGCATCATGAAGACCAAGGAACACACCAGGCAGGTCCGTAATACTGTTGTGGAGAAGTTTAAAGCCGGATTTGGATACAAAAAGATTTCCCAAGCTTTAAACATCCCAAGGAGCACTGTGCAAGCGATCATTTTGAAATGGAAGGAGTATCAGACCACTGCAAATCTACCAAGACCTGGCCGTCCCTCTAAACTTTCAGCTCAGACAAGGAGAAGACTGATCAGAGATGCAGCCAAGAGGCCCATGATCACTCTGGATGAACTGCAGAGAACTACAGCTGAGGTGGGAGAGTCTGTCCATAGGACAACAATCAGTCGTACACTGCACAAATCTGGCCTTTATGGAAGAGTGGCAAGAAGAAAGCCATTTCTCAAAGATATCCATAAGAAGTCTTGTCTAAAGTTTGCCACAAGCCACGTGGGAGACACACCAAACATGTGGAAGAAGGTGCTCTGGTCAGATGAAACCAAAATCGAACTTTTTGGCCACAATGCAAAACGATATGTTTGGCGTAAAAGGAACACAGCTCATCACCCTCAACACACCATCCCCACTGTCAAACATGGTGGTGGCAGCATCATGGTTTGGGCCTGCTTTTCTTCAGCAGGGACAGGGAAGATGGTTAAAATTGAGGGGAAGATGGATGCAGCCAAATACAGGACCATTCTGGATGAAAACCTGTTGGAGTCTGCAAAAGACATGAAACTGGGACGGAGATTTATCTTCCAACAAGACAATGATCCCAAACATACAGCAAAATCTACAAAGGAATGGTTCACAAATAAACGTATCCAGGTGTTAGACTGGCCAAGTCAAAGTCCAGACCTGAATCCAATCGAGAATCTGTGGAAAGAGCTGAAAACTGCACTTCACAAACTCTCTCCATCCAACCTCACTGAGCTCGAGCTGTTTTGCAAGGAAGAATGGTCAAGAATGTCAGTCTCTTTATGTGCAAAACTGATAGAGACATACCCCAAGCAACTTGCAGCTGTAATCGCAGCAAAAGGTGGCTCTACAAAGTATTAACGCAAGGGGGCCCAATAATTTTGCACGCACCACTTTTCAGTTTTTTTATTTGCTAAAAAAGTTTAAAATATCCAATAGATTTCGTTCCATTTCACAATTGTGTCCCACTTGTTGGTGATTCTTCACAAAAAATAAAATGTTTATATCTTTATGTTTGAAGCCTGAAATGTGTCAAAAGGTTGAAAAGCTCAAGGGGGCCGAATACTTTCGCAAGGCACTGTATATCTCCAGCACCCTTCCAGCCTTCAATACTGTGATGCTGGATGGATAAATGAGCAGGCCTACCGGGCACAAGCCCAGGGGGTCAGGAAGGGGTCCTCCTGACTCTCAAAGAGATGCTAAAACACAGACACATATGGACTATAAACAGACCCAAAATTACTACAAAGATTTATAGTAATTTCTTTTAAAAAATAGATGTGAAACAATCCCAGAAATGCAAAGTGACTACAAAAAAAAGACACAAAACAGCCACAAAGAGATGCAAAATGACCAAATCTTTGAGTTGGGTGTCTCCTTTCTATGTAGACAGGGTGGGTGGTCACTTACATGTCAATTTGGTTGCAGTAACTGGAAATAAGACAAAGTGGGGACCCACAGACATGATCACAACTAATATTCAGCTTTAATATAATGCGTATGCGTTATTGGATGGTGCTGTAGAAGTTTTGTATATTATCTTCAAATCACTATACTGCAAAGTACAGAGCAAAGAACACAGCTCCTGGTTATGATGCCAAGTCCCTAGAAGTTCACTGTATTTTATTAACTATAACTACCAGATAGGAAGAGACGAAAGGGAGCGTCTAAGGGGATGTGCAAACATGGTGAGAGGAATCTGACAGCCTACCCGTTTAGTCTTATCCTCTACCTGGAGAAAAACATGGAGAAAGGTGAGGATGAACACACATGAGCAAAAAACACTCACAGCATATTAAGTTGTATTGACAGTAAGTTGTAAATTGACAGTTATCATTCTGTGTACACTTGCTTATCTACAGTATTAAAAAAATATTTGTATCCTTGTATTTCTTAAAGGGAGACTTTTTACACATACTTCAATTTTAAAGGTTCGATTATTTTAAAGTTTAAAAAACTTCAGTTTTTATTCCTTTAAGGTTCATTTTAACTGATAAAAATAATAACAATTGTGTAATACAGGATATTGTGATATTTTTACAGAAAACTCATACCTTTCTAACCTTCTGTGTAAAAGAGCGGCAAAGCATTAATAATATGGTTAGCAAGCATTGGCTGTGTGATAAAGAACAAAGATTGTGAATCTCAGTACAGTATTGTACACAAACAGACACACAAAATACTATTCAGGCATGTTGATGTCTCTCATGTATTTATCTTGCAGTGGAAGCCAAGCAAGCAGAGGAGAAGTTGAGCTCAGTGAGTTGTTTGGTTACCGTTCTTTCTGTACTGTTCCACAAAAGAGTGTCACTGAAAGGACAAAGAGAAATACAGTATAGTGTACCCAATATTTGGACTTCCGTTGTGTGTATTATATACTGTATGTCCGGAGTTGTGTGTCACAATATAACACTGCAACACAAAAAGACCTTTGTTGGATTGTTTTATATTAAATGAGATAGTGTCATGGATCATGTACAGTGCACTACTGCATGTTTTCTAGGAGAAACGTGTGGCACAGCAGTTCGCCCCCGTTTCTGAGCCCCAGTCAAAGCGCCATAAAAGCGATTCACCACTAGAGGAGGCCATACTAAAGGACTTAATCAAGGAGATGGTGGCTGAAAGCAAGGTTTCTGTGGTTGGGTAAGTGCTCTCTTTACTACTGTAAAGCTTAACTTAGGGTGTGCGTGCGTGCGTGGCGTGCGTGTGGTTATGCACAGCCTATATTTTACCAAAACCTTATACTTCTACCTTTATACTTAACTTATATAACTTGCATACTTATGTTAGTTGTTGATAACCCATTTTCTCTTCAAGGGTTTGGTGATATGACAATGCATACCATTAGACAATATACATTTGTGACAGTAGAATTACGGCTGGCCCTATTGACTACATCATGGATTACAGTGTGCTGTGATGTATATTTATAAATGTAGACCAGGGCTAATTCATTTGTCATTGCTTATCGTCTTCATTCCTCTTCAGCGTGAACAGTATGTATTGTTTTAAGGGTGATGATGTGTATAAAGTGCCAGTGAAGATGTAAAATCACTTAGACATCTATTCTGACAACTGCCCTGTTTCACACACACACACACACACACACACACATACGCTCCAGTGATTGCAGTTATTAACAGACAAGAGGCGAAGGGGCGCCACCTCAATCACACTGACAGTCAGATCAGTGGGGCGAAAATTGTGATTTTAAAGATGACACACTCACACACACACACACACCACCTAGTTTGTATTTAACTTATATAAACAGAATTGTCTCCTAGTTTTGAACTTGAGGAACACGCACTGTGTAAACATCCAGCAAGCAGCAGGGCCTCAAGCATCATTACCACTTCACAGGAAATAAAGTTTCATTAAGCAACTCTTATTGAATTATATTCACCACATTGACCATTACACTTCCATGTCCTTCCATGTGTGTGTGTGTGTGTGTGTGTCTATATGATGCCCTGGGGAGACAGATGGTTTGTTTCTGTGTTAAACCTGCTAGAAAGATGGGAACAGAAAAGAATGAGAGCAGCATTTTCTGGCAATGCAAGACTAACCAACATGTAACTCACGGCCTTTCGAGGCATGATACCCACCAATTTAAATAAAAAAACACTGACATGAACAGAGAAGGATTGGAATTCATTGTATTAACAGACCCTATTCTGTATATATCATACTGTATGTTCTCTATAGATTACTATAATTGAAATGCCAGATGAATTAGACACAAGGAGTAGGACTGCATGTATGTTATTCTTTACATTAAAGTAAAAAGGGAAGTTCCTCCATGGATTTTACTTAATTAAGTGTGGGTTGTGTCCAACTTTCAGCAGGCACTCTCTGTATTGTCCACATGCAGAGAGAGAGGTGAAAGAAGATCCAGGACATGCTGACAAGGTGATCGGTTCAGTCTTTTACGCATCATGTGTATCTGCCTCACTGATTTGTCACTCTCCTAAATGTCAAATAAAAAAGTCAGTCATTTCAGCCCACAGTTGTTTGGAATTATTTGATTCCAAAAAATTGTCTTCCAATTTCAGTCTCATATTACACTTTCATTTCCTCTCTACCACATAGATAAACACACACTTGTAGCATTGTTGCCTGTACTGTAGCCCGAGGCTAACATTAGCGCAGACAGGTAGGATAACAAGTGTTATTAAGGTTAATAATGACATTACATCAGGCACAGAGTGAACTTGTTTCTGGTGATGTGCTTCAGATTGATTAGCAACA
The DNA here is from genome assembly GCA_026937815.1 of Etheostoma perlongum. Taxonomy (NCBI): domain Eukaryota; kingdom Metazoa; phylum Chordata; class Actinopteri; order Perciformes; family Percidae; genus Etheostoma; species Etheostoma perlongum. The sequence goes on from CM049389.1 coordinate 7,472,431, forward strand.
AAGTCCCTAAATTACTCCCAGCCCGGCTCCCTTCTCGTCCACAGCGTTTCATCTCATCTGATCCGGGGGTTTTTATCTTCTTCTTTTTTTTTACACCTGTCCACTCTTTTCCCCTCACATTTCTTTCAAGTGGGGAAAAAATGATTTCAACCAATTATGTCAGCCCATCGAGTTATTTATGTTCGGAGAAGCAAATGTTCTGAGACAGTACGCGTATCAGGCTTTCCATTCTAGCAATGCACTTTACTGTTAATGATAACCGGGGCAGATTTATGACTTACATTCATACTAATCTACAGACCCAAGTATACTAACTTTCATTAGCATATTTTATTAGCTAGCTAACTAACTTTACATCAAGTCCGGCAGAGTTTTTAATGTTTTTGGCTAACTCATATGAAAATGAGATATTTGCAAAGAATTCTCATTGGAGGGCTAAATATAGCATACCATAGGC
>CM049389.1:7477887-7840387 GCA_026937815.1 Etheostoma perlongum
GGTTGCTAAGATGGTTTCCTCTGTTCAAGACGAGAAGCAGAGCCAAGCGCTCCCCACAATATACCCATCATGTGCCACACACACACACACACATATGCACACACACACACACACACACACACACACACTGGACCCAAAGCCACAATATCTTCTGACCCGACCCTGCCCTTCCTCCTGCAGCCACAAATGGAAAACCCAGGCAGACTTTGTGCGTGTGTGTGAGGTCTCCCATTCAGTTTATTTATTAGTTCACTGTATCAACTGGCAGCTGAGGCCTAGAATATTTTTTTTTGTGTGTGTGTGATTATGCGTGCATGCATACAAGTGCGCTTTTTTTGTATGTGTAGCCTGTGTGTGCGTCTCTGTGCATGCATGTGTGGTAAAGCTGTGTGTGTTCTTACTATTGTGGTGGTGCGTTGATGGAAAACCTATCTAGTTTTCCTCTGTGTCACAGCAGCGGTCCCCCCCCCCTTAAGGTTGAGAACAGAGAGCGAGTAGGGGGCAGGGTGGAGGGACAGAGAGACACTAACACACTGTGCAGGAGAAAAACGTTAAAGAAAGACGCAATTTTTATATTTCTTTTAGATCATTTCACACTTTGTGTGCAGGTAGAAGGAGTGGAGAAGAAAGAGGGACCTGTGGAAAAGGGGAAAAAAAGATTCACACACACACTCAGCTGTCTAATTGTGGGTGTGTCCAGAGCTATACATGCCTTCGCTCTTACCTGTCTTACTTATATATCCCTGCATAAGGCTTAGAACAGACACACACTCACACACACCTGTCAGTGGACACACCTGCTCTGCACTCCAGAAGCTGCCCTCTCAGCCTTGCGTCTTCAGGTAAGACTGAGCTCCTTCTCACAATGAAATTTAGTGCATCATGTTGGTGGAATAGATCTTTAAATCCTGTACTTGTTCTGTGAGATTGTTGATTTCTTTAGATAGATTTAAATTTTTTTGTAATAAGAATTCTATGCTACAAATCAGATCACGTTGTAAATATGGGGAAAACACCTTACCCTTCCATATATGTATTTACATTCTTATTCTGCAGACATCTTACTTGTATGTCTATGTTAATATTAATATTAATATTGCCACATGCAACCAAGCACACAATATTTGGAACATTTACCCTGTTTGTTGTTGAAAAATGCAAAGGTTTTGCTGTTAAAGGTGGGTTTTATTTTGAAACTCATCACTACTCAGGTGGCTTTTTATTTTCATGACAATAAGCATTTTTGCAAAATCCAGCATTATTATTTAGAAAATAGACTCAATAGACCATCCTTCATGGAATATACTGGAACATTACATGCTTTGTATGTGTGGTATTTTTAGAATGTATGTTTTCCTGTCATTAAGGATGTAACCACTTTACCTTACCGCAAATAATGCACAATGAGTTGTGATGCTACTTGAAAAACTATTACATGAAACCCTATTGGCACTGTTCTGTATTGAGTGGAATTAGTAGCTGTTTCAGATTGCAGAACAATTGATTGTACTTGTGTGTAATGATGCCGATGGTCCAAACAACATCAATACAACAGGAATGTTGTAGTTTTTATATAGCGTAGAATAAAATTGTCTACTGCAACTTCTAGGTCAGCACCTGGTCTAAACTGAATTGTTCAAACAATGTAAGTTAAATTTAAGACAATCTAAGATACTTTAGGTGAAATATTTCCACTTCCCACTATCCACATGTCTGTATATCATTTTCAACCTTCCTTCCTTTGGGCAGAATTCAGTTTGCAGTCTTTTTAATTCTGAAGGTAGTTTATTTTTTAAAGTGTGAGTAGATTTAAGGATGGGCAGTGTGTCCACTTTGTTTCATGAATTCCTTCCACCCACATATTTTAAATTATCCTTAAAGACATCAATGATAACGTGGTTTTGACAAGGTTTTTGATTGTGCGGGACATTTTTAAAAGCTCTTTTCTAGGGTATATATTCTTTAGGCTGTATTGGAGGTCTTAAACGCCAGCCCTCCCACTATCACTTCCCACAGCGGGGTGTAGCGTATTACAACCCACTTTCCTCAAAGACAAACCAGGCGTGGAAACCCCACATTAGAGGAAAAGGCCGGGCATTTCCCCTGCCCCGCCAGTTGACACGGGGTTAATGGCCTTGCACACTCAGTCCTGACCTGTTAATTTGTCGGTATCAACGTTAATGGCGTCCCCAGGGTCATTCCACCATCACCATAGAGGCAATTCCCAACGCTCCAGTCAGGGGGAAGCAGAGTTGGAAAGAGCTGCCATTTTACAGGGCAAGGGTCAGCATCACCAAATTCCCAGGAAACCATGACTTTATTGTTTATACACGTGTTACGGTGTGTGTGTGTGTGTGTGTGTGTGTGTGTGTGTGTGGTTGGGAGTGGGGGGCGTGAGTATGTGCATGCATGGACACTTGACTTGCTCAAGATCATGCATGCATGTTTGCACATACAATACATGGTTAAAATGGAAAACCAAGAAAAGCCTTGTATTCAAATAGAGTTTCTGATTATGTCATCGCCGTCATGTGCGCTGCTGCTACAGTACGTGTACGAGTCGGTGGGAGCAGTGTGCGTACGTGTGTCAGCAGGTAGCTGTTAAATGAGGCAGATTGAAAAGATAAAGGCGCTATTGTTGTTATCCACATTAGCTGTTGCTCAGCTGAGTGACACACAAGCAGACCTGCAGGATGGGAAAGCACCTTGATTGATGAAGGAGGGGGCTATGTGCTTTGAGTTAAGGGGAAAGTTCGGCAGGAGGGAATCATCTCAGGTTGAGTGAATAGGCCTACTCAGTGTTTTTGAGACGGCCTCTTCCGTTTCCTCAGCTCAGAAAACCGACTGAATCTTTAGTCTTGTGACACTTTGTAATAGTCCCCAGAACGAAAGGAAACAGTTTAGAAAAGCCCCAAAAGAAGGTCTTACAGTCGCCGCTGTTCTGTTTAGATCCAGATGGCGCTGTGCATGACCTCACATTTCTGCCTGCTGGTCCTACCAGTGATGTCACTGTTGCTGCTCTTCTGTCCCATTGGATGGAGCTACGATGGCCTCACCCCAGGGTGTCACCTGCACCGTAAGTCACACACAAAACAGCATCCATACATGTGCACATTTTCAGGACGTTACAGGGCTTATGGGAAATGTGGTCTAGAGAACAGCAGCGTCACAAGTCCTTGTTGCATCCCAAATACTCACACCCATTCAGCACCTGATTGCCTGACTCCCTCGGTCATCGCTCCATCTTTTCTCTCCTCTCCAGCCTTCAATGTTACCATCCGCAGTGACCGTCGCGGCACATGTAAAGGCACCCACCTGGTGTATGCCTGCGTGGGCTACTGCGAGTCCAGTGCCTTCCCATCCAGGTATTCTGTGTTGGTGGCCTCCAACTTCACCCACAACATCACCTCCGCTTCACGATGCTGTACCATAAGCAAGGACGCTAAGGTAAGGGGAAATGAAAAAAACGGGTTGTTGATCATGTTTGCCAGTTGTTCATGTCCTCTGGCTTTTCCTACTTCAGGTCAAAGTTCGCCTGGACTGCCCTCGAGGTCGTCACCATGACGAAATAGAGATCCTGACGGCGAAGGCGTGTCGCTGCGACATGTGCCGCAAGTCCCGCTACTGACCCACCACGACAGTATGCTGCCTACGAAATGTACACCAGGACAAATACCCAAGTTAGTCAGTTAAGCGGTGAAAAAATCTGGTAAATGATTGAAATACAAGCATTTCAGTAACTCTTCTTTTTCTATCTATGGCCACTTGTTTTGGATGTTGAAAAAAATCCACTTTAATTTATTTAGCTGAAAAAGAAGTGACTCAGTTACTGCCAAGATTAAAATGGGAAATTCTGCCTTTTTAATGTCTTTAAAGATTTGTGTGAGTGTCTGTGTGTTTTTTGTGTGTGCTTGTGTAACGTGTGATGTAAGGGAGGTTTTTCTTGAAAACTTGACTGATGCACATTTGTGTTTAAAGGCTATATAAACCATTCTGTCACTCACACTTTATTTCAAATAGCTCTGAGGCTTGGCAGACACTTGACTTTGAAAGCAGCCGATAAAACAAGAGTTTAACCCACCGTTCATACTGAGTGACTCAGCAGCGAGTATAAGTACACAGAGACTGTCAAGTCATCTGATTGACTTGTATACTGTCAACCTTTGAAATCAACATAAAGGTCTTACACACACACGTAGTTTCATTCTTTCCAATAACCACTAAACACAGACAACAGACCAAAGAATGTACACATTTATTTATATTTATGAATTTGAATTAAAGGACATTTTGTAAATAATATCTATTGATGAAACCAAAGAGTGTTGGAAATGTCAATGAAATAAAAAGAGACAGTAAGAGCAATGCACTGTATAGTTTGTGATGAAATTGTATTCCAATAAATTTCTATTCTGCAACTGTTGAGTAATTTATGTGGATCTTTCTTCTCGTTTCACGCACACACACACATACACACACACACACACACACAAAATCTTGTTTTCGTTTTCATTACTTAAGGGGACATTGCATTTATTTACATTCATTCCCTGGTGACCTTCTCTAACCTTATAACCATGACATGTCTAAATCCAACCCTTACCCCAGCCTTAACCTTAAACCTTAAGCCTTAGATTTAATGACATGTTGCGGGGGTGACTTGCATTTTGTTCCCCTTGCATTTTGTTCTTAATGTAACCCCACAACATGACCTATTGACCTCACCACCACTGTCTCTCTGTACAGTGTATGTATCACGTCACCCTTAGGTAAACACATCAGGTATTATTGTAAAAGAAAAATAATAATAAAGAGCCTTAACATTAATACTGGACTGGTTAAAGGACCTTATCATGTCAATTTCAGTTTAAATGATAATTTATTGGTAAATATCCCCATACAAACAATTAACCTGAGGGTCCAAAAGGCCCCAAATTTAACAAAAGCCTTTGTATGTTCTTAAATTCAGTATTGCTAACATCATGGCAAAGATTCACAGAGCTTTTATTATGAAATGTAATGCTTGCTCTGTTATTTTTCCTTTCTTTCACACAGAGTCATATAAGACTCACATACACACACGTCTTCAATCTACAGAGAGACTCATTTTTAGGTCACTAGATGTCACTTATCACACTTACTCAAATGTCTTCATTTCATCATTTTATTCAGTCATTCAGTTAGTAACATTGTCTGCTGAAAGCGTGTCCTGCCCATTAGAAGGTCTCACACTCTGTGTCCTGTGTGGAGCACACGGCACAGTGGCAGTGCAAAGCCATGGGGTAGTGGTAGAGAGGGGAGACGTGGGGCTGGCAGCCCGGCAGGCGGGCGGTCATGTGGCGGGTACGGCTGTACGTACACACGCGGTGATGTCGCTGGATGTAGGGGGGATCTGGCACAGGTTTCTGCAGTATTCACACACACACACACACACAGGTGAAACACAGGGTTATTTTTAGCTTTCCATTGATAGGTAAGCTCTTTGACTACACATTGCTTTCCCATATTGTTCCCAAAGAACAATGGCAGTGAACGAGATCTCTACATCTAGCATCTGTCCGGTCCACACGTTGTAAGAATGTGTGGAATACATACTGTATATTTGTACTATTTTTTTATCTTGGAATTTGTTGTTTGACCAAAAAAAAAAGTATTGACTCAGGATTTGCTTGCTGAAGCTGATTTTTCAACTGCATCTCACTGTGGAAGGAAGACTGTATGTGCAATTGAAGATTCCAGCTATTAGTTAAAGCAGAAGTGGACCTTGATTTTGTCGTTGAGTGAGCAAGCTCTATCTGCTGAGCAGGACTACGAGATGCTGTTGAAAGTCCTGGAAAAAGCTAGTAAGTAGACTTTGAGTACTCTAATATTGACTTTCTGCCATGAGTCTGAGTCAGCTCTATAGTTGCTGATTCCGAGCTTTCTAGGCTTTGAATCCGACTGAGTTCCCCTAAACTTGGTTTTTCAATTAACTCAGAGTTGAAATTTGAATCCGGTCATCGGTCTTCTTATGGTTTGGGTTATGTCCTGGATCATTCATTATTTATTTGATGTCAATTACAGCTCTATAGAAGCAGCAGAGTGGGACTCCTACATTTATTTTCTTAATGTAACTGATGTTCTATGTGTGTGTGTGTGTGTGTGTGTGTGTGTGTGTGTGTGTGTGTGTGTGTGTGTGTGTGTGTGTGTGTGTGTGTGTGTATGTATGTGTGTGTACGTTACCTCCCAGGTTTGACAACGCCCCCAGCAGGCCTCTGTGGTGATGTGCAGTCCTTTGCAGCCAGGCTTCTGGGCCACAAAAGAGAACTCTCGCACCGCACAGCCTCGGAAACCATGCAGTGTGGTTGTCACGGCAACGCACACCTTGGCTGCCCCAGCAACCAGGAGGAGGAGGAAAAACACGGACAGGGGTTGAAGATGCATGCTGGGAATAATGAAGAGAGGAAGACAAAATTAAAAATGAACTTCGATAGAGGGAATACTAATATTCAAGGGTTTATATTCATTATTCCTCAGCTACAAGTGACCTTAGGTACCTGGATTGGATACAGCTTGCCTACAAATAAAAGATTTTTTTTGGGGTCATCTTTAAAGACAAAAATATCCAGTTTTCCCTCTTATGTAAAATGGATTATGAATTGCTAAAGGTCATATTGCCAGTAATTTAAATCTACAGGGGAAAATTATCCACAAAGGCTGACAGAAGAGCAGGATACTGACATTCAGCCCAACTCACAACTCCCTCTAGTGTTGTTAATGGCTACTGGAGCCAATAGTAGGCTACCAGTGACGTATACACTGTAAAATATATATACTGTATATTTCAAAGGCAATTAATTATTTAAACTAAACTTTCAAAAGTTTGAATTCCATTTTAAGCGATACATCTGAAGTAAAGTTACATAATTTCACTTTCACGCATTTCATGTTTTTCTTGTTTTAATCAGGATCAATAGTCATTCCTTTGATGCTACTGGAGACATCTGCTTAATTACTCTTCAAGCAAAACCCTCAAACCATACTAACACAACTGGAATCACCTCAACTCAGCCAGACTGCAGAATGCTTCCCTTGTATTAAGAAATATAATACTGAAATAAAAATACTTTCTGCATGAACAGAGTGATGTGAATACTTTTACAGACAATAAAACCACTAACACCACACTGTCTTCGCTGGAGTACAATAACTCCATATAGGCTACGGAACTTCCCTAACTGTGGTGTAAAAGCCTGCTAACATATCATGTACACTTTTTGTCTGTAAAGCATTTCAGAGTATCTTAAAAATGAATAATTAGTAAAATAAATGCTCAATACTTAATTGATGTAAAAAAATAAAATAAAATAGAAGAAAAAAAACACTTCTCACCTTTTCAGCTGAAGATCCAGCAGAGATTTGAGCTTCTGGACTCTGGTGTCTCTCTGCCCAGACAACAACCAGTGAATGGAACCAATCTGTCCTTGTTGTTGTTTTTAGACGACCATTAGGGCGGACGGACACTCTGACATCATAGCAATTACAATGAAATACCATTAGAGACCCCAAGCCAGAAATAATGGAGACTCCCTGGAAAATACTGATGCTTGCCCATGTTTTCTTAACCTCAGCCTGTATCTGTGTGTGTGTGTGTGTGTGTGTGTGTGTGTGTGTGTGTGTGTGTGCGTCCACTCCTTTATCCAACTTTGGTCTACTCTCACTGATATGAGGATTGGCAGTACTCAACTTACTGTGACAAATGTTTGGTAACACTGAATACAAAGTATTTCACTTTTTAAACTCTGAGTAATTTAAAAGTAAAGGGACTGGACATTTTTGTTGGATCCATACCATACTAGTGTTTTGCATGTTTTAACCCATTTACTAAACTTACCTATTCATTACATCACAGCTAACCATTTTGCAAACCATGCTGCTTTCAATTTTCTGGCAGCCATTGGTTTCCATTCATTGTTCCATCGTAATGCTATTAAATATGACCTAACTCTGATGCATTAATAACTAAGAACTAAAAGAACTAAGAACTAAGTTTCAAGTGTCTAATTGATTCTGACACCATATGGAAATGAATAGAAACCAATGGTTGCAGGAAACATCCTTTCCTCGGATCAGGGAGGCTCCAAAATCATGGTTGCAGCTGTCGCCATGGTCCCGCTACACGTTCCCTTCCCTGCCACAATCTGCAGTGCCCAGCTACGTCCTGCTGTGCCTTGTAATGCTGCACTGTGAACTACTACAAAGAACTAATACAAACTACTATTTTTTGGGACTGTTATTGCCACTCTTCATTCTAACCCCAACCGGTCGTCAGACACCGCCAACCAAGAGCCTGGGTCTGTCCAAGGTTCTTCCCAAAGGGGAGTTTTTCCTTGCCACTGTCGCACGGTTGCTTGCTCTGGAGGAAACTACTAGAACTGTTGGGTCCTTGTAAATTCTGGAGTATGGTCTAGACCTACTCTATCTGTAAAGGGTCTTGAGATAACTCTTGCTATGAATTGATACTATAAATAAAATTGAATTGAATTGAAATCCATCAAAACTGTGCAGCCTGCACTTAAAAATGATCAGGAAAAATGTAAAAAAAAATAAAAAGAAATCATATCACCTTACAAAGTTAATATTCCCTATGAATTAGTTAATAATTGATTATTTTAAACATTTAGCAGACACAAAGAACCATTAGCATTCAACTGAAGTTGTGTTTTGTTGCCAGATGAATGTAATTATGAATCTAATACTTACTCGTCGTTAGCTCTGCTTTGGTCTCCACCAGCTCCTGAGGGAAATAGCTGGCTATTTAACTGTTCCACTAGCCAGGTGCTAACTTCACATGCTGTTTAATGCTACATGTAGGCAGGTAGTGTACTGTGGGTTTATGAGAGCTTTTACGCTAACAAAAAACCTGCCTGTTTGAGACAGGAAATGCAGATGTGGGCCAAAAACAAACAAAAAATAAGCTAAAAACGTAGATAATGCCAAGTAAGTTTGTAACTAAACAACCGACTAGTCACATTACTGTCTATACAGGAATATAAATTGGTTCAACTTTAAAATTAAGGGCTTAAAAGTAAAGCTATATTGACATTTTTCAGGCTGTTAAAGGCATATTTTACTCTTTTTCAGGCTACTGTAAAATGGAATCCTCCCGTTAAGTCAGGTTCATTCCAAGTCTGGGGGAGACATTACATAGTCAGTGTGACTCTCAGGTAATATCGGAGCATTCTGATGTAGGATTTTAAAATTAAAGCCTTAAATGTCTAATTAATGCTCTATTTTAAATATTATTCAGGCTGTTAAAGCCATATTATACACTTATTTCAGGCTACTGTAAAATGGAATCCTCCTGTTAAGCAAGCTTCATTCCAAGTCTGGGGGAGACATCACATAGTCAGTGTAACTCTCAGGTAATATCAGAGCATTCTGATGTAGGATTTTAAGATGAAGGGCTTAAAACTAAAGCTATATTGACATTTTTCAGGCTTTTAAAGGCATATTGTAATCTTCTTCAGGCTACTCTAAAACGGAATCCTACTGTTAAGTCAGGTTCTTTCCAACTCTGGGTCAGACACTCAGCTAATATTGGACCATTCTGATGTAGGATTTTAAAATTAAAGCCATAAATGTTTAATTAATGCTATATTTTAAATCTTTTTTAGGCTACTGTAAAACAGAATCCTCCTGTTAAGCCAGCTTCATTCCAAGTCTGGTGAAGACATCACATATTCAGTGTGACTCTCAGGTAATATTGGAGCTTTCTGATGTAGGATTTTAAAATTAAGGGCTTAAAAGTAAAGCTATATTGACTTTTTTCAGGCTGTTAAAGGCATATTTTACTCTTTTTTAGGGTACTCTAAAAAGGAATCCTCCTGTTAAGCCAGGTTCATTCCAAGTCTGGGTAAAACAACACATATCCAGTGTGTCACTCAGGTAATTTTGGACCATTCTGATTTTAAAATTAAGTAACGCACATTATGCCTGCTGATCAAAGTATCATTAAAAGGAATATCAATATACTAATAATATTCAAGAGACAAAAGATGTGACACAAAAACAACAGCACAGACTCCCAGAGTGTTTTCTCAAAGTGAAGTTTCATTTTTAGCACATAGTTTTTTTCTCCATTCTACATCCCCTGTAATGTTACGTACAGTAGTAAGCCTCTCTACATTCAAACACCCCCCCCCCCCCACCACCACCACCGCTGTGTTGGACCCCAAAATATACATCTTTTTCTTCTGCATCGTCTTTGTCATCTTCTCTAAGGTTTTTCTTCAACACAACAAACACAGACCATGGGCAGACAGTGCAAATCTAGAAATTCAGTGAAATTGCTACGTAATGCAGTTGTAGGTTTCGGTAACATTATATATTCTCATTCCGTTACTGTTTCTCTGACTTATTGCCATTCTATCAAGTCTAACTCTACATCTTTTCTTTCCTCTGTCTTCCTCCTCCTGCGTTTTTTTTTTTTTAATCTTTACTGGCTGCTTTCATTCGATCTGTTCCCATGGATTTCAAAATGACAGTGAATAAAACCAACGTTTAATGGCTGTCTGCGAGGCGATTCCCAATCTCTCTACGAACACTCTCTCTTCTCCTGTTCTGGAGCAGTTCTAGAAAGAGAAAATATTACTATGGATCAATGTATGAGAGAATTCTAGAACAGTGGGAGCTGGGGTTTGTGTTTTCATTGAGTCAGCTGACCAATAGACAATAATAATCAGGAGGGTTTGGTAATTAAGCTAGCCAAAACAAATATCATAAAGTAAGCTGGGTGTTATGAGCAGTGTCAAATTTAGTCTCTTTTCAGTTTTTTTTGCCTGAATCAAAACAATGTTTGAAACCAAAGAAATAGGAGGAGGTCTTTGTCTGCCCAGAGTGCCAGCCAGGTGGTGTTTGCAAGTGTGGGTTCTACTGGCATGAGACTGCTATTACACCAAATCCACCAGTGCTATTTCTGTGGCTGCTATTGAGCTATAGATCAAGTTTGTGCGCGTTATGCTCCAGTATTGTGCAGAAATTCTGCCTGAAAGGAAAAAAAGACTTTTCAGCATTGTGGTACTTAGAGAACAGAGGCTAATGTCAATGGTTCCCAGGCCAAGTTGGGGGATAAATGTCACCAGGTAATTAAAAAGACGAGAAAAAAAAAAGTATTTACACAAAATTTTTACTGATTTGGATCTTGAACTTGAGCACCCAATTAGAATGCACACTTAATGTTTTTTAACCCTTGTGTTGTCTTCCCGTAGACCAACGTTTTTCTGGGTCAAAATTTTAAGTGAAAACCTCCTTAAGACACTTTTGTCATTTTTCCCAAAGTTTTTGAAGCTTTCTCCGACATTTGTTGTCACTTTTTGGATGTTTTCTAACTTTTCCAGAAGTTCTTTCTCACTTTTTACAATGTCTTTGTCAATTATTTCTGCATTTTTTGGGATGTTTTTGTTGTTTTTTACCTACATTTCTGTCACTTTTTTCAGTGTTCTTTAATCTTTTCTTTCTTAAAATGCTATAAAATTGAATAAAACACCCAAATTCAATGAAAATACTGAACTGACCAGTTATGTAACTAGTGAGGAGCATTGTATGGAACCATCCACGTTATTTGTTTTTACAATTTGGTTGAAGGAAAGACAAATTTCTGAATTAGAAACTTTTGGAAAATAGGGTTAAAACACTCTTTGGTTAAACTGCTCGCAACTCATGTCCATACAAAGGCCAAGGGGTTTTGCTTGTAGGGGTCACAAGCCAAAAGGTTGGGAACCACTAGCATATGTGATAATGTTGACTCAGGTTCAATTTTCTAGCTTTTTCTGGAGCTTTCAATCGTATCTCACAGTCCTCATCACATCAGCAGATGGAGTTTGCTCAGTTGACATTTGATGTCAAACTACTGTTTCCATGATCAACAATGAACTTTCTTGGACAAATTTGGCAATATTTGATTTAACTGACAAACGCATTGGTGGTTATAATCTGGATGTTGGATGCCACATTTGTAAATGAAATTAACTGAAAAGCTGCAGTGTCAACTTTAGAAATCAACGAGCTCTTATGTGGAAAGAAACAGTGGGAGATTATGTGTGACTGCAGCCTAGATAGCATCAGAGCAAGGCAATCCAACTCAAACCTAAAAGCATTCAGAAAAACCTAGAAAATTGGTCCGGGTACAGGTTCATTATGACTCTGCTTAAAATGCTAAATCAGTCAATAACAGCTCAATAAAAGTTGAAATGCCCGTCCGAGAGCTGCATGTCAAATGGATTTCAGAACCTTGTTGACTCAGGCATGATTGAAGTGAGTGTTTTGAAAAACAGCTGGTCTGAAGGGTTTTTGAATGTTTAGTGATGAAGCAGCCGACAGCGTCTCAAGCGTCAAAAAACACAATCGATTTGTTTTACAATACATTCGGATTCAAACCCTGTCTCTAAGGAAGGAGAGAAGGAGAGAGAGAGAGAAACCAAGAGAGACAAATTTCTCTCATTTTTTATCACTCTGTCTACGGACATCTCCTGCTCACTGATTCCTTCACTGGATACACACCGACGTGTGCGCATGCACGCACGCATGCACGCCCACACACACACAGACACACATACGCACGCAAACACACACACACACACACACATACACACAAACACACACAAAATCCCTCCCACACAGACAGACACACACAATCTGACCATCATCTTCAAATAAGGTTACATTTTCCTGATCAAATAGAAAATAAATAGCATCAGTATCAGTTTTCCACAAAATGAACAAGATTATCCAAAAACCAAGAAGAAAAAAAAACATAATTACAAAGCAAAATCATTTTCCATCAAATAAATTTACACAGAAAGTACCTTTAAGACATAGTGAATATCAAGGACGCAACAGGAGTAAAAACAAGAGTGGGGGGTAAACATTTGAGTGTGATACTCACTTCCTGTTTAACCCCCCTAAAAACACAGATTATCCTGAAAGAATGAAAATATTGCTAAAATAATTTTTTTTTTTAATTTTTTTTTTTACCCTCTTCTCTTCATCCCATCACTCTAGCATAATGATCAGACAAGAAGAAACAGATTTTCCTTAGTTCACACCGGGGAAAAACTGATCGTCGTCATGGTCGCCATCTAGCAGCGTCAAATCTGCTGAGGCTTAAGCAACAGACGCTCCCGGGTTCAGAAATCCAACTGGATTAATGGGTTTTTCTTTTGGTCTGAAACACATGTGGTGCACTTTATTTGTCTTCCAGTACCCTTTGTGTTGGGTGGAGTTTACTAGTCTGCTTGGATACATTTTTGGTTAGGAAATGGGGGGGGGGGGGTTCTAAACTTCAACCTTGTCAAATGTCACTTTGGCAAATGTGTGAAATGTGTCCATTTTGTAGAACTTCTAATCAGAAAATGAATGCCGTGTGCCCCATCATAAAAATGAAATGTACCCTGTGGAGTTTCTGGGTGGGTGCACATAATATTTGTATTATATGCACATGGGTACACGTGCATGCTGTTCCGTTGATTGGCAGTTGGTGGCGGTAATGTGCAAATGAACGTAGCAATATGCCAACAAATGCAGGGAAGAAGAAGATTTCTAGCAGGTAAACATGGATGTAAACAATGCAAAAGTCCAAATAAATCTGCTTAACCAATGTTTTATGAGGAAGGTAATGCATTCAACGCTTTTGTCAAGCCTGATGTGTTTTAGTGAGTGCCACTGAATGTAAACATAACTTTGTTTGCAAGAAAGCTCCACGGGGCATCTTTAAGCACACACCGAAAAACATTATCTTTAAATAATGTGGAATGTTTGGGGATTTTTTTATTTATTAAATACCCCTTTAAATTACAACCACCGCACCACAAACTACCAAAATTTCAAAAGAAAAGAAAACCAGCCACTGCCAATCCAGTTCTTTCCTTCCCTCTTTAAGGTCTGTTAAAAGAGGAATTCCGCTGAATTTCAGCACTCACATTATGGCCTCATACAGTTAACATGTGATGTGAATTCAGAATTGGAACCGACTTTCCCCTTTATGGTATCTGCTACACTAGTGTTTCTCCCATAATACACTACAGAAATAACCAGAGACATATGTATATATATAAAAACATTATCATCATCATCATCATCAGTAGTACTTAGAGTAGAGTAGAGTAGTAGTAGTAGAGTAACAAGTAAGAAGAAGGAACAGTATTGTACTTTATATCATTATCATCATCTTCATTGGTGGTTATTTAATGTTGAGGGACTTTAGGCCCATCCTTTGGTGGAACCCGACAGAATGAGAGAGGAGTTACCGCCAGAACTATCTGTGTGTGTCTGTGTATGTGTGTGTGAGTCTGCACGTATGTGAGTGTGTATGAAATATTTTGGTGCATCAGTCAAGTGTTGGTATGTGAGATTAGTTTGACCTGGATACACATACTCTCTGTAGCTCTGTCTTCTTATATTTACAGTAAATATGTACCTGTGTCTGTGTGTGTGTGTGTGTGTGTGTGTCTGGTCTGTGTAATGTGTAATGGTTTTGGGACATTTGTGTGAAATTGCTTCTTTTATTTATTAATGTATTGTGCTATCCACGCATGAAATAAGCATCTCTGACCAAAAGATAAATACGACGCCACAGTACAGACTCTGAATCGATTGGTTAAATGTCAAGGCAAGTTAGACACATGTTAAACGTGGTTAGTGTTGCACCAAAAGAGAAATTTCATCTCTTATTTAAAGGCTGATTTGAAGCAGGCCAGCTACCAGTTTTGGATACTGACCTGCAGTTTGATAAACCAGCCACTAATTAAAATGACAGTCTGGACTTTTGGACAATATTCATCTTCTGATCTGCAACATAATGTGTGTACAGCTAAAAGTGAACCAGTTTCACACAAGTCTGTCAGAAAAAAAAAAGGTGTAAGTTTTACCTCAGATCACTGAGTTTGTGCCCTTTTTCACAAAAAAGCCACGCCCTCGATGATACAAGATAAAAAAAGAACAGTGGATTTTGTACCTTTTCTCTCCCAACACTTTCACCAGCAACCTCATGTCTTTTCCCTGTCCCCTAACCCCCGTGCTATCCAATCTCTGTGGAGCAGCACCTAGGTGGCGCTCTCCCCGGCCCCAGAGGAGGAAGAAGAGGCCCCGCTGAGCTTGGGCTCGGCCTGGTCAGTGTGGGCCGTCTGCGGAGAAGAAGGGGTCGGTGGGTCCCCTCTCTCGCCGCGCTCCTGGAGGTTGCGCTGGTTCCTGGCGGCCTCAGTGAGCATCTGCATCCGCCGGTCCTGGTGCTCCTCCAGGCCTCGCCAGAGATCTGCACGCTCCCTCTCTCGCTTCATTTCCCTGGAGAGGCGGGTCGAAGGGAAGAAGAGAAAAGGAGAGGGATAAGGAGGGATGGACACCAGAAATGAGCTGAAATGTTTCAGACATGCCAAAGTACTCTGGGACCTGAGAGTAAAAATCCTAAGGGGATCTTTGGTGAATACTTAACTATAAGGAGGGTTGTTTCAAAGACAATTTGAGCAATTGTTAATAAGAAGGCATTCAGTGTACACAAACTCAAATCCCTGGAGATATGTTGGAGTGTGTTCACCATCACACTTAACTACAACTACAATCACACAACAACTGATGATCATTTAATCATCAATGTTAATGAAGTGCTCTTAATAGACAATTTAAATCTTAATTAGTAAGACAAAAAACACAAAAATGAAAAGGCGCCACAAATAGCCTTCAGTTGGCTCAAATGATTAACCCTCATGTTGTCCTTGGGTCAAATTGACCCGTTTTCCTGTATCAATGTTTTGTCAATCTTTTTAACTAACCAATTGTAATTACCCAAAATAACATTATTGATTCCACACAATGCTCTTTAGCAAGTACAAATCTCTATTTTCATCAATTTTGTGATGTTTTATTCAATTTTATAGCATTTGAAAAACAAATTGAAGTAGTTTCCAAATAGGATGAGTAAAAGTTGACATATTCCAGTCTGTGATTATCCATCAACATCCATTCCTTTCATTTTAGACTGAATAATTCCTAATTTCTGCTTTTCTAACTCAAAAATGAGGTATAAATTCCTATAAATGAGGTTCATTGACCATAAATTCCAAAAATAACTGTACAACTAAAGTTAATAAGTTAGAGTTACGTAGTGTTGAACATCAAAAAGTGACAAACATTGAAAAAAAGCATCAAAAGTGTTGAAGAAAGGAACAAAAATGTAAGAAAAAGTTTAAAACATTGATAAAAAACGTCAACAAAAGTGTTGATTTTCAATTTTGACAGGAAGACAACATGAGGGTAAAAGAAGTGCAACAAGTATTCTGGTTGGATTAGTTGCAAGAAAGTGGTCAGCGGCCCAGTATAGAAAACTATACTGTATACTGTATATTGCTAAGAACTTGCTAAGAAGACTTGAGTATGTTATTAGTTATTTGAGAATAAAATAAGGGATTAATCCATTTTCTGGTATAATTTATGAGCAATTGTTGACCTCATGGGACCTTTAAGCAGGTCTAAATGAATTATATTAAGCATATCTAAATGTAAAAGTTATTCCCCAGAAGCACAATAGAAAACAGACTTTACCTTGGCTGAATGACATCCTATGGCAGTTAATGAAGACAAGAGATGCAACCTTGAAAACATCTATTAAATCAGGCTTAGCAATTGATGCGTTAATATATAAGGGTCTTAGAACCAGCTTATTTCTTTCTTGACATCATTTAACGGGCAAAAAGAAACTATAAGAGCCGTTTTATGGGGACACTAATGGTACCTGCACATCTTAATCAAACATGACAGACCATGTAAATAAATAATAAATAAAAAGCTTTAAAGCTTTAGAGTTGTTGGTAAGCCTTGGTCCGAGCCAGGCTAGCTCTTTCCCCTGCCTGCCCTAATGCTAAAGTTAACCACGCCCTGACTCCAACTCCGTACTTGTCTCACACACATGATATTAATATTGATATCGTGCACTCGGAAAGAGAGCAAAGATGTCAAACTACTCCTTTAAGTTTTGTTTCCCAAAAGTATCCATTATCTTGAGTTCAAAACTGCGTAATGAATTAGTGGAATCATGATGTGATCCATGTTGAAAAGATGACCTAAGTGATACATACTTACAATGTGAAATATAATGTAATGGATAATGGAACAAATGTCTTCTATTTCTTTCTCTTGTTTTCACTGTTGTATCCAGTGACACATACATACACACACACACACACACACACACACACACACACACACACACACACACAAAGAGTGAGTCATACTCACTTCTGTTTCTCTACTTTGTAGGAGGCAGTGAGGTCATCAAACAACTTGCTGTTCATCTCCATGAAGGTCTTCAGCACGTTGTAGATCAGAGACACAATAGTCCTGAAGAGACAGAGGAAGAAGATAATCTCAATAAGTCTCATGCCATTATGGGTTAGGAAACAGAGGTTAGAAAAGCCTGTGTTTTGGGCAGATTACCCCATTGGCAACCATATGTGTCTCTGTTCTTTAATGCAAACATTTTAGCATGCACTCTTAGATGATACTGTAGAAGGCTTGTACATTTTTGTCAGTGTTGGGAAATTAGACTTTGTATCAGCTGTGAAGCTAAATGCTATGAAATATTCTTACATATTAGCAGTGGTGGAGAGTAACTAAGTAAATGTTGGTCCCATGTTGTTAAAAGTGAGATTTTTCATGGTGACGGTATTGAAGTGCTATATAAATACTGTGAAAGTATAAAAAATGCTCAATCCACAGAGAAATGCACACAGCCCGTATTCAGAAACTGTGTCTTTAAAAAAGTCGTCAGGACTTATGTAGGGTTGTGATGTCGCAACTATACCAAATATAGATAGAAAGTGCTGCTACAGTGTACAGTCCTCGGCTGCAATGGGAGTGCACACCCTTACAGACCCGGGAAGACCCAGAAACGCTGACCAATCAGGGCAGACTACTTTTTTTGGGAGGGGGTCTTAAAGATACAGGCATTAAAACTGAGCTTTTTAGACAAAGGGTGAATACAGGTATATTCACACAGACAGTATAATACAAATAACGTGTTTTTGAATATTAAAGCATGTAAACTATGTTCAATAATACTAACCCAAAATACAATTATGAACCTGAAAACAAGCATGAAATTGGACCTTTCACTAGCTATGTTTCCATCCACATGTTTTTATCCAAATTAAGTGATTTTGAATGAAAAATGCCTCATGGAAACAGTAAAATTCAATGGAATTTCATGAATATCGACTTAAAAGAAATTTGTTTGGTCTTGATCAATATACGGCTTATGCGATAAACACTGATGGAAACATTATTTGCTGAATAAATAATGAATTGTTATTAAGTTTTGGGTAATTTTATGGTTGCAACCCTCCACAAAACGAAGAAGAAGTAGTTTTAGTTCATTTCCACCCAGTATTTTACACACATGGCGGGTGTCAACAAAAAGAGATGGAAGTGGACAGACGAGGACACAAGAGACTTTCTGAATTAAATTTATTAGGAACTCGTGAAGGAAATGGCCAACAAAGGTTAGGACAAGCGGTGGGACGTCCTCCGGAGTAAATGGAAGGCGCTCAAACAGCGAGACATGTCTCAAAAAAGAGTTGTCTCACAGCGGTGCCGGAAAGACAATAAAAGGCAAGTTGCATCTACATCATTATAGCGATGTGCTGATAGCGTCAT
This sequence comes from Etheostoma perlongum, assembly GCA_026937815.1. Lineage (NCBI taxonomy): Eukaryota > Metazoa > Chordata > Actinopteri > Perciformes > Percidae > Etheostoma > Etheostoma perlongum. The sequence continues at coordinate 7,496,569 of CM049389.1, forward strand.
TGTTTTCTTATCATAGCTTGATATGTCGCTATCAGCTGGCACATAAGCACTATTACAACTTAATATTGATCATTTGTTGGTAGAGAAAAACTTTGTCTGTAAATGTTTGTTGAATGTTGTGCGATTCAGTGCAAAAATGAATGGAAACACCTTCAAATATCTAAAATCAATTCAATATACCAATTTGATCGCAAACCAGCATGTGATGTCATTACCACAGGTTTTTATTCTTTTTAAAGCCGTTGGATGGAAATATACTTTCACCCGCTCAATTTGCATGAGTTTTTTTACCGAACTTCAGATAATTCGAAGGACAAGTGGATGGAAACTTAGCTAGTATCATTTTGAGGTACCTGCACGTTACATGAGTATGCTCATTTTGCCCATTGACCAGCTGAGCAACATCTAAATGCTGCTTACATGTGATTGCAGTAATAATAATCACACATTAAAATAGCACTTTGAAACAGAGCACTGTGCATAATGAGTACTTATATAATAAAATGTGAATGCAAGACTTTTACTTACAATGCAGCATTTTTCACGTGGTAGTATTATTCATTTTACTTAAACAAAAAGCATCTTAAGACTTCATCCCCTGTCCAAACTATAATACAGCTTGAGGTTACACCCATATTGACCCAAGGTATCAAAAGCTTTGAGTTATGAGTTGTATTAATGTGTGTGTGTGTTTGTGTTAGACACTGACTGGTTCCAGTGCTCCTTGGAGACTCTGTAGAGGGTGGCGAATACCAGCGGCAGGATGACTTGACAGTTCTCCTCTATCAGACTGAGGATGTATTCGTTGTTCCAGAAGTAAAGAGCCCGCTCCGCTACCTAAAACAAACAGACAGACAGAAGAGTTGGCTTTAATTTGTCAGTTGTGACTGTTTTTTCTGTAGGGATATGATACATCTGTAGGCAATTAGGACACTGTTATCAGGCGTTCTACTGCCAAAATGGTTTCATTTTGGGTCTATTTTCAAATATGTGATGATTTTCAATAATGCTTTTCAGTGTGGTTTCAATGTAGGAAAGTGTTTACCTGGAAGTGAGGGCTGGAGATGCAGGCTGCAATCTGTTTGAAGAGCAGCTCCTGGACCCTGATGAATTGAGATGGCTCAATCACATCCAGGATCTCTTCAATTTCCCCCAGGAACATCACCTGAATACATACATAAAGGACAGAAAAGACATCTCACGACTCCCAGAAGTGGATTGAAATGTGTTAAGTTCGTAGAAATACTTCTGCTGCTGTCCCACCTCTTTCTGCGTGCAGGTTTTTGGCCAGTACTTGAGCAGCCCTCTGATGATCTGCAGAGAAAATATGAAGCACATTAATATGAATAAACACTGCAGCCATTAGCTCAGCAGGGTAGCTGGCTGTTGTCCATATGTGCCATCCCCATTAACTCATATTCATACTCTGGCTCGTTTTTCACTGTAGCTCTGATTCAACCTTAGACCTTAGAGTTTAGATTGGTGAACTACTCACAAGGACTAACAATAATAGCACTGTTTGAAGGCTATGTGACTGGTAACCTCCGTTTATTACTACTTGAGTCGTATTCTGTAGCTTTGTGCAGGATTTCTATTTGGGTAAAACGTTCAGTGTCCGACCTTTGTTTTCCAAGTTATTTACCTTCAAATAACTTTAGATAACCTGGGGGGGGCGTTGTAATATCCCCATAGGGGATCAATAAAGACTATAAATTAAATTGAAATTAAAATAATGGATGTGTTGACACTTGGGGGGCATCAGAACAAGTTGTAAACCCAACACTGACATATTATCACCTTAAAATGTGTACGTACTGTAGCATATATGCTAGCAAACAGTTGCTTACTATCATGTAGACACAGAGCAAAACTAGGATTCTTATTTCTGGCTGCTTGGAGATTGCAAGTCCTTATTAGCTTTGTTTTGGTCTCCACCAGCTGCTGAGGGAAATATGTGGCTCTTTAGCTGCTAAAGGCTCCACTATGTTCACCAGGTGCCAAGCCATTGGTCCCACTTTTGTTTATTTAACTTAGTTCACAACAGGGCTGTTAAAGTTATATCAGCCGAAAGTCTTTCTTTAGAAGTCATATAAAGTTATACATTATGATTTATATGTTACCTGTTAATTTGAGCAATTGAGTCTGAAAAGTAGTAAGGCCGGCAGTTACTAAACTCTGAGTGTGTATTATTTGCGAGCAATGGGTCTTTCGTTTTCAGGATAATGGGCCGTCAAGACTATGGGCATCTTTCGAACTATGTGGGTTTTGGAAAAATGGGCCACTGGGCAGTCGTCGTTCCCCAGATAGTTGCTAATTTGTCTGTCTGATGATGGCCAGATAGTGTACAGGGGGCTTTTCAGCACTTTCACGCTAAAACAACTGCCTGCTGCTGCTTGAAAGATTGATAAAACAATAAAGTTGCAGGCCATTTAACCCAAAACAATGCACTGAAAGATGCTAAAACGCTTTGTAAATCTACAGACTGGGATAATTCTCTGTAGGTTTGTCACTTGATGCAACACCTTTCACATCACATGTAGTCATTTGAGCCATTGTTTACAGCAACATTTCATTTGTGCAGCTTTAAACCTATATGATTCTTTCTTGCAACATCTGACTTCTTTATAGTGAGTGATGTTACCCTGGTCCAGTATCACAGCAATTATCTTGGTTAAGAGAAATTAAATTCAATTAGCAAGTGTGTTGTAGTAAGTACAATAATGTAAGGAAACACAGTCTTACATATTCAGTCACTGTGGCATCTTTTTCCATAAACTGCACCACACAGTAGGCCAGCTGTAAGGACAGAGGAGAGGTGGTTAGCACGCATGCACACACACACACACACACACACACACACACACACACACACATTCCCTGAAGCTGTCAAAAAGACAAGGGGGATCTTAGCACTTATCCCTCAGGATTATACACTGCTAAAGATCGGAAAGGCAAGTTTTCCAAGGGGAGATGTGTGTCACGAGTGTGTGCGTGTGTGTGTGTCTACTTCTACATCAGCTTTTGTCTCCTCCTATATGATCTGCAATCATTTCCTATAATTCAGTAATTCATGAAGTGTGTGCGTGTATGCGTGCATGCGTGCATGCGTGTGTGTGTGTTTTGCGGTTGCCCCCTCCACCCAGGCCGGTTGCCGTGGCAAGTGGACACCGTGGCGACGGAGACTGTGTGTGTGTGTGTTTACTTCGGAAGGAGTGATGTCACACACACAAAGTCCCTTAAGGGCAATGTGAGATAGAGTTTAGACCTCTTGTGTCTGCCTCTCTGTCTTTCCTCTTCAGTCCTCTTTCTGCCTTATGTGTTCAAAGGGTTACAGTAACTGGTCTATGTTACGACTTTTAGATAAGTAAGTTCAAGGGTCAGCTATATAAAAGTGTGTTGGATTCTCCAATTCTATAGATACAGACAGTAGAGGTTGTGTACTGCTAGATTATTGATGGTTGTTTTTTTTGTAGGACAATCACTTTTTACTTTCTTCTTTTTTGTTTGTCTTTGTCTCATTCCTGACCTGTAGCTCCATTGTCTGTCTCTCTGCCTGTCGGTCTTTCACAGCTTTAACTGCTTTCATCTTCTTTACCCATCTAATCCCTTTTTCCTTCAGACGGTGCACCTTTTTTGTTCTTGTCCTCTCGCTGCATTTCTAACTTTACTGACCCTCACTCGCACCACAACATGGTTACAGAAGCAGAGGGAAAGAGGGAGCGGAAAAAAAAAAAAAAAAAAAAGATCTGTGACAGCAGGGATCTCAAGTTGGAAATGAAAGGAAAAGTAGGAAGAAAAAAAGGGGATTAAAATAAAGGTGCTCATCGGTCAAACTATTTAAAGTATTAGCGAGGCATTAGAGAAGCTGTTTGGGGTAAATGTGCTGTTGGATTCTGTTGTCAGGCTGGGCTTTGTGGGCGCAGGAGGCCGTTGTTAGGCTAAGGATTATGGATATTATGGGGTTTTAAGGCTGAGTTTTTAACAATATTGATTTGAGCTCTAATGTTGGATTCTTGTCTGTAAAGTTGTTACAACCTGCATGTCAAAAAGTAGCCTTTTCATGCTTTTAACACTTCTTTCAGTGACTCTGTCAAGTATAACTACCTAAGTCAGTCTGATCTGTGAATCAGGCTGACGTATTCATAGTGTCAGTTTTGAAGTCGAGAACACGCTGTTAAGTTTGTAATGGACTCGAAACTTTGGAACCATGATGTGTAACCATGTTTGTGGCTACACGATGTTACTACAATTCAGTGACATAAATATATATGAGAAAACCCTTCACAGGCTACGGGAAGGATGATTCAAACAATGGTTTACAGTGTTTAGAAACCTTTAAGATGGATAAAAGGTGCTGCTGTGATATTATGTATTGATATTGGGCTCCAGAACTGGGTCACACCCGAGCACACACACCTACTAAGCACAAAACTGCTGTCCACTGGCATCATGTATCCCCTGTGACCCCTGTCAAACCCAGTGTGTGTTTGAGGTTGTGAATAATGTATGTGTGTGAACCACAGGGAGAGAGACGGGGAGGAGAAATGTAGGGCACGGTGATGCTGAGACTCAGAATGCACACACACACGCACACGCACACACACACACACACACACACACACACACACACACACACACACACACACACACACACACACACACACACACACACACACACACACACACACAGGCCTTTGTACAAACTGTACCTTCTGCATAATTAAAATAATGTGTGGCTGAAACAAAAAGCACACACACACACAATAGACTGGCTGCCTGTGTTGTCAAATATTATAATAACCCAAACACACATTTACACACACTCAAACCCCAAAGAAACCAAAGGCAGGAGCACGCACGCACGCACACACAGACACACCCACACACACACAGACACACGCACGCATGCACGCACGCACGCATGCACGCACACACACACACAAACACACACACACACACACACACACACACACACACACACACACACACACACACACACACACAGTGTAAATCAAAGGTGAGTACATCACTCTGCGGTATTGTCTGTGACCCTACTCTGCCTCCTAGTGGTGGCATTTGACACATTGCAGGAACACCATCCTACTACTACCATCTACAAGACCATTCATGTATTGTCAATTTATCAGGGTAAGAAAAAGACCAGAATTTCTTCTTAGTATTGATAGTTAATAGTTGGAGGTATAAGGTCTCTAAAACCTACAATAAAGCATGCCTTAGTCATGAGAAGAACTACAAAACCACCAAGTACTTTGGGTTTCATTTGATAGTTTGAGTATACTGAGATCTAGATATGGTTTCAGTGGCTTTAATACCCTGGCAAGCACAAAACATAATTCAGACTCAGAGTTTTGTTGATTTCTTTGCTTAAAAATGGTATGCAGAACACAAAATATCAGCTGAAAGGTACAACAGATTATCACATAAACATCTGTTTCCTGCATGCGGCTTTAGACATGGCATCAAACTATATCAACACATTTTGGTACAGTGCAACTGCATTTGTGGTATTGAAACGAAACAAACAAAACAAAAAAGAAATGAGTGTTGAACATTTCTATAGCAGAAAGGTATAAAAAAGTGGGGTTATAAGGCACAAATAATTGATCTAAAAATTAATTTAATCAAAATTGCCATATTGTCTAGTGAAAAATCAAAACGGCAACAGGCACAACATTTGCTAAAGGCAAAATATGTGTGAAAATACCATTCTGATGAAGTATTGTGGTACTGCAGAGATGACTTACAAATGGTATCATTCAGACTTAAGAAAAAAGTCTTTCTTTGGTACAGATTGTCGAAAAAAAAAAAAAATGACACCACGATCATTCTAATATATTTTTCCATGAAAATGAGAATAATGATGCTAAATAAAGACAATTTCCTCCAATATTGTGTAACATATTACAATTACATTTTCAGTAATTTATTTACTACATTTTGATTAGAGGATAAACCCCCTTGAGATGCACCATCTTGTTTTCAAGGGCCATTGCCAAATAGTCCAAAATACAAAGACAATTAAATACTGGAGTATGCAAGAAAGGGTCACTGACCTGTGCGTGGAAGATGGAAAGGGACTTCGCCGTGTGTAGCGGGATGAGAACCCGAACCAGGAACTGTTTGTGTTCGGCCTTCAGCGGCAGGGCGAAGCCATTTATGATGCTAAAGGAAAGGAGGAAAAGACAGCACAGTTATAGTTAAATACTATCATCATGAAGCACTCTTTTTTGTTTTGTTTTTGACAAAACAACACAAGGTGATGTTTTTGTTATTTTTTTCTCTGCATTTACACAAAAACATCAGATATTACTCATAAAATCTACTACTAACATCTGTGTGGGCTTGTGCATTCGTCTGCGTGGTGGACTTTATTCTTGTACTGTGTCCGTTCCCAAGTGACTGGACAAGTGCGTGATCTGCTGTTCGCTGCTGCACTGACGGACATAGTGGTGGTTCAACATGCAGAAGGAAGCGTATGAGCAGTGGATGAGTGGGAACTCAACTTAGGAAGTATGACTCTTATTTAGCAGCACTTTATTTATCTGTTTGTCTCCGTATCAGTCACTCTGTCTGCCTTCCTTTTCTCATCGCATCTTTGTTTAATATAACATTTCTTTGATATCTGCCTCCTGCTGTTCCTCTCATCTTTCTCCCTGCCTCCTGTCTTCTTCCTCTCGCACTTTCTTTCTGTACAATGCGTCCTCGCTCACCCATCTCTCTCTCCCTCTCTCCGTGTGTGGGAGGAGCTATAAATACCCCTGTTACCACCAACATGAATACAAACCTCTCTCTCCTCTCCTGCTCTCCTACCTTTCTCCACTTCTGACTCACCGTTCACTCACTCTCATCCTCTCTCCATCCCTCGTCCCTCCATTCCCTCCCTCTCTTCTCACCTTGAATTCGTCATATCCTCTAACTCCCCTCTCGTCCTTCTACATTAACCCTTAGCTCTTAAACCTCAAAAGTCATCGCCCATTTTGGATTTACATTTTTTTTTGGATCAGGTGAAATGGTGGTCATGGGTTGGAAGGAAGGTTTTAAGATTTTGTATGAAGCTCTTTATTCTTCATGAAGGGCAAATCTAAATTTAAAAAAATGTTAACCAGTATTCAGATAAATCAATCTCCAGTCTCTCTAAATCTTATGAATCCATCCCTCTTTTCAACTCTCTTTCTTTTTTTCTATATTTAGACATGGGGCGACAGTAGCTCAAGTCCTTGCAGGGAGTGTAGACCGGTAGCTTTGCATTTCCGAGGTGTCCTTGAGCAAGGCACTGAGTGACTCCTGTGAGTCAGCCCCCTCACACTGACAGCTCCCTATCCATAATGTGTGTATTTGAGCCTGTGTGTGTGTAAATATATAACATGGTGACATTTTTGTTTTGTTTTTAGTAAAGTATAACTTTGTTTTCTAACATCAATAAAGACTATTTGAAGGCCTTTCTGTCTTATCAGTGTCAAATAATGAAAGACAAAGACAGAGCTAGACTCCAGCCCAGAATGCTATTGAGAGAAATTCATATTTACTGATTTGTTTGCTTGATGTCTCATCTTCCATTGTCATTGGTTTATTCTCTGTCTCCTTCCATGTGTCCGTGTCTCAATCCTTCTATCAACTTGTCTGTTTATGTAACACAAGTACGTCGATTTAACATGTCATTGCTAGTTTCTCCGTCTCCTACTTGAGTCAGGAGAAATAGAGCTCTGCAGCATGTCTACATCTCACATGGGAGAATCATTGATCTGCTTTCTTTACAAGAAAGAAACTGTAACTCCCCTCTCTTTTTTCTGTACGTTAGCATAACAAGGCCAATTCCTACCTTGTTGGCTAATTAGCTAGGTTGTCATGTAGCTTGGATTTTTACATCACCAAAGTGAAAAGACAGTGTTAGAGGGAGCAGCTAGCTGGCTATCAGAGTTAAAATGTTTCTCAGAGAAAGACACACAACTCTGGGACGAGCAAATATATGTTTTTGGTCACGCTGGTGTTAGCTAACAGAAGCATGCCAACAGAAGCTAGCTATCACTTGCTCTTAAAAATACAAGCTCTGTGAAACTAGTGCAGTCTGTCCAGCACTCTTTTCAAGGCTAGTGTTGACTAATGAAAAACTAAGGTAGCAAAAGACTCCAGACACTGGAATTTCCTTGTGAGAAAAGCAACTATTCATTACTATCGTTTTTTGCCTTCTTCTGTTGCCCCTTCTTCCAGTCTTTATGCTCAGCTAAGCTAAACTAGCGACACCCTGAGTCCAGTTAAAGTACAGTAAAGCACAGACATGAGTTTGACCTTGTGTGTTTCTCATCATTCTGCATTTGACGGAGTAAGGAAAATAAACTAGATAATATCACCACTCTTGTTTGTATTTATCCTTCATTTTCTCTCTCCCTTCCTTTCTCTTTGTTGCTGTCATCTCTCTATTCTTGTTTCCATCAATTTGTGTACGAGCTCAGGCAGAGAGCAAGACATGATAATCAGTTTCCTTGCTCTCTCATTCCTATCTTCCTCATATGTCTCTTACTGGCCTCAGAGACAAAACAACACACCTCTGAGTCATTTCTCATTTACGTATTTAACCCTCCTCTTGTTTTGCCTCTTCTTCCTGCCACCCCCCACCCCCCAGCTTTACTCATTCGCCTGCTGCCTTTGAACTCATTTCTTATTCTGGCGGACTTTGCACCTGCGGTTGGGTTCAGCTGATAAGAAAGAGGGAAGAATGATAATAAATCAAAAATAAATGCTAACTGTTTTTTGTGTTGAGCAGTTGCAGTATTGGTTATGCTCTATCGCCATTTTTTCGTAGTTGCTTAATTCACTGGGTTACCAGCTGTCTCATGGATAGGCACAGCTGGCCAAGTACAGTATGTGTATATAAGTGTGTGTCTTAACACTACAACTCCAAATGCATTCATTAAGCCACGATATGCTACAAAATATGCTTTCCAGCAGAGCAGCAGAGTATGCTCCAAAGTGTCTGCGTGATTGGGAATACGAACCTGCCGAGGATTTCCAGAAGCTCCGCGACCCCGTTGAAGTGCTCAGTTTCATATATGAACCTGAAAACCAACACAAAACACACACACACACACACACACACACACAGAGTGACTTCTAATGATGCATCGGTAGGTCAAGCAAAAAGTAAAAGCAATTTAAAGAAAGACTACAATTCTTGAAATAGTAAAACATTGTTAACTTCCTGTAAAATTACAAATGCATATAATTCCCTGGCATTCTTGCCTTTTCTAAGGAATTGATTCATACCATGATGTACTGTGTCTAGAAGGCAACTCTGTCACCTGTGTGATGTTATCATGTGAGAGTGACATGAAGTGCAATGACTGCTGTCAAAATGTGATGATGATGATACTGAAACCAGTTAACTGAGACAGAAATAGAGCATGTTGCAGCACTGCAGCTCTCCCGTGCTTGCATTATATTGCAAAGACAACAATTCAGTCACACTTGGTAAAGGGTTAAGATGAAACATGATTGTACATCACAGCACTCTTGTTGGTCAAAGCTGTTTAACCAATTATTTGAGGAGATTTGTGTAGCAACTCTCAGGATAGATGTGAGTGTTAGGACAGTGAGTGTTATGCAAATGTACACAGTCATAATTTTGCATGTTGTGTGCCTGTTTGTGTGCAGAATACTGCTTTATCTGAGCCAGAAAAATACTATGAATAATTCTCAAATGTTTAGACGACATGTCCCAACCCAATCCCATTTTCCTCTGTGTTGCTGCCCCATTGACAAATTGTGCAGACCATAATTACAGTGTACCAGCAACTATGTGGGAAAACTGTTAACGTCAGCCTCCTAGGTGTAGTTCAGTCAGCAAAAAAACTACAGAAGTATAGAACAAATTGGTGACCAGACGGGTGCAAAGACATTCATATTTAAAAAATCATCATATTTAAAAAATCTAATATTATTATCACTAGTACTGATGCAACTAATTAAAAAAGGAGCTGTAAACTGTCTGGTTTCACTTGTTAAATAACCACTCCAAATAAGAGGGTTTCCATTCTTTCCATACAATAGTTTTCCTTTTTTGTGTTTTGAAATCATGACGCACCAAGCTAAAGCAATGCATTACAGAGGCCATTAGCACAGGTTTTTGCTCTACTGATGGTCTTTGTTGGCTAATAATTGATTTAATGATGTCAGAATGCTATAAATAGCCGTCTTAAATCCCTTGCATTGGATTGGTGAAAGGCAGCCTGAACCTGAGGAAGATGTTGTTGATCTGTTTGCGGATGTAGGCTCGGAGGCCCAGTAGTTTTCCATAGACACGGTGTAGTATGGTCTTTAGGTACTCCCTCTCCCTGGGGTCCTCGCTGTCAAACAGCTCCAGGAGCTACACACACACACGCACGCACACACGCACAAAGATAATTACAGACACAATTACAGTACATTTGTATTATGGTTCTTGTGTCTGACTGCATTAATTTCCTACATTTTAACTGTTTAACTATTCTTAAACGTAAATCTCTACATCCGACCGTCAAAATAATCTTATTTGTTACATTTTCTTTCTCTGTATTTTTACTGATCAATTTCAAAAATAAAGCAGGACATTAGACGTCTTTTATTAAATTTTTATTTATATGTGCCCCTTAGATATCAAACTTAGATATCAAAATGCACTCCAGCAGTGCACTCCAGCAGGGATTTTACTAGGTTCTGCGATGACTGCTGTTTTAGAGGAGCGCTTCATTTATTTATACCTTTTCATTTACCAGGATTTTAGAAACACTTTAGAGCTTTGGATTTCTCAAACTGCGAAGAGAGAGAGAGAGAGAGAGAGCGAGAGAGAGAGAGTGAGAGAATTACCTGCAGGACAAACTTCTGGTCGACGTAACGTTTGGCCATGGAGGGCTGGAAGTCCGGGCTCTCCAGGAAGCGCAGAAAGAACTCATACACCAGCTAACAGAGGCACAAACAGTTAGCAATTAGACGTTATTCAGTGTCTGTGTTTATCTCCTTATGGAATAGTTTGACATTTCTACAATTATTAATGTTGTTGTCGAGAGTTAGATGAGAAGACTAATACCACTCTCATGTCTGTACACTATATACTGTACTGCCTAACCATGTCGTTAAAGCCAGCTGCTGGTTTATGGGGCGCCGTTTGTAAAGCGGCTCACGCTGAAAATAACAGCAACATTTTGTCACATTTAGCTTTAAATAATGTTTAAAAAACTGGTCTGAAATTTTGAGGGTCACTTTCTTGCACATTTACAACAATATTTGTCAACTTGGAAATATTTTAAATAGTTAAATCCAAATATTAAATATTACACCTAAATGTTAAATCTTAAATCTAAATACTAAATCTAAATCTAAATGTTAAATCTAAATCTAAATGTTAAATCTAAATCTAAATGTTAAATCTAAATATAAATATTAAATCTAAATGTTAAATCTAAATCTAAATGTTAAATCTAAATATTAAATCTAAATCTAAATGTTAAATCTAAATCTAAATGTTAAATCTAAATATTAAATCTAAATGTTAAATCTAAATCTAAATGTTAAATCTAAATCTAAATGTTAAATCTAAATCTAAATGTTAAATCTAAATCTAAATGTTAAATCTAAATCTAAATGTTTCGAGTGAAACTAAATATTTAGCTAATATGCAAATGTAATGCCGGTAACCGGAAGTAACAAAATAAAAGCTCAAGGAGGTCAGTGTATGTTTATATTGTCAAATAACGAATAAAAATCATCTCATCCGTGGATATGGACACTTGCACTTGGATACACGTGATAATAACTACCTAAAATAATAAACACAGTTGGAGAAACTGTATTTGAAGAGTACTTTGAGTTTTTAGTGTCACTTTTATGAATGGTGCCGGACTTATGACCTGTAACCACTATAGCCAGCCACCAGGGGGCTCACGTTGACTGGTCTGTCACGTTCGCTTGCAAGTCAGCAAGAGCCTATCTATCCCATAGACCGTTAATATTAATAATATACGGTCTATGATCTATCCCCCGACAAGGCACGGTACTGTCGGCCATGGTCACACTGCGAAATGTACAACGAACCAGCGTTAGCCGAGAACATGGGCAGAGCCGTCCCGCTGGCTCTACAAACTTATTCAACAGCGACAGTAACAGCCTCAGGGCCGCCGCAGGCCACCTCGGTTAGTATGTTTTCCAAAACACGTAGCTAGCATAGTAGAGATTTGCTACTACCTTGACAGCGATCCAATGCTAGCTACGTGTTTTGGAAAACATACTAACCGAGATAGGGTGAGAAGCTCAGTCATCCGAGAGGAGCTCGGAGTAGAGCCGCTGCTCCTTCGCGTCGAAAGGAGCCAGTTGAGGTGGTTCGGGCATCTCGTAAGGATGCCTCCTGGGCGCCTACCTAGGGAGGTGTTCCAGGCACGTCCAGCTGGGAGGAGGCCTCGGGGAAGACCCAGGACTAGGTGGAGAGATTATATCTCCAACCTGGCCTGGGAACGCCTCGGGATCCCCCAGTCGGAGCTGGTTGATGTGGCTCGGGAAAGGGAAGTTTGGGGTCCCCTACTGGAGCTGCTGCCCCCGCGACCCGACTCCGGATAAGCGGATGAAGATGGATGGACTAACCGAGGTGGCCTGCGGCGGCCCTGAGGTTGTCGCTGTCGCTGTTGAATAAGTACAGCCACCGGGACGGCTAAGCTGATGTTCTCGGCTAACGCTGGTTCGTTGGACATTTCGCAGTGTGACCATGGCCGACAGTACCGTGCCTTGTCGGGGGATAGATCATAGACCGTATATTATTAATATTAACGGTCTATGGGATAGATAGGCTCTTGCTGACCTGCAAGCGAGCGTGACAGACCAGTCAAAGTGAGCCCCCTGGTGGCTGGCTATAGTGGTTACAGGTCATAAGTCCGGCACCATTCATAAAAGTGACACTAAAAACTCAAAGTACTCTTCAAATACAGTTTCTCCAACTGTGTTTATTATTTTAGGTAGTTATTATCACGTTTATCCAAGTTCAAGTGTCCATATCCCCGGATGAGATGATTTTTATTAATTATTTGACAATACACTGACCTCCTCGAGCTTTTATTTTGTTACTTCCGGTTACCGGCATTACATTTGCATATTAGCTAAATATTTAGTTTCACTCGAAACATTTAGATTTAGATTTAACATTTAGATTTAGATTTAACATTTAGATTTATATTTAACATTTAGATTTATATTTAACATTTAGATTTAATATTTAGATTTAACATTTAGATTTAGATTTAATATTTAGATTTAACATTTAGATTTAGATTTACATTTAACATTTAGATTTAGATTTAATATTTAGATTTAACATTTAGATTTAAATTTAGATTTAACATTTAGATTTAGATTTAATATTTAGATTTAGATTTAACATTTAGATTTAGATTTAACATTTAGATTTAGATTTAACATTTAGATTTAGATTTAGCATTTAGATTTAAGATTTAACATTTAGGTGTAATATTTAATATTTGGATTTAACTATTTAAAATATTTCCAAGTTGACAAATATTGTTGTAAATGTGCAAGAAAGTGACCCTCAAAATTTCAGACCAGTTTTTTAGACATTATTTAAAGCTAAATGTGACAAAATGTTGCTGTTATTTTCAGCGTGAGCCGCTTTACAAACGGCGCCCCATACTGGTTAGCTTAGTTAAATTATAAAATACTGCTTTTATAATGCTAAGATAAGCTAACAGGGTGAGGCTTCATATTGATTGGACAGATATGAGAGTGGTGTCAATCTTCTCATCCAACTCTTAGCAAGAAAGTGAATATGCAACCAATGTTATTGTTTTTTGTAAAGCTGCTCCAGGTAACATATCTTGATAATCACTCAAAATGGCAGCAAGAGGTGACTCTTTTGAAATATTTGAGCTTAGGCACCCAGAAATCTTAAAAGGTGACATAAGATAACTTCACCTGCTGACTGTATGCTTAAGTTTAGACCAAAAGAAACTGGAAAAAGATGTTGCTTTATGAGACGGTTTGGACTTCCAACGTTACGTTTTGATTCATCTCTTCCTGAAGGTGCAGAAGTGACTTAACACCACAACCAACTGTCCTCTGGGCAAACATCAAAAGTGTGTTGTGGAGATGTGACGTTTATCTTTGCTAGAGCTCCATTTTGTGATTCTGGCTTGTAAAACAGGAACATTTGGGCCTTAAATCTAAAACTTCAGATTAAACTGATCTAAAGGACCTCAGGCTCAAGTAAAGTAGGTTTCGCCCTCCAAAATATATTATATAATATATAGAAGGGCCCATTTTTCACAGCATTAACTGACATTGCATGGTGTTCCACTGAGCATCACAATGACTCCCAAACTTGTTTTTGGCGGAAAAAGCCAAAGTCAACTTGTTTTGCTGAACATATCTTTTCCAAGAGAAACTGTCTTTTACCTCTGCAGGGGAAAATGCATGATACTATGTTTGTACTATGTAGGCTATGTAAAACGTCAGGTTATGGTTATAATTTCAACATGAATTTGTGTGCTGTATGGATGAGTAACCTGCAGATGCGGCCAGGAGGCTTCGAGTGTTGGCTCATCTTCCTCAGGATCAAACTCTGGATTCTCGCTGGGTGGGAGAGTCCGGAAGATATTTACCGAAATCTGGAAAAATGCAAACAAGGAGGCGGAGGAGGAGGAGGGAAGGAGAACAATGGCAACAGGAGGAGGAGTGTGAGGAAGAATAAGGGAAGAGGAAAAGATGGAATGGATGGGAGGAAGGAGGGATGTGGATAGCGGAAGGGGATAAGGGAAGATGAGGGAAAAGCAGATCAGAAGGAAAAGGGAAGGGAAGGGAAAGGAGGTGGAGAGTTAGAAAGGCAGATTAAAAAGAGCCCCATGACATACGTCCTGTTCATGATACGGATATCCTTGCCATTAACTCAGGATTGAGAGAAAACAGAGGGATGCACTACCTGTATTTTCCCAAAGCTATGGTCTGTGAGTCTCTGATAAACCAACAACTCTAAAAAAAAAAAAACATCCTTTGACTCATTCCTAGACTTCATCCTGCTGATATTTTAACATGATGCACGTCACAGATCACCAAATTAGCTCTTAGGATAGATCCGGGATGAATAGCTGGTGTTATAAAACGATGCCAATTGTCATTGAAATTAAAATTTTTCAGGAGTCCTTTATGAAAAGGATAATTAGGTGGGTTTCCATCCACTAAATCGTGTTTGATGCTGTTCACTGACTGTGTTTGAGAAGAACAACTGGTAAGTTATGTAACCTGACTGCTTGCAAACTCATGATTTATTCAACAAATGCATTTCCACTGGCCATTTAGTGCATAAACTCCAGTACAAAAAGCAAGTGTGGTAAATCCCAACGCCCCAATTCAGCATTCTCTTCTGTTCTTTCCTTCTCTCCAAACGTCAGCTTGCATTGGTAAAAGTTCCCACTGCAGGAGGATATAGGCTCATTTTACATTACCATGTAAACCTCACTTGGATACAAAAAAAAAAAAAAGAGGTGCAAATCGTTTAGAGATAACTATAATTAGAATAAAATTCCACAATATTTCCATGTTTGGGACAAATCATCTGCCTCTCTGACTTTTCTTTCTTGGCCTCTCTCTTCCTCCTGTATACCGTGTATTCTGTTGCAGGCTCTGACCTTTGCACTTATTATTAGCAACTTATATTAAAGAATATAAGCTTTCTTTTACCTTATGGCCACACATTAAAGCCTTTGTCCACTTTCCTTTCATCCCATATCTGCCCTATCAGCATTTTCACATCCTCTGGGTATAGTGACTCCATAACATAAGCTATATCTTCTGCTCACTTTACCTTCTTTCCTTTCCTCCTCTCGATATCCTCTGGGACCTCTGGTGCTTTGTGTCAGTGTCCACATAGTTTCCACCACACTCTATCTTTCTTTTCCATCCCTCTATTTCTCTCCATCTGTGGATTGCTACTTAGCACGCTGTGCAAATTGTTCTATCTCTCCTTTCCTTTCTCCTCTCCTCAACACTTTTGATCATAGCCTCTGGTGACCTGTGGAAATGCTTTTCTGGCTTTCAACATTTCATTTGCTCATCCACATTGACCCACATTTAGATATTTAGCATTTATTCATCTGTCTTCCATTTCTCTCTTTTCATCTATCCATTCACTAGTCCATTATTTCCACCCCTATTCTCCCCTACCTACCATCTTTATAGCCTCTGGGTACAGAGGCTCAATGAGGACTCCTCTGCTAGTGGCCACGCTCTCCACCAGCTCATTGAGCGCCGCACGTTTGATCTCCTTCCCCTTCAGGTCAGCCACGCAGTCCAGGAAATCAAACAGCACGCAGCACTGCTGCAGCTTCTTACAGAACAGGTCGTGTAACTCTGCCACCGGGGCGTCTGGAGGATTGAGAGGCAGGAAGGAAGGACGAAAGAGAGAGAGAAAGACACATGTTAGACAAATAGGTTAACAGACCCAAAAAGGCCGATGCAGCTCAGCCAAATCTGACGGCATACCTGAAAGGCGCATTGGGTCTGGTAGTGAATGGTTTGACAAAGTGGGAATGTTGGAGTATACAGAGATGTATTCTACAGGTTAGGTAATGAGGGAAGAAGAGCAGACGAGTACTCCACACACACACACACAAACACACACACACAGACACATACCCTCCAGAGGGCTGTGTTGTATTTCTGATCCATTACCTGTCACATGCATTCTCCAGACCTGTTCGTCACAATGAAGCAACTCGCTGCCGGTCATCAGATTAAAACCTTGTGTCTCCAAAAAAAACAATAACACCTCTTTTCACAGATGAAGAGAAAGTGGCTGATACCCGTGGATTACTGAATACATGCAGAGAGTTTTAAATTGATTCCACGGGCCTGAGGAGGTGTGAAACTTAGCAGCTCAGTCTGCATCGTGCAAAAAAAGTTCAACTGAAATAACGAAAACAGCAAAGTAGAGAGCTACAGGCTTTGACAGTAGCCAAATGGGAATGCTTGGTTCTTTTTTTCTGAGTAACCAGATGATTGATGACTCAATAGCTAAATATAGCAGTGAAATATCCAATGTTTTGATTCCTATATAAGTATGTGAGATTTGGTCTGAAAAAATACTTTATTGATTTCCATTGAGATAAATTATGTAGAAATACACATTGATTCTAAAGATGGCTCCTAATCATAATGAAAATAGTTTGACTGCTACATGTTGCACAGGCTGCAGTTCTACTTTTTAATCAAATGATTTAAAAGTATAAGGACAAAGAAGCACTCTGCAATGAAGATGACTTGATCAGATACACCTGCAACATTTTATGCACTCAAATACAAGGGCGTCACTAACTACACCCAAAAAATGACCATAGAGTAAAATATCCATTGACTTCCTTCTGACACAGTGTCAACAAAACACATTCCAAAACTTTACTAGATTGCATTAACTCATGCAGGTGTGCTGAATAAACTGCTTACTCAGTATACTTACAGTCTTGAACAAATCTCCCTCTGTCAGAGGAAAACAATGCAGCTTTTAAAACGGCTGGGAAGCAGTCTAGACTTACTGTGCAATTAGAAAGAGGATGGTCCAATAGTCACCCACACACACACACACACACACACACACACAGACACTCACTCACTCACAGCAGGAGCGGATTAGATTTAACCCTTCTTAACCCCCAGGTGGAAGAAACGGGAGGGGTAAAGAGGGGCATGCCTGGAGCTTTTCCAGCCCCAGACCTCCACACCTCTTTGGACACACCATGACCATCTGCTCCCTTTGGCTAAAAAGCTGCACAACAATAGATGAGGGCTGCCCTTTGCTCAATTTTATTGAGCCACAAGACACAGACTCTTTTGAGACCATTAAAAACGTCCATTTAGTCTATCAATTACGCCCAGCTCTGCTTTCCATACTTTATATGGCGATGAGACAGAGTGTCCGTATTTGTACAGGATTTATTTTTAGTCTAATTCTAGGGCTGCATAATATTAAGAAAATATGTGATAACGTTGTTGAATATAGCAATAACGACATTACTTGTATATTTAAAACTGATCTTAAAGTGTGGGCCTACTCAGTTGTATATATAAAAACATTTTTGCTGCGTTCAGTATTCTGCTTAAATACAAAAAATTGGGTATTGAATTTAAAGCAAATGAAAGAAAATCATTTCCAACATTCTTGTACTGAACAAATTGAACATTGAATTGAATATAAAAGCACCACAAAAAAAGAATGGAAGTGCAGTGCAAGAGTGTCTATTGCAATATTTTGCAGCCTTTTGCAATGTGTATATTGTACCAGTTGATATTTGCGATGATGATAAAAATATTGTGCAGCCCTATCTTATACATACTATGATTACGAAGTTGCGGTTTGATAATGTCCCGATTTGGTGATATGATAACACCTACACAACTTAAATGAAAGAATATTATCCTATTTGACTTGCAACTTTATGTATTAGGGGTTAAATTAATTTAAATTTACCAGACTACAACTAGATTGTCCTTTATGCAAGAAATTGCTCTCTGAACATTTTCTTGTTATATGCAGATGATTGTGTGTTATTTGTGTCTCAGAATACCGGGACTGTCCTGCTTCTTGTTATTTGTCCATTCAACATTTAAGACGTGATCTGAATGCACGTTTTTCTGTTACTTTTCTGTAACATTATTTTTTTCTAGTGGTGACATCTAAGAGACTGTCCATTGTGCTGAACTGAGCAGCCAATTTCTTCTTGAACTGCAGCCATTTCTTAGTGACTGGACAAACGTGACAGAAGAGTTCACAGTTTTCGAACTACTTGTCACGAAAAACAAGTGTGAAAAGTTCTTTCTTCCAACTTTGCTTCCTGAATCAAGACTAAATCTGCAAGGCGACCACCTCGGTATTATGTGGTTCTTGGCTGGTTTGAGAGAGCTCCATCCTCTGATCCTATCCCTCTTCTACCTCTCTCCCTCTTCCATCCTTTCATTTCTTTCTCCACCTGTTTCCCTTTCCCTTCCTAATCTGCCACTTAATAACCTATCTTTCTCTTCGTCCTTTTCTCCTGATTTCTCATGGAACCCCATTTGCTGTCCAATCCCTCTGTCCCTCATGTTCTGTAGACAGACTGTGAAGGTGAAATCTAATCCATTTTTTATGGAGAGTAATTGTATAAAGATTTGCCGTGCTGGGAATGAGAAAAAAAAAGAGAACAGAGCGAGATGAAAGGAGGAAAAGGCATGTATGTAGAGAGTGCGAAAAATGGTGAGAAGAGAAAAAGAGAAGGGAGATGAAGGGAATGAGGAGACGTAGTGGGTCATGTGAGAGCAAGTGTGGGAGAGAGCAAAGAAAAAGACAATGAAAGCGAGGAAAAGTGTCAGGACATGACGGGCACAGACAGAGCCACAGTACACATTTTAAGGAAAATGGGCTAAAACTGTTTCTTGGTTGTCGGTGTTTACTATTGTCCATCCGAATTACACCTCGGCCTATTATCATGCCTGGAACAGGTAGAAAATGCTTACATTTGGAAGAAACATTTCCGCAAACTCAGTGAGTGATGTGTTGAGGAAGTGGAGAAACCAGCGTATTGCTGTGCTATTATTAGGTCAACACAGGTGGCTCCAGACCCATTAATTCATTCAATGCAGCTTTAAATGTCATGTCAGTGCAGTGATTACAATATTGACTAATATTTTAATCATCTAATTTGGTATTGTGAATGGGTAACAAGCAAGCCTATCTGTGACTATAAAATCCAAAACATTAAATGCATGTAGTTAAATTTGACTTCATGTATTTAATCTTTGTTAACTCAGAAAGTCTCTTGAGATTAAAACTCATATCGTCAACATGGCACAGTATTACCAGTTAGCCTACATTACCACAGTTATGAATGAAGCATGAGAAAGCAGTCAGTGAGAAAAGCAATAATGGTCTAGTCTTTTTATAAAAAGTAAGCCATCAGTGCTTAAAGTGGAGACAATGCAAAAGTGCCAAAAACTTCAGATCATCGAGTGGCCACTTGAGGCTGGCTCCATAAGGAAGATGATCCCCATAGACCCCCCTTGTTAAAAATACCCAACTGTGCAGCAGAATTAAACATTTACGCTGGTACAAAAAAATGGATTTTGATCTCTATAGCTGAGTTTCCTCTTCAGAACAACTGTAACACACCAGTTTAAATTATATTCAGGCATAAAGTTCTGCATAGGGCGTTTGACTTTGAGTGACGTGTATACAGTCCATGGTGCTAATACAAAGTGCTTCAAGCTTTGTACTACTCTTCTCTTAATTCTGTTCTTCCATTCATGTGACTGTGCAGATAAAGGATCCTTTTAAAATGCAAATTCATAAAAGAATGATACATTTACAGTTTTCAGCTTTTTTTTTTACATCCCTTTTGTCATTATCTGAAGAACTTACAGTACAGCTCGACTTTTTTTCTTTTTAAAGCCAAGACGGTAATGTTTGTCTATTTGTTTGTTTGTCAGCAGAATTATGGAAGAATTACTGGCCCAATTTTCATGAAACTTGGTCAAAGGGTGTAGCATGGGTCAACTCATGGGGCAGATACACATATCATCTTTTGTTAACATTACGACATAGGGCATTTGGCCTGGAGTGCCCTTAGTTACTGTATATGGAATGGAATGTGAAAGAGGTCACTCATAAGCCTCTTTTACACATAGTTCCTGGTAAATTACTGGGATAACCTTCCAGGCACCGCTAGTGATTATAACTATTCGCAAATACAGACAGATTCAGGAACATTTCCGCCTTGCACCCTTTCACACTTGCCATGGCAATGATGTTGGAAGGGACAGAAAACGGTTCTTATCCCTGCAATGTTCCTGCTTGTACTCACACCACAGCCATACAAGCAAATTCCCTGGAATGTTACTAGGTCCTGAGGTGGTGGGCAATTAGTGGGACAGATACCCCTTCATCTCCCATTCACACATGACCCCATCCAGGAAATGTCCCTGCATATTTCAGGGAAAGATTGCATGTGTGAAAGGGGCTATAGTGACAAACACACACATACTTATTGCCAGACTATGCAGTTCCCCTTAACTCTACGGAGCATTTAAGCTTCTTTCAGCTTAGAAGGTGAGCAAATGTCAATGTTGTGTTCCCAGCTTAGTATAGTAGACTTCATATTTAGTTTTAAAGTGGAAGCCATTATTGAAGTTGAAATTATATTGAAAAATAGAAATTTAGCAATTTTGTTGTGCACTTGTTGATTCTAGTGAGGTGCATTCAAACGCATAAAAGAGCTCTCAGCTGACAGCAAAAGTCCGTCCTGCTCGTCTAGTCATGCTTATTAGTAAAGCCAAGTAATATGCACATACAATGTCTCAACAACAGTTCCTAAGCCAGCCTTGTAGCTGTCTAAGAAGAGTGAAAGAATCTTTGGGCCATGAGGAAAATTATGTGTGAAACCTCTGGAGAGGCGACTCAATGAGAGATTACCTCTCCACAGAAGGCTGGGGGTGTAGGTGGTAAAAAAGCAATTACAAGAAAAATGAACAGAACGTTTTAACATTAACAGAAATACAGAGTCCAACTGTCCAATTGAGACATACTGTACAGTTCTACAACATGACCAAAAATACATATAACAAAGGACTCCAAGTCCAATTGGAGACAAGCAGAGAGAGCTCAAATACAGTAAATAATAATAATTTATACTTTTTTAATCCCGCAAGGGAAATTACAATCACTCTGTTGTTATTATTAGACACATTAAACACAGCCCTGAATTACACACATATGCTAGCACTAACAGAGAGATGTCAGAGTGATGGGGCTGCCCATGGAAAGGCACCCTGAGGAGCTGGGGGTTTGGTCCCTTGCTCAAGAGCACCTTGGCAAACTGGCACCTCTCCAGCTACCAGTTCAACACCATACTTTGGTCCATATACAGTATACAGCCTAGAAAAGCTACTGGGTCTCTTTACATTTTGCAGATACTGAGGACTGCTGTGTGATATTATTGGCCATTAAATAAAAAAACATTAAATTGCCAGGCATTTTAGTAAAGTCTAATGAGTCACACTGTCTGCCCCAGCTGTGCCCATTTTGCCTCTTTGTCCCTCATTTCAGTGACATTCCCATTTCCCCAGGCCCCTGCATCTTATCATATTAAGCTTTATTGAACAAGATGAACTATCTTAGAGGAATTATCCTTACTCAGACCCACTCCACCCATGTCCATTGGACGCCTGAAAAGTCCTTAAAAACACATATATATATATATATATAGTATACACACACATATATATGTATATATACATACATATGTGTGTATATGTCTGTATATGTGTATATATACATATATACACACATATGTATACACACATACAATATACACACATACTGTATATATATACAGTATATAGATATATACACACACATATATATATATATATATATATATATATATACATATACATATATATATATAAGACAGCATGTGACGTAGAAAAGATGGTAAGCGAGAGGAAGTAGAGGGGTGGGTGGGTTTGGTGAAAGGAGCAGTAACACAAGTATGAGCGGTGCCAAGCACCCTGCAACAACATCAAAAAAACATACACAGCTGCACAAATCTAAATATAGTCCTGCTGGAGAGAAACACAGAGAGGAAAGGAGGAAGAATCTGGGGAGGAACAGGAGGGAGGAGAGGGGAATTGTATAGGGTTAAAAGATGACATCATCCCCTTCATCCTCTTCCTGTTTCTGTTTCATCTTTCCATCACTAGGGTACCTCCCTTCTCTCCCTCCATCTTTAACCTCCAATCTCTCCAAGGTTTTTATTTATTTCTCTCAAACGAGCTCTAGTCTTTAAATAACAGTTATTGTGTGTGTGTGTGTGTGTGTGTGTGTGTGTGTGTGTGTGTGTGTGTGTGTGAAAGACAGAGAGAAATATATAAAGACTTTTTTCAATTGGTTGTTTTAGCCACCATCCAAGTCACACACACATACACACACACGCGCGCACACACACACACACACACACACACACACACACACACACACACACACACACACACACACACACACACACACACACACAGACAGTGACGCAGTGAGGAAGAGAGGATGGGGAGGGAGAAAAACATAGAAGGGGAATAGAGGCAGATAAAGAAAGAAAGCAAGAGAATGACACAGGTATATATAGTAGAAGAGAGCTACAGCAGCTACCAGTGGTGAGGCACCATGCAGAAGTCAGGTTGGTATATATATAAATCACCTTAAGGGGTTTAAGTGACGCTTTAAGTCCATCTCTAAGTAATCTAACCCTCCTTACAACATGTCCACTATATCACAAACTGTCTAGGAAACATGTACAACACATCATCCGGGTTACAAACAGCCTAATTAGAAAGGGAAAATGAGGAGTTGTGATGTTATCATGTGATTGACTACATCCCCCTCCTGTCACCCCTCCTCAGATGTTCAAGAAGACTAAAGAGTAAACAGCAATTTATCTTCCGAGAACGAACAGAACAAACCACCCCGCTGCTTTAAATTAATACTTGGAAGTCGTCACTTGGTGATGGTACTGAGAATAGGTAGTGAGACAGGCTGGGCATTAGAATATAACATGCAAATAGAGTCGTATGCACAGTCTGTTTATGGTAATCAAGCCAGACCTGCTGATGCTAATAGGAAAAAAAATGAGCATATTTTTTTACATGTTCTCTGCTAAGGATGTTATGTTTTATTCCTCACACTTAGCCTGTCTGAGATCTTACCAAATATGAACAGATTGTCATGACATTTGGTGGACAGACTGGTCTTAGGCCAGGGAACAATTTATTAAATTTTTACTTTTACCTAGATATAGAATTTACACTTATTAAAATAAAATAAAAATGCTATGGAAGGTTTTCAGGGTCAAAAACTCAATCTCATCTAAAATCACAGTTATGTTTTTCTGTGTGTGTTGATTAAAGCATAGACGCTGATTTCGGTGGGGACGTTGGGTAAGCATACCTATCAGATTTCGTCATGTATCATTTTGTACCCATCACTTTTTTTTGAAAACCTCAAGCTCAAATGAGTTAAAAAAATAAAGTTCATAACACATATAGTTCTTGAGCGACAGATGCCTTCAAATTCACAAAAAATCTCTATTTCCACAGGGCAGACACAGGCCCAGCCGCTCTGCTGCTGTACTGGCTACACGCTTCTCTGTTCTCAGGACATTCTAACGCTTAATGGGAAAACGCTCAACATTGTTTAATGTACCTAAACAACAATCAATCATCGCCAAATTTATCATGGCCAGATCTTGTCATGAACACTTAAGCCTGTCAAAAAAAAAAACTAAACCGAAATCCAACGATTATAGAATTTTTCTTTTTCATTGGTGCCTTTGGCGAGGAAAAGGCTTAACGTGGTTTAATGTACCTAAACAGTGATCAATGATCACCACATTTCTTAAAAAATCAAACCAGAATTGTAGTGATTATTGATTTTCAGGTAGCCTACATTAAACCGCATAAAGCTTTTTTACGTTATGACTTATAAAGCCCATGAGAACCGTGGGGAGTCAACCCACAGCCACTGCTGCCTTGCTGAAAATGTGAAGCAGAAACGCTGATTTTTTGACAGTTTTCAGTAGTTATGAGGAGCAATATGAGAGATAAATTTGGTGATCATTAATCACTGTTTAGGTACATTAAACCACGTTAATCTTTTTCCTTACAATAGGCTCTAATGAAGCAGAAACACTTAATGTCAGATAACGTCAATAATAATAGCATTTTGGGTTCAATTTTTTGACAGTTTTTAGTGGTTATGAGGAGCAATATGAGAGAGAAATTTGATGATCACTGAACCTTGTTTAGGTACATTAAACCAAGTTTTTATTAGTAAACATGACCTGCGCAAAAGAGAAAAAAAAAGAATGCGTCATTGTACAGTATATGGCGCAAAAATCATTGTTTAGGGTCATCGGAGGCATTTTTGCCCAGAGGCAGTGACCTATAGGCCAGCTAGTTCCACATGTTTTCAACCCGCCCATAGGGGGTTGGACTAAGGTGACCAGATTTCTCAGACAAAATCTGGGGACATTTTCAGCTCAGAAGCGTATACACCTCCAAAAAACGTCATGTTTTTAATTTTTGTAAAACTTAAAACGGGGACACTAGACCTAGAGCGGAGTATCGGATACAATATAAACTATTGAGGAAATATTTTCCTTTGACATTGATGCAGTATGAAAGGAGATCGCTGCAGTCGGCAGCGGAGAAACAAGCAACAATGGAAGTTAATAGGATAATTGTCCAGCTTGTATTTACGTTCATAAAGTGCTCGTTTTGCCGCTGACATACTCAGATTAATATTCTAAGTATCTGATAACATTATGGAAAGGATTTCTAAGGAGGTCGACCTTTCTGTTAAAGATTAAGATCCTTTTTTAAAACATAAAAGTCTGCGAAATTGTGTTTGCTAGACTCCATGTAAATAATCGGTGATTTTAGCAACGTAAAATACAACTTTCTGAAACATCTCTGAGCAGTCCCCGGACATTTCCGGGGACAGATCCAGCCGGGGACAGGTCACCAAAATCGGGGACTGTCCCCGGAAATTGGGGACGTCTGGTCACCCTAAGTTGGAACCGAAGCGTGTCGAAGTGAGTCGAATGTCAGCCATCTTGAAGCTAAGCTAACAGGCTCTCTCTTTTCAGCAGCAAACTTTTACAACAATTACGTGCATTTAAACTACCGCACATGTGTACCACCATAGGTACAGATGGGAGAATATGCAAGAAACTTTATTACAGACGGAAAAATCGACACACTACGTGAGCTTTGCCTGCTACGAAGACCAGCACCTCAGCCTGCTGTGTCGCCCGATACCCCTAGCTGGGTAAGGGGACAGGAGTTTGAGCTAGGTGGAATCCATCCTGCTTGCAAGTGTCCAATCAGCAACAAACTGGACTACATCCAACTTCAACGAAACTCCCAACGTGAGTTCAGAGACTGTTGTGTTACTGAACAACAGTGTACCAGACTCTGCTATCCAGCTACCAGGCCAGCTAGCCTTCTAAACAGATGCTGCTCTGGCAGATAAGACGGGTGGAGGTGGGCTGTGTTACCACTGGTGGAGTTTATGACTGTTACATGCCGACCATTCTACATTCCACGCAAATTCCCAGCTGTGTTTACATCATCCCAAGCGCTAATGCTACCGTTGTGTTAGCTGAACTTTATGGAGCCTATAATGTGTGTGCACTAAATGTAGCGTTTCGTATGGCGTTTTTATATAATGTCATTTTCATATATTTAAAATTTTTAACATGACTTGAGCCACGGTGAAATGTTTTGTGTATATGGTTGAAATGACAATATAACATACTAGAGTTGTATGCCTCACTGTCTGTCTACGTCAGTAAATGGTAGGCGTGGCTTGGGAGTGGACTCTTTGAGCATTCTGGGATTTGATTTGACATGTAAGTTACCCAATTTAAAGATATATTCATCTGTCCAATGGTGAAAGATCCCTTTAATGCAGTGCTTCTCAAATAGTGGGGCGCGCCCCCTTTGGGGGCGCGGTGCGATACCTGGGGGGGCGCGTGTGACCCTGGGGAACAGGCTTTTTTTTTTTGGCCGTACTAGTATAAAGTGTAATTGCGCATCCATTACAGTAGGCGGCAGTGGCGCTCTCATTGTTACTTCTGTCACGTTTGCGACAGTGCAACATTTTACGACAGACAACAGGTTTGCCAGGTTAGAAGTGTTGAGTCAACAGAAAGATCCGACTGCGTTCTGTCTATGGCCTCCGTTATTCAACATAACAACCCCCAACATGAAAAAGTTTTTAACAGGGATGAAAAGAAAAGCGGAGAGAGACAAAGATAATGAGTCAAAAGAAAGTCACCCAAAAGCTAAGACAAGGAAATACGACGAAGCGTATTTAGCGCTCAGCTTCACTGTGACTACAGTCGGAGAAGAGGAAAGACCGGTGTGTTTGCTGTGTCTAAAAATGCTCGCAGCGGACAGCATGAAGCCAAATAAATTAGCGCGTCACTTAAATACGTTACACCCCAATCACGGCGATAAGCCGCTAGAGTTTTTTCAGCGAAAACGTGCTGAATATTGCCAACAGTCATCCCGCTTTGTGAAGGCTACTTCAGTAAACCATCGAGAGCGCTGTTAGCATCATATAAGGTGGCGTACCAAATTGCGCAATGCAAAAAGCCCCACACCATAGCAGAGGAGCTGATACTGCCTGCAGCACTAGACATGGTCTCTGTCATGCTGGACGACGCCAGTGCAGCAAAACTAAAAACTATCCCTCTGTCCAATGACACTGTCGCCAGACGTATAGATGACATTGCTAACGATCTTCAAGAACAGCTGGTAGATAAACTCAAAGACAAACGTTTTGCCTTACAATTTGATGAAGCAACTGACAGCAACAAAGACTGTCTGTTTATTGCTTATGTACGTTTTGACTTGTCAAACTCCCTGTGTGAGGATCTGCTCTTTTGTAAATATGTCAGAGACAGAGCCACAGCTGAAGAACTATTCAAAATTCTGGACTCCTTTTTGACTGAGAATGGGCTAAAGTGGGAGAACTGCATTGGTGTTTGCAGTGATGGTGCACAAACCATGGCAGGGAAGAGAAAAGGACTTAGGGCACTCATCAAGACAGCCTCACCTCATGCTGAGTGGACACACTGTATTATCCACAGAGAAGCACTTGCATCCAGGCAACTTTCCCCCTGAATTAAGTGATGTTATGACTGAGATCATAGGTGTAGTCAATTTTCTATGTGAGGAGATGGGAGCTGAACATTCAGCTGTGCTCTATCACAGTGAAGCAAGGTGGTTGTCACGAGGAAAAGTCTTGTCCCGAGTTTTTGAGCTCAGAGAGCAAATAAAAGTGTTTTTGGAGCAGGAGCACAAGTATGAAATGGCAGAAAAATTTTGTGATGAGAACTTCCTGGGAAAACTGGCCTACCTGAGTGACATATTTGGAAAGCTAAATGAACTGAATCTACAGCTTCAAGGGAAAGATAAACAACTCCCTCAGGTCACAGACAAGATTAGCTCTTTCACCCGAAAGCTTGCAATGTGGGGCAGGCAACTTGATGAAGGAAACACTGATTCATTTGAGAACCTGCATGAATTTGTGGACACTAATGACTATGATGCTATCTCAGTGATTCCACACATTAAGCAGCATATTTCTTCACTGATGGGATTCTTTAAAAAGTACTTCCCTGAAAACAGTTCCCAGTATGACTGGGTGAGAGACCCTTTCAGTGCACCAGCTCCAACTGGTTTCAGCTCTGCAGAAGAAGAGCAGTTCATTGACATGACGTCTGATTCCACATTGAGACTGAGGTTCGCATCACAGACACTCAGTGCATTCTGGCTGAGTGTAGAGAGGTTGTATCCACTCTTAGGGGAGAAAGCTATAAGCATTCTGCTTCCTTTTGCAACATCTTACCTTTGTGAGATTGGCTTCTCTGCTGTTGCTGCACTGAAGACCAAGTACAGGTCCCAGCTAAACATTGAGCAGGAGCTGAGAGTTGCACTATCATGCTTCGAACCTCGCTTCGAAAAGCTGTGCACTGCAAAACGTGCTCATTGTAGCCATTAAACCTGACTTCCTCCTCATCTTGATCAAAAAAAAGAAAGAAAAAATTAGCACAAATTGTTTAATTCATTTTTGTTTTGTAGGTTCAAGTGTTTTATATATTGTGCTCCTGAGTTAATGTTGCTGAACTGAATATAAATTAGTTATTTTTTAGTTTTTGTAGTTTATTAGTTATTATAATTATTAAATATTATTTATTGATTTGATTTAATTTTACAATGGTGCAATTAGTTGGTCAAACATGTTTACAGTTTAAACAAGGATTTATTTATTTTTAATTTCAGGCATTGATGCACTTAAAATCTTTTCTGTTGCAGACTTAAAACATGATTTAATAAAGTTATTCTTTCTAAGTTTGACCATATGTCTTTCTTTTTTTCTTTTCTTTAATGTTAATAAGGATAAAATGTTATGCAGAGATGGATAGTCACGGTGGGGAGTGGGGGGCGCGAATAGTTTTCTTCTTGCTAGGGGGGGCGTAACAGAAAATAATTGAGAAGCACTGCTTTAATGTAGTATTTACAGCCTGTTCTCCATCCATCCATCCATCTTCATCCGCTTATCTGGAGTCGGGTCGCGGGGGCAGCAGCTCCAGTAAGGGACCCCAAACTTCCCTTTCCCGAGCCACATCAACCAGCTCCGACTGGGGGATCCCGAGGCGTTCCCAGGCCAGGTTGGAGATATAATCTCTCCACCTAGTCCTGGGTCTTCCCCGAGGCCTCCTCCCAGCTGGACGTGCCTGGAACACCTCCCTAGGGAGGCGCCCAGGAGGCATCCTTACCAGATGCCCGAACCACCTCAACTGGCTCCTTTCGACGCGAAGGAGCAGCGGCTCTACTCCGAGCTCCTCTCGGATGACTGAGCTTCTCACCCTATCTCTAAGGGAGACGCCAGCTACCCTCCTGAGGAAACCCATTTCGGCCGCTTGTACCCTGGATCTCGTTCTTTCGGCCATGACCCAGCCTTCATGACCATAGGTGAGGGTAGGAACTAGGAACTCTGGCTCAGCTCCCTTTTCGTCACAACGGTGCGATCAACAGAATGTAATACCGCACCAGCTGCTCCGATTCTCCGACCAATCTCACGCTCCATGGTCCCCTCACTCGCGAACAAGACCCCAAGGTACTTAAATTCCTTCACTTGGGGTAAGGACTCACTCCCTACCTGAAGAAAGCACTCCATCGGTTTCCTGCTGAGAACCATGGCCTCAGATTTAGAGGTACTGATCCTCATCTCAGCCGCTTCACACTCTGTGGCGAACCGATCCAGTGAGTGCTGAAGGTCACAGATTGATGACGCCATCAGGACCACATCATCTGCAAAAAGTAGCGATGAGATCCCGAGCCCACCGAACTGCAACCCTTCCCCGCCCCCGACTACGCCTCGATATCCTGTCCATAAATATTACAAACAGGATTGGTGACAAAGCGCAGCCCTGGCGGAGGCCAACCCTCACCTGGAACGAGTCCGACTTACTGCCGAGAACCCGGACACAGCTCTCGCTTTGGTCATACAGAGATCGGATGGCCCTGAGAAGGGACCCCCTCACCCCATACTCCCGCAGCACCTCCCACAATTTCTCCCGGGGGACCCGGTCATACGCCTTCTCCAGATCCACAAAACACATGCAGACTGGTTGGGCATACTCCCAGGCCCCCTCCAAGATCCTTGCGAGATTGAAGATCTGATCCGTTGTTCCACGGCCAGGACGGAATCCGCATTGTTCCTCTTCAATCCGAGGTTCGACTATCGGCCGAACCCTCCTTTCCAGTACCTTGGAGTAGACTTTACCAGGGAGGCTGAGAAGTGTGATACCCCTGTAATTGGCACACACCCTCTGGTCCCCCTTTGAAGAGGGGAACCACCACCCCGGTCTGCCACTCCTTAGGCACCGTCCCAGACTTCCACGCAATGTTGAAGAGGCGTGTCAACCAAGACATCCCCTCCACACCCAGAGCTTTCAGCATTTCTGGACGGATCTCATCAATCCCTGGGGCTTTGCCGCTGTGGAGTTGTTTTACTACCTCAGCGACTTCCACCAGGGAAATTGACGACAATCCCCCATCATCCTCCAGCTCTGCCCCTACCACAGAGGGCGTGCCAGCTGGATTTAGGAGTTCCTCAAAGTGCTCCTTCCACCGCTCTATTACCTCCCCAGTTGAGGTCAACAACGTCCCATCCTTACTGTAAACAGCTTGGATGATTCCTCGCTTCCCCCTCCTGAGGTGGCGAACGGTTTTCCAGAAGCACCTTGGTGCCGACCGAAAGTCCTTCTCCATGTCTTCTCCGAACTTCTCCCACACCCGCTGCTTTGCCTCTGTCACGGCATAGGCTGCAGCCCTTCGGGCCCGTCGGTACCTTGCAACTGCCTCCGGAGTCCTCCGGGATAACATATCTCGGAAGGACTCCTTCTTCAGTAGGACGGCTTCCCTGACCACCGGTGTCCACCAAGGTGTTCGTGGGTTACCGCCCCTTGAGGCACCTAAGACCCTAAGACCACAGCTCGCCGCCGCAGCTTCAGCAATGAAAACTTTGAACATTGTCCACTCAGGTTCAATGCCCCCAGCCTCCACAGGGATGTGTGTGAGTTGAAAGTCCGTCGGACAGGGGCCTCCTCCTCCAGACGTTCCCAATTTACCCGCACTACTCGTTTGCTCGCTTACCAGGTCTGTCCAGAGTCCTCCCCCATCCCCTGACCCAGCTCACCACCAGATGGTGATCAGTTGACAGCTCTGCCCCTCTCTTCACCCGAGTGTCCAAAACATACGGCCTCAGATCAGATGAGATGATTATAAAATCGATCATTGATCTTTGGCCTAGGGTGCTCTGGTACCACGTACACTTATGAGCATCCCTATGTTCGAACATGGTGTTTGTTATGGACAATCCATGACTAGCACAGAAGTCCAACAACAAACAACCACTCTGGTTCAGATCAGGGGAGGCCGTTCCTCCCAATCACGCCTCTCCAAGTATCTCCATCCTTGCCCGCGTGTGCGTTGAAGTCCCCCAGCAGAACTATGGAGTCCCCTACTGGAGCCCCATACAGGACTCTGTGGCAAACCCGGCCACCAGGCGCTCGCTGACGAGCCCTCCGTCCGGGCCTGGCTCCAGACGGGGGCCCCGGGCCTCCTCCGGGCAGGGTCACTCCCTCTCTTCCTCGATTTTGCATAGGGTTTTTGAACCATTCTTTGTCTGGCCCCTCACCTGAGACCACTTTGCCATGGGAGACCCTACCAGGAGCACACAGCTCCAGACAACACAGCCCTCAGGTTCATAGGGACACACAAACTTCTCCACCACGATAAGGTGATGGTTCCCGGAGAGGCCTGTTCTACTGCCCCAAAATGTCCAAATCAATCGGTTAATGTAACTTAAACTCACGTCTGCTTACTAGCTTTTTTCACTTTTCAACGGTATCTCACAGTCTTCAGTCAGCAAACTGAAGTTAGTATAGCATACATGGGGAGAACTAATTTCAAATTGCTAAAGAAAAATGTGGAATGTGTTTGAAAGCTGAAAAACGACCTTGAGCTGCATTAGCTATAATTAGCTATAATCTTAACAAAAAATTGTTAAGATTATTTTGTCTAAAATGGAGACAAAAGTTCAACAGGGTGCTTTTGCAGGGTCAATATCAATTTCACCTAAAATTAAAAGAATGATGTCCTTGGATATTCAGTGTTGATGGAAGTTTGTGCTTACTGGCAGACTTCTGTGTTTTGATTTTCTATCCATTTTTTAGGCTGAAACACAGTAGGAACAATTATTAAACCAGACAATTACCTCAGAAAAATTCATTCTGAAAAATATCAATGATTGAAGTGAAACTCATTACAGATTAACAATGAAAGTGGCAGCCACTGTATTGGAAGACATTTTCTTAAAAGCATTGCATTTAAATGGCAGTGGATTTCAAAACATGACAATGTCTTTATATGTTGTATTCAAGGGACGCATAGGCAGAAACGTCCCATTCACTCTTTAACAAAGGCAGTGAGAGACGGCTAAGTCATGGCAAAAGATTAAGCAGTGCGCTAAGCTCATCTTTAAATAATCTAATGATACTAATAATACACATTCTACCACACACAGCATAATGAATCGAGACCAGCTGGGTGTTACATTCTGTGGGTAATGCCTGTATGCTCCGCTGTCTGTAATATTTTGTGGCTTACTCTCCTTATAATGACCTGAATCACTATCAATAAATACATTTCAATGTAATTAAAAGCAGACTTTTTCACATGTCTTTCTGGACCTTTTTTTATCTCAAATTCTGCTTGACCGTAGAGTGACTTTCAGGGATTTTGGATATTGAAATTCTCCTCCAACATTTGCTGTGTGAAATGTACACGCAGCGAGACGCTTATCCCAGTTGGAGACACCCTCAACATTTGATTAGCAGCTTTGTAACCGTCACGTGTTAAATAATAATGTGTTGGTTTGCTGTGCAGTGTCTACATCATGCTTTCCTGACTGCTGCAATGAAAAACATGGTTGTGATTTATTGCAAAACTTCCTTCATAATTTCCTTCAATAATGATTCACAACATGTCACCTCTGCATGTCCATTATTTGATTTTCTTTGTTGACTTAACTTTGCACTGCCTCTGAACCTCAACAGCGTATTTGATAGAAAACACCCATCAAGGTGAAACTTGTGGTTACTCAGTCAGAGCTTTTATTTGTCTGAGAATCAGCGGATTCCTTTAAGAATCAACTCTTGCTTTGGTGACACAGCAGCAGTTGTGGTTATTGCATCACTAGCCGTTTCATTACATCCCCCTCCCCTGCAATATCCTCTGCTTTCTATTCTTTTTTTTATCTTGCTGTCTCCTCCTCCACCTGTCAGCTTAATGTTCAGTCATTTCCTCTTTTCTTACTCACTCCCTTTCGTTCGGCACCCCCATCACTTTCTCCCCTACTCTCCCTGATAATTGATCTGAGATCGTCATAGAGCAAAAACTACTTAATGCCTTCTGTAACCCAATACCAGGCCCATCCAGCTGGCCTCAAACACACACACACACACACACACACACACACACACAAACATATCTTCTCATTCTGGGTAACATGTGACCTAAATCATGTGAGGCTATGTTACATGGGCATTATGTCAGTTTTGACAAGTGCAGTATTACAATGTGGCCAGAAGAAAAAACAGAAATGACATCAAGGCAGGACAATACACCCGAAAGTTACGGGCTATTTGTCAGCTTGTAGCTACTTGCGTCGATTAGTGCAAAGGGAATCAGTATTTCTTTGTTGCAACATACAGTATTCTGCAATAGTTTTCTCTCTTGACAATATTACACAGTGATTTAAGTGAGGAGGTTTCTGCTGCTACAGCTTTGTTTGGTCAGCTCGGCATTCCTTCATATATTTTAAATTGTTATGTGACAAGAGTAAAGTGTAAATGTAATGGGAATTATTTTTCATATTCAAAAAAATTGTCTTAGTTAATTAAATAACAATTTAGCAAAGAATGTGTGCAGTTGTCCGACATCAGCGCAACACAAGTTTGACATTTAAAAGCTTGCCTTACTTTTTTTTGTTTTTAATCTTTTTTTTTTATATGGCTGGTACAGCATGTCCTTAAAATGATACTCTTCCCCCCATTCTAAAGATCTTTAAGATTTCATAACGGGCAAGTCTGATGATGTGTTTTCCTTCTAATCCCTTCATTGTTAGCTGTGAAAATGGCCCATTTTTGAGTAGATTATGAAACACAAGCGGCAGTGTATTTTTGTTCTTTCGCAGACAGCAGTGGGAGAATTTCAAATGCATTTCCTACCATTCCGTAGAAACAGGAGGCTTGCAAAAGCCTGCATTGACCTGCTAAACAGCATCCAGCCCACTGGATGTTAGCATCATCAGACACATGTTTTCATACACAAAGATTGACTACCTGCTGGTCAGCAATAGGGATCGTTCTCCTTCTGATTTGAAAAGGGAGTATGAGCGCATAAACTGATGTTTCACATTACTTCTCTACCTAAAACGCCTAACAACATTGAACACTTTCTGTGATCTCGCTCTGGTTCAACTCACCATCTGTTACTGAGAATGATTCGATTACATTGTCTGTAGTGCGCGTCTCATATCTGCAGGGTGTTTCCTGCCTTTTAGTGATGCTTTAATGCTAACGCCAACTAGCAGGATGGATTTCGTGCAGGTACAGAAGATTTAACACTCTCTAAGCTCACCCAACATCCTTAAGGGTCTTACATAGTTATTTGAAACTGCTCAGCAACCCTTTAAAAAGCCACTTCTGCTGGCAGCCACTGACAGTCAAGGACAGAAACCGTCATGCATGTCTATTTTGCCATTTCGTTTGCATGGTTAAAACAGCAATCAGCTGTTAGTTTGCACACTGAATGGTGTTTGTATGAAAAATCTAATCTATCAATTACTTGATGCAAGTGCTTTTCTATTAATGTCTTTTTTTTCAGGATTCAGCACCCAGATGAGCAGAATGGAGCTGAGCATGTTGATTCATTTTTAAAACAGCAATTAGGCCTTCTGCTCTCCTGCTTTCACACTGGTGTGGGAGATAATAATAAACAATTAGGTATCAATTTTTGATGAGGGGAAATCCTACACCACAGTCGAATGTAAGAAACAGCTGTGGTAAAAGATTTGGAGTATTTCAATTTTTTTTTTATTTTGTGCTTCATCTGCTGCTGTTTTCCAGATCAGATGACGCGCCTGACAAAACTAGAACCTCTCGTGACATACAGTTCACACAAATAGTTTTAGTATGATCATCTTGTGACTCCCAAATACAAATACCCTCATTTTAAATTCAGAAAATGAGGCCCATTGATGTTTTTTTTTAATAAAATAGGCATATCATAACCTTTCTAATGTATTGGGTGTCCTATCATGTCAGCTTAAGTCTACACCATGTACTGCAGTCAAAAATGCAATGTGAGCATAGTTAAACTGTTGGGCAGCGAAGGCTGGCAGAATGTGCCGCCGGGCCGAGATGAGCAGAAAGTGTGTTTTGTGTGTTTTCTCTTTGAGCTCCTGCTGAGTCAGTTGCTGGCAGCAACACTGTTCCCAAAGATCTCAAGATAGACCAGAAAGTGTCCCATGATCTCCTTGCATACATACACGCTTTACACAAACACAGGCCTTAATGAATACTGGTGTCTCTGTAAGAGTTTATCCTCACTGGGCTCAGAATAGAATCACTGACCTACCACAAATGACAACCCTATTCCTAACCTACATCCCTGATCATGGTGATTTACCATCCAGATCACATTTCTGTTAGTAATTACATTTCTACGCACAAAAGATATGTCTACCTGCAGTGAATGTGTTTGTCCTTACAGTGACGTAATTACATTTCTACTCGCTATTTCTATACACAGTGATGATGCTTGAATGTCTACGGTAACAATGTTTCTACCTGTCATGCATTAGCTATTTCTGCCCATGGTGATGTTTCTGCCCTTGCTGATGACATGTTTTATCCTTCAGGTGGATACTTATTCACAGACATACTGTGTAGAGTATATTTTCGCCTGGATGACTCATACTTACTGCAAGACATTTGAAAATGCAAGGACTGGCACATCAGATCACATTCTGATAGCAGAAGTCCATGTATAACGTGTATTCAGATGTCTTTTTCATTATAGGCTACAGATAAGAGCAGCAGGGTAAGAGGTAGACAAGTCTGCAAATTAACTATACAGAGGGATTTGGGTCCAAAGCAAGGAAAGTAGCGCTGCCTTGTTGGTTACAGGATCCTCTATTGTATATAGACAGGGACAGTCGGTTCCAAAAAAATCTTCCTGAACTGAATTTGTGCTAATTGTCTTTGGAGTGCTAACAAGAGATGAATATTATTCATAAGTTTGTGTATCTGCTGAGTAGATGTTGAGCAGGAATGTGACCTTAGTCTGGTTAGCCTGCCAGCGACAGCACAACATCCGTGACCAGGAAGCCTGACTGTGCCTGTAGCCCCAGGGGAAAGCATCGCAGCTGGGGGGGAGCTGTGAGAGCGGCAGTGTAACTGAAGACATGGAGGACAATCGGAAGAAAGCCAAGGACCAACTCAATAATCAACTCGGATTAATCTGAGACAAACAACATCAGAACTGTCGAGTGTTACTTTGCTCCAAGATGTGAATTATCGTATGAAACTAAATCTCCAATAGCTTGTTTTTGGTTTATTCCTACTTCTGTGTGGCAAATTCATGCCATAGAGAGGCAAAGTCCGTCCACTTCCAGTAGCCCACCATGGAACCTTATTTTGGAAGGAAATACTGTATGTACCCTAGAAAATGGCCAGAGACTAATAATTGTTTGATCCCATTTGCATTGAGCCATGAAATGATGTTCATCAATTTAACAGATCGTTTTGAAAGTCAAGATAGACTCAGTTTGCTGTAAAACTGTTGAAGCTGAGACTGAGAAAATATGTAATTAGAAAGAATACTCACCCCAAAATCTCCTCCTCTACTCTTTTTTTTTCGCTTCCCGGCAGCTAAAAAGATGCTGTATAAAACACATCGGGTAAGATAAAGTTACATGTGTGAACACAGCTAAGCTAGCTATGCGAGTAAGGCGAGCAGCGAGCAAGGTGAGAAATGAAGTTCACTGAGCGGTTTCACAACCTACGACCGACTGGGACTTTCTTGACTTGCAAAATTATCTTTTAAATTGGCATAAAACATAATATGGCTCAATTCAAACTGCATCAAAAAAGCATTTGTCTCTCCCTGTTCACTACAATACCTATTTTTTTACGAAATAAGGCCCCATGAGATCCCCCTTCTTTACTAGACAGAATCCTCAAGTATTTTAGATAAGAGAGGAAAGGAATGATTTCACTGTGTCTGAAAACATGTTTGCTACTCATCTGGTGGTGGTTCGGTAACTGTGTGACAGCAGATATTAAATATTTTAATTTGCCTAGGTCCCCGAGAAACACTAAGTTTATGGAGACCTGGTGTCTCCGTGTGACTTAATCAACATCTCATTTGGGGCCCTGTCTGCCTCAGCAGTACTTACATCGAAGCTCCACTTAGACAGTGTAAAAAACAAAAATAGAAGAGAAACCACTTGAAATGGAGCGACTGCTAATAGCGGTAAGGAAATTAACAACACAAATGCCTACCGAAAGATTAGGCAGGGTTGATTTTTACCAGAAGGGTGCTGTGCTTTTATGAAATAGACCTTGAAGGAAAAACTCTTGTTTGAAACAAGTATATTCATTGGTATTGACATAAACTGTCTGTCCACTGCAGTATAGTGGAATCACTTTAAAGCCCAGCACTGGTCCAAGTACACATTGTACAGACGGGGTTGAAAAGCCTGTGCATTTGCTGTAGGCCTGTGGCCAGCATGAATGCAATGTACAGTAAAGGGGATTACGGAGACCCTGTATTGTGCTTCACCTTTCCTTCGTCTGGGGATTAATTAGCTGCCTTGACCATCCCCTCTGTTCAGTGTTCCAGCTGCATTTAGCAGAGGAACTGACCAATGAATAGGACTTGTTTTTGTTCCTCCAAACTTCTAGAAACCTGCCTCATGTACTCGCACTAGAAAAACATCTCCTTTGCTTTGTCCTGTTCCAATTAGAACAGTTATTTTTTAAGGCTGTATGTCAAACACTACTGATGACTGATCTGCAAAGATGCAAGCTGACATGCATCCTGATCAATTGAGGCTACTATCGATGGGGAAAAAAGTACATCTAGCAACAGCTAGACACTAAAATCTTTACAATACCATACCGCATACATACTGTAACTCCCTATATTTTCTGTAGTAGGTTTTTGAGGTTCAGAGGGGGCAATATGTTTCACACTCTACTGATGAGAGATCTGCAAACATGCACGCTTTGACTGCATTGCATTCTGATTGAATGAGACTAGGAACTAGTATAAAATAGATTTATTCTTGTTTTGACTGTTATTATATAACATATATTGAGGCATCTGCTCTTTATTAAACTGAGATCTTAAACTTGATGTTCACTGTTGGTCATTTCAAACATTCCTTGCTGTCAAACCATTGTAGCTGTGTACTTTTTCTATTGTAGTTGTCTATAATACAGCAACAAAAATGACCCATAAGAAGTCGACAGACGCTCATCGCTAGAAGCTTTCAGGGTGTTTCCCTTCAATGCTGCTTACCAGCTTTTCCTGTTACTTCTTCTTCGTAGTTATATGCCTTTTATATTTCTTTCTGTGAGCAAGAATGAAGCTTTGCTCAGGGCTTAAAGTGAAAGAGATGTGCCGTTGTTAACAGGAGGTGTAGCGCAAATTAACAATGGGAATGTGACTCCCTGGAGGGCAAAACACCCACAAGTCTGTCTACACTTGGCCTACATTCTGGCCGTGACAGACTTCCACTACCACCAGGCTTTTTGCCTGTGCCAGTGCTGCAAGATCGTACTATCACTTCCACCTGGGGATCCAGTGCCGCAGCGGTGCAGCAGCCATGTGATAACTGGGACTTCTGTCTATGAAGGCAACAGCATGTATGCACAGAGAGGCCTGCT
Source organism: Etheostoma perlongum (assembly GCA_026937815.1). NCBI lineage: Eukaryota > Metazoa > Chordata > Actinopteri > Perciformes > Percidae > Etheostoma > Etheostoma perlongum. The sequence goes on from CM049389.1 coordinate 7,535,724, forward strand.
GTAAAGATGCAACGAAAAATCTCCATTATCATGCCTGAGAAGTCGAAGCTGGTGAAATGAGGTGCAGAAACACATACACACAGATGCATGAACCTCGCGCCATCTCTAAGAGCAGGAAGGTCGTTTCTTCGTCGCGGGTTAATCGGAAGAGATTGCAGGCTACATGACAGTGGAAGTAACCTCATAAAAGGGGTCAGAAGTATATATTAAGACTTACAATATACAGTAAACAGAAGACAGAAGATACACAAGGTGAGAAAGAGGTGTAGATAAATAGATAGAAATAGAACAGCGCTTAAGAAAGCAAATATATGAAACAGGAAGGGATATGTCTTTTTTTCTGTGTGGACCAAAAGAAAATGTACAAAAATATTGATTTGGACATCTGACATGTACTCACTGTCTAAACACAAAGTCTAGCAGGAAAATATCTTTTATGGGTTAAAGCGACTGTCCTAAAACATGGCGTAACAGTAGCATGTGAATAGAAGAGCTTTAATGTTAGTGAACGGACTCAGTTACACAACAACATCAAGCTTAAGTTTGCTAACATGGGCTAACATTAGCCACGAGAAAACACTGGTCATACCAGACCATGTACGGCTGAGGCAGCATAACATCTTAAAGGTCCCATGACATGGTGCTCTTTAGATGCTTTTATATAGACCTTAGTGGTCCCCTTAATACTGTATCTGAAGTCTCTCTTATATAGATCTTAGTGGTCCCCTAATACTGTATCTGAAGTCTCTCTTATATAGATCTTAGTGGTCCCCTAATACTGTATCTGAAGTCTCTTTTATATAGACCTTAGTGGTCCCTAATACTGTATCTGAAGTCTCTTTTATATAGACCTTAGTGGTCCCCTAATACTGTATCTGAAGTCTCTTTTATATAGACCTTAGTGGTCCCCTAATACTGTATCTGAAGTCTCTTTTATATAGACCTTGGTGGATTTCTGTGTCTGACCAACTGCCACTTTGCTCGCTTGAAAGCCATGATGTCTCTCTCATGGGTGGGCCAAAGTCTCTGGGCCAAATTTTCATGGACCATCTTTCTCCATCTTCAGGTAATTTTATCAGCAAATTGGTTTTTTCATTAAGGATTCTTCTGTCATCTAAACCCAAAGTGCCCAGAGTCCAAGGTGATATGTTAACATTTCTTTTTTTTTTTTTTTTTGGTCAAATAACCATCCAGAAAGCCCTAAGATATTACATTTACTATTAAACAGAGACAACCAGCAAATCCTCACATTTGAGAAGCTGAAACCAGAAAATGTTTGGCATTTTTGCTTAATGAATACTCTAAATCAAATTACAGGTTACAACATGCTACTTTTTTGGTCTGTATCACAGCAAACCCCACCCAGACATGTCTGTGGGTTGAGCAGGTGGGTCAATAGGTTTACAGTATTATTGAACATAAATTCTGAGACGTCATTGAACAAGCTCAAAAAGATCAAAGTGGTCTCTGTGTAGTAACAGCAGCTCTGATATTAGACCTATGGAAACGGCAGACCTGCAAAATAGTGCAGGGATGTCACACCATTCTCCATGTCAAGATCGTTACGTAGCCCCAATTTGCACAAGAACGTTTTGTATTCTATGTTGTTGTTTTTTTTAGGTTTATCTAATCTAGGCGATTAAAGCAGCAGTGGTCCGTCAAGGGGGAAGGAGATGCTTCTTCCATTTCCCCATCAACTAATCACGGAGACAAGCTGATGTTTGATGATATTGCATTTTAATGAGCGTGTAAGTGGTACACATCAAGCACAGTGACTCTGCACGCATGAACACTTAGACAAACACATCCTGAGCCACAGTTTAAAGCGTATTGTCTTCATAAAAGGTACTTTCACCATTAAGTAGACAACAACGCAAAATTGTAATTGAGTTGTTACTAAAAAAAAATGAAAAATTGGAAGAAATATTAACCATTTCTTACCTATCTGGTATCCCTCCTACAATATCATTTTTTATATTACCTTTGATTTTCATCTGCTTCCGCAGCAATTCAATCCCAATGTAATCTCAATATAAAAAGGTGCAGAATAGACCTGAAATTATTACGAGTACCGGAAAATTGATATGTAACTTTTGTGAAAATCAATTAACCTTGTTGTTGTTGACTTTGGGAAACTGGGATGGACATGTTTCACTCCTTTTCTTTAATTTAATTGACCAATAATGAATTATTACTGAAGATAATTGTTAGTTTCAAGCCCTAAAACAGAATATTCCAACAACAGGCCTTTAAATGAATCCCAAACCAGAAATCAGGCTCCCACCAGATCATCAGATCATACTTTAAAGCCATTGCTATCCCGTCTGTCAGTTAGAAAGGACACACTCACAGAGGACAACATGTATCAGTGGACATATTCTGTATCAACAGTAAATGCATCAATAGCCCTTCTGCACAGAACTGATCTAAAGGGTGTCTTCTAGTCAGAAGATGGCATTCAGTTGGAGGTGTGAAGAATGAAGAAGATTTATATAAAGCATTATATAAAGTGTGTTTATGGTGGTCTTGTTGGACCCTTCATCCCCTATGGTAGAACACATTGACCCATGGCTGCTGAAGCAGCGTCTCACCTTTAAGCAGGGGCAGTGGGGTGAGCTCCACCTGGGAGCTCTGGTAGCGGAACTGGGACGAGCTGTGGGACCTCCTCTGTCGGGCTCTGCGCATCGACCTCCGCGGGAAGCCATCCACCTTCTCCGCGGACGGCACCGAGAAGCTGGTGGTCGGCGAGGACGGGCTGGTCGGAGGCATCTTGGTCGTCTCCATGATGGCTGGAGATGGCGGTGGTGGGGCGTGCGTGCGTGCGCGCGTGCCTCGGCGCGTGTGAGTGCGTAAGGAGGCGCTTGAGAGGATGTATGTGACTGGAGGTGAGAATGGAGGTTAGGGATGGAGGAGTTTGTGTTTTCTTGAATCACAGGTGGATTAGCAATTGATCCGAATAAGTAGACGCTCCGGGGTGGAATAGGAGAAAGGAGGGAGGGATGGAGGAAGGGAGGGAGGGAGGGAGGAGGAGAGGGGGGGGAGATACAGGGGGGGAAGGTGCAGAGGCGGAGGAGAAGTGAGGAGCGATATTGTATGGATGTCCAGTCCCGTGCGCCTCGCTGTCTCAATCAGAGCCGGACTGGAAATGGCAGCAACAGCATCAGCAGCATCCCGGATTCTTCTGTATTTCACGCACAGATGCTGAATCGCTTGTGTATCATCCCCGTGGAGGAGTAGCCTGTGCAGCTACCAGATGATGCTCAGACAGGCGCGTCTCTCTCTCACACACACACACACTCACAGACACACACACACACGCACACACACGCCTAGCTGCTGCTGTATTGGCGTCACACACAGACTGTCATCGGCCTAGATTTGGATATGTATTTCTTTAATTAATTAGATCCTTATGTAAAGAAATCACTGTAATCAGGCACCTCCCGTTCTGCTCATATCCAGCTAAAAAAAACAAACAAACAAACGGATCCCAGGTCAGTTTATAGCTTTTTTCTCCTCAATGATGCGCCTCATCAATAAAAATCAGTGATCGGTCCTGGCGGTGGATGATATCATAAAATCATCAATCTGGGCCCACCTCGGGTGCCGCATCACTGTTGTCCTTCTTGCTCGTTTTTAACGGATCCTCTTTCGACAGTTCAAACGGCCGCACCTGCTTAATTAGGGTTTTTTCTCTCTCTCTCTCAGAAGTGGATAATGTTGTTTCTCGTCGCGGTGTACACCCCTCCACAAAGCCTCCTCCTCCTCCTGCCGTCCTCCAACCGTGTCAGGGCGGGGAAACAAACGCTTCCTCACCGCGCCGACATGTGCAGGTCCTCCGCCAGCGGCCGATGCAACCCTGAGCCCCGCTGCGGCGCTCCGGCTCTGCCTCCGCGGTGAGAGAGAGAGCGCGCGAGAGAGAGGATAAAAGAAAACAGGTAAATAACAGAACGCAGCCGCTCCTCCTGGACGGTGGAAACACCGAAGGCCTGTGTTATACAATAGCACCCCGTCTATGTCTGTCAGACTGACGCGTTTTGCTCCTGTCCCCCCTTCTCGGTTCCCGTTATCCGGTCGTCCTACAGAGCTTCAGCGAGCTGCGTCAACATGCACGCGGTGAGTCAGGGATGCACCGGAAATTAGGCATCCTGGCTTTCAAAATAAAACACGTGTAAAAGGGTTTCTAGAAATTGAGTCATGGCTGGATTACTGGGGCAAAAATCAGCAACTGGTTCCAAAATAACTTGCCATGCACAACATATCCTGTTCCTACGGTGGAATGTTTTGTCGCAAAAGGTAAAAAAAAAAGGGTATTTGTTATACAGGACCCTTTTGAGACAGGGCCCCGAGATCAGGTAAATAAGACTCATGTAAAGGTTGTTATTATGAATAGAATAGAATAGAATGCCTTTATTGTCATTATACACAAGTGCAGTAGGCTACCTGTGCAATGAGATTGAAGCAACCCCTTTACAGTGTTGACACAAAATATAGAAATATAAAATATAAAAATATAAAGTATAGGTAGTGCAGAGAAAAAAAAAGGGGGGGGGGGACATTGTGCACAGTCCTGAGTCCTGAGAGTAACTATAAAATAGCTTTGGATACACACTATGCGAAAAGTAATTAGGTATTAACAACAAATAAATAAATATTGCACTGTAATGAAATATATATATTGATATGATATTTGCCAGATGATATTTTTGTTTTAGTAACTCCCGTAATACACCAAGCCTACCAGTTTTAGAGTGAACCTGGGGCTTTTCAGGGCCCCTGGGGGTTACTGACAGTTGCCTATATTGCCCAGCTGGCAATCCAGGATTACACGGTCCTAATAAAAAGGAAACATTACATCAAAAGGTTTTCTTTAAGCTTGAATTGCAGGTATAATCGGCCCATTGACAACTGTACATGCTATTTGTGGGAAAACAACTCAAATTGTAAACTTGAACCGTGAATTTAAAAAAGGTACAATGTAGGCAAAAAAACAGTAAATAAGCACTGTAAGGTTAAAGTAGCCTATCCCCAAATAGGTTGGTAAACCAAGGCCTGCAGTGTGAGGCTTCCTTACATTACAAGATTTCTTAAGAACTAAAGGAAAACACATATCTTTTGAAGTGGGGCGTTGGCTTGCAGGTAGACATCAAAAAAAGGAAGAGGAAGGTCTCACACTCAGAACTCCAGTGCAATCTTTTTTCATCTTAAAATGCCAGAGGTCAGCGTTTCAGCACCGAAAGACAGCAAGATGTATCAAAATGCTGATTTCTAAGAACTCAAAAGATTGCATTGGAGTTCCTTGAGGCAGGCATCTAATTGCATCTAATTACATTCAAGCATTCACTCAACAAAACAGCTGAACTAGTGGGCCAAGTGGGTCAAGCAAATTATTTGTTGCAGGATCTCTTAATTATCTCACCAAACAATACACATACGGTACATACTGCACATTACACTGAACCCTGAACAAATGACACCCTCAGTATTGACCAAGAAGGGGTCAAAGTCATCTGACAAGAGCCAGTAGAGAAAGATCAAGGAGGCCATTTGTTACATTTTCCATACATTGAATTTGCATTTATTTGAACAAATATCTCTCTATTTTAAGGTCTGTGCACACATTTCTGCAGCCTTGCCTTATAAAATACTTTCATAGCATTTATGTTTGAATATTGATACTCACTATTGCTCACGATGCCCACCATTTTTCCCAGTATTCTCCCCAGATGTACAAAATACTGTTTAATGCCAAATTAAAATTGAATGACATGCCCCATTTTTTGGTGTATAGACAGCCCGAAGGTTATTTCAACCCTGGGCATGAGATCATTTTGGTTATGATTTTCTCCACAGTCCTGCTAACATTTACATCATAACACCCTGATTATTAGTATATAATCTCATCATATAATCATATAAGTGGTGAACTAACACACCTGAATATTACATGCATAACATATTCTATTAAAAAAACAAGAAGCCACGCAGTAAGGTTTCATTGCCACACATTACAAGGAAGGTGCATTGACACAGGTTTTATTTTGAAAGCTGTAACCGGATGCTCACTTATGTCACTCTGACAGTCTTGCCACTGGTTCCTTAGCCCAAAGGTGGTGCAAGGAGAGAGAGAGGAGTGAGGCTCCTCAATGCGGATGACGCTATAGGATGGATTTATTTATTTATTTGCCTTTATTTATGTGGCCTGGCTTCGCCTCTTAAACCCGGTTCCTTTTAAACAGATGCGTCATTAGTGCCTTGCGCTCCTCTGCTGCCACTGCATCACATCTGCCAAACCTCTGGCTGCGGTCTCATCCGGTTAGGAAATATTTGCTTCTATTCTCCAGCGGCGCACCGCTTTCTGTCTGACCCCCCCCGCGCGCGCCCGTGTATGTGTGTTGATTGCGCGTGCACGCGGGGTTGTAGTTGGCTATGAAGATCAAGTCCCATCCATTGTTCTTGCCTTCACTAAGCCACTTGTTCTATCTCATATGCGCGCACGCTCGCGCACTCCAAAGCGCAATTATCCATTCGTCTCCCTCGCAAAGTCCCACCTCTGCTGGCAGTGGGTGAGTTTGGGTTTGGGCTGCCAGTCTTGAGCCCTCCTTACCGCTCTCCTCACCATAAAACAACTCTCCAGCCTTATATTTAGTACAGGGGCGTGCGTAATACCACGCGCCTGCTCCCCTTCTCTCCTCCTAGATCCCTCCTCCCCCTCCTCCTCTATGTTGTTGTGTCGCAGATGAGCTCAGCCGGTTACCTTATGGGTGGGTGGAGGGGGGGCGGTAGTCCGGTAAGTGGCTGGGAGTACTGCTGATCTGCATTTGCTGGCTGTTGATACTGGCCATTCTCTATTCTCCATAACTCTATTGCATTGTAAGCTACTCTATAACAACTGGGAGATAATCTATCAAACAGCTTCTCGAGTCTATTTTCAATCTGGTCACATTTGTTTAAATTAATATGCATATACTGTGTAATTAACGTGAAAAGTGGCTCCGTGAGAATACAGTGCTTTGAGCAAAATGCTAACATGCTCACAATGACAATGCTAACATGCTGGAGCCTCTTAGTTTAGCATGTTAGTGTGCTACCATTTCCTAATTAGCACAGAACACAAAGTACAGCTGAGGCTGCAGATGTCATCAGCTTTGAAAGTTGTTGGTCATAAACCAAAGTATTAGACAAATTAAGAGAAGAGGATCACCAAAGCTATTACAATTCTTCCTGAGGTAAGGAGGAATGTCAGTAACAAATGGCATGGCGATCCATCCTACGGTTGGACTTTTTCACTCAAAAGCACATGCCAACCTGATGGTGGCACTAAAAACAAAAAAGGAGGACCATGGTCTCCTCTGGGGACCATGAATATATCTGCACAAAATCTCATGACAATCCATCCAATGGGTGTTTATTGAGATATTTCAATCTGTCCTTCAAATTGCATGTTAAAAGTACATGTAACAGAGTTAGACTTTAGATTTGTCAGACAATCACTCAGCTTTAAAACTGATAGATTTATGAATGCCATGATTATCTCACAATTTACATCTTGTTTTACTAGCTGGGCCCAAGCTAACAAATCCACAAGGGAGCCATTTGGAACTCTATAAACGTACTCTCAAAGTTCTAGATTGGAGACAGTTATCACAGCTGGCAAATTTTAAATAGACATAGACCTTTAAGTTGGAAAACCTGATTAAATACAGTAACCTTTGTATGGTCTATAAGATATTGCACAACACTGCTCCATCACCACTGAGGACATATGTTGCTCTCCTGTTACCAGAGGCACCACAAGAGGGGATTGTACCATTCCCCCTTGAAGAAGTGCTTTTGGTTAGTCAGCATTCTCTCTAACAACATCTAAAATCTGGAATACATTGTCATTACTTATCTTATCGGCCTTTTACTGGTCAGCTGAAGAACTGGCTCATTGATAACACATATGTGCATATTCAATTACTGAGTGTCTGCAGATTTGTTGTGTTTTCTCACTTGCTGTCTGATGTGTCGTGTTCGTTTCTTGTTGTTGTGCCTGTCTGAATGTTGGTCTGTGTTCATGTTATTGTATTTTAGTTTTTAGGTTGTCATTTTAAAAGTGGCCAAGAACAAATGAAAATTAGCCTGCTTTGCTAACTCTGGCTCATTTACAGTAACTTTGCATTTGATTTGAATAATGAGCACTGTCCCTGTCAAATAAAAAAAAAATATATATATATATATTGTTTGACATACAGTGAACTGAATTGTTAATTGATAAAAAGTGAAATAACACGTTTTATTAAAATGTTTTTATTTGTAATTAACTTTTCTATTGCAACCACTATTGCAGCATAAATATATTATTCTAATGCATGATAAATACAAAATAATCACAACTCATACACCTCACAAGGCTGAATCATAAACATCTGTGTGGACCACACAGACTCCTATATATCCTATACCTGCGGATATATCACAATCAGAAATACTTGATTGATCCTTTGGGGAATCAATAAAGTCTTAGTAGAAGTTTATATAAAGCAGAGTAATCAACATAAATCATCATTTGAAAAACCAAAATCGTCATTTCAATACAATCAATGTGCTTAAGCTTAGCTTTGTTTACCTAACTTAAAAAAAACAAAATAACACAATCCACTCCTAATTTCTTACCGGCACTAGTTCCTATACAACAGACTGGAGCAGCCCCATGGTTATCTTACTGACAGTTACAGGGAGAGGAAGTCAAATAGAAGAATTTCTCTCATTTGAGTCACTTCAAATACACACAATAAGGGAATTATTAATCGCACAACAATTATTATCATAAGTTTAGACCCCCAGGGGTGGGCCATTGCATCTTGAGTTGTCACTGGATTGTCCACGTAATCATGGCTGGATTTAACCACTAGGGGGCGCAGGGCAAAAATCAGCTGGGAGCTCCTATCAACCCTCTGGGGTTATTTAGTTAAAGGGATACTTTACCAATATTCAACTACCTTTGTATCATAATATTATTGGTAGTATAGGTGTAAATTAACTATGGTGCACCTCCCTCCATCTTACCAGTGGCCAGATCTCCCTACTTACAGGCCGGCAGAAAAAGGATGGCTGCTGGTTCAGTCTAAAGCCAGAGGGCCTGTGGCTTTAGACTGAACTTCTGCATACGGACACAAAGAGTATAAGCAGATCTCAAGATGCAACTGCCAAACTCAAAATAAACTGTCAACTGTAACACTAGGCAGCACAGATCACTTATAAACCAATGTTTTGTTACTTTATTGCCTATTTATTGCCTAAATATTTTCAGAAACATATTTCAGAAACCTGTTTCATTCTGGTAGTTGCAGGTTTTCTTTGGAGCAAAAGGGATTTTTTTCTGGTCATGTAGCACCAATTACAAAAATGTTTTGACCATTATTAGCATTTTATCAAATTACCACAAACCAACGAACACACATTCAGTGGGCACTTTGGGGCCCCTGAGGGTGAGAGGCCCTGGGCAGTTGGCCACTTTATCTGGTTGGAGATCCACCATTGCAAGCAAAGCCTGGTAAAATACCTAAATTACTAATGATCATATAATAGCATAATTACAGTAAGTAGAAATAATGCAATCCTATTATTTGAAGTGAAGAAGACATGACATCAATCTAATACGTCATCTGAAATGTTGAAAAATAAATAATTGTAACTTTAAAAAAAAAAGAATGAGTGTCTTTTAAATGAGTATTAGCAGTAAAATACACAGGCCTGTGTGAGGAGTGTCTGTGCGTTTTGATTATGTATTTTAAAAGAAAAGAAGAAGAAAGTTTCCTGGCATTAAATCATAATAGCCATAACAAGCAGCTGGGTCATGGCTGTGTGGTTAACTCTGGCACTTCACACTGCGGCTCCAACCACAGATGGACTTTTTCAAAAGGAAGTGAGTACCCCACCCTTCTCTAAAATTACAAGTCAAAATTTTAATGTTGAGTCATTTTATTTTTTGGCATCTCATCTCTGGATTCAAGAAGGGATAACAGGGACCTATCTGATTTATTCGAGACTGAAAAACTGCTGGATTTCATTGCATAGTTTTGTTTGTTCACATTTCATTTATAGGGGCTTGTAAGCTATGGACTCGCAAGAAGCTCATTTACTGTTCAGAGTTTCGGCGAGTGGTGCTGTGGTGGGTATACACAGGCATCCAGCAAAGTCGGAGATTTTAACAGCTGTAGGAAAGAAGTAAAAAAATAAATAAATCTGACTCCAAATCCTGAAACCTCAGCTAGGTGTTTGGTAACTGTCAGCGCTCTTTGCCGTTATTAATGAGGAACGCTCGCTTTAAGGAGCTTTATCAATTCTAAGAAAAGAACTTGAAAGACACATACCAGCATCTAACCAAAAATATGCTATTGGTTGCATCGTGGGAAGTGTAGGATCTAACCTAGGGACTAAAAGCTGGAATAGCTCTGCTTCTGCTGCATTGGCTTTGACCATTTTGATGTTAGATGTACACATCTGTCTGTCTTCTTGCTGTAGCTGCTCAGAAGAGTTTGATTAAACTACTAAAAATATATATAAATTGAAAAGGAACATTCTGGCAAAAGAAATCTGGTCTTTGTTTGCAATGTAGTGCTACTGGTGAACATTCCCATTTAGTATCCAATCATTGACCTCCAGGAGCTCAGACAGGGAGAGATCTCTTGAGATATCCCCTAGTTGTGGCAGCGAGGACGGAGGTTGAGAAAGAGGTCCATCAAAGATGCCGGAGGTAGTCTGAGTCACATAAAGGGGACTCGGGACAGTGAGCAGGGAAAGCAGAGGCGCAGGATTGAGTGAGACCTGTTGGTTATAACTTGGCTTTAAGGCAAAAGCAAAGTCAGGAGGAGGCGCTGAAAGGGACTGAAGAGCAGGACCTTGAAAGGTGGGTGAACTAGAATCCATAGGATTTCTGCTGAACTGACATGGATGAAGCTGGGGCACATCCATAGAACAACCTTGCGCTACCAGACCTTTGTTTTCTGCCCCTAAATGGGAATAAGAGGGCACTACATTAGATGAATCAGTTAAAAAAGTGTCCTGTGTCATTAAAAAGCCATCCAGTGCACCCGAATGAAGTAGAGAGAACCCGGCATTTGATGACATTGCAGAGCTTTCATTGATGATGCTTTGTCCAGATTGAGGCTTAGCAGCTGCAGTGAGAGAAGTGGAGGGTACAGGGTTTGAAACAACACTGGTGCAGACAGGCGGAATGTTTGTCTGCCTTGACGTGATTAGAGAAGGAGGATCTTGGCTAAACAAAGAGTGAGGAGCCGGGACAGCAGAGAAGGATGCAGAGTAAGGAGCCGTTACAGAGCTGGAGGTAGTGCAAAGTTCATTAGACGAGCCCCTAGGTGAGGCTAATGTCGTGGTTGTTGGAGGAGTAGCCGTTGAAGATGAGAGATGTGTGCCGCAGGTTTGAAGGCCCAGGCTATGGGTTGAGGAGGTAGAGCGTGGAGGGGCAGCAGCAAAAGTGGAGCTTGAGGCTTGGGGAGGGATAGCAGGAAGGTTGGGGCCGGCCTGACCGTTGGCCCTGGGGGAAACCGAGAGGCAGGTTGTAGAGCTGGAGCTGGAAGTGGAGTCTTTGCGGCGGCAAAAAGGCTTGTGGCGCTCCAGAGTCGTCGTATAAAGGTGCAAGTCTTTTCAATGCGGCAATCTCCTTCTTAAGGGCTGAATTTGAACGCTCCAGACACTGGAGCTCCTTAAGAGAAGAGGGGGAAGGGAAACAGGAATATAGGGTACGACAGATAAGGGAGGTAGAAAAAAAAGAGAGGGACAGAAATGACAAGCGTTAATGTGAGGTTAGGTCAGGTCTATCTTTATTATCCCTAAGAGTGGAACGTATTAGCCATAAAAACTGATTACAGACATACATCAAAAGACATCCCACTCACACACACACTGTAATATCACACCCCCGGCCTGCTGTAATAAAACACTACCGCTAAGCAACACTAGTGATGCTCTTCTGTAAGCTGTAAAAGATGTCGGAACCTCAAAGGAGAACTGAAATATTGCTCTTAAGCAACAGTACTGCAAGTACTGCAAGTTCTGCATGAAAGCAGAGGGTGGAGAGAGCAAAACATGTGAGTCCATGCAGATCAATTCAGAGTGGGTAAGTTTAATTTGTAAAATAAAGAGTAAAAAATTGGCTAGGGTTAGGGTTAGGGCTAACCCACTAACCCTAACCTGTTCCTATTTTGAGTTTCTAGAATTGTTTTCTCCCAGTTTATCAATCAACTAATCTCATTAAGTTTCAGCACAGCCTAAAAAACATTATCCTCCACAGTAAGGGTGTAAATCACACGTTTTATTAAGATATGATATTATATTGATTCTTTGGACAACGATACAGTATTTACTGATATCAGAAAGTCTGCCACAGCACGAATTTGTATGATCAGGGCCCTGGAGCCGATACGAGCCAATGCCGTACGTCTATTTACTACAATCAGTTACACTCTTACTAGTGCTGTCAGTTAAACGTGTTATTTACGGCGTTAACGCAAACCCATTTTAACTGCGTACATTTTTTTTATCGCAAGATTAACGTTTTTATTTTATCTAGCAAACCTTACAACACCTACCGGATCTACCTAGACCAGAAACACAACAGGCACGCCGCGCACACGCTGTTTGGGCTTGCGAGCCGGCCAAAGAGTAGTATCGTTACGTTTTGAGTGGATGGCGAGCGAGAGACTCCAAATTGGACGCCAATAAGATTCTAGATGGAAAGTTTCCTTTTTAGAAGTTGCCAAATGGTTCCACTGAGAAGACCAGGTGATCTTCGTATTTAGTCGTTGTGAACTGAGCTATCATCGCAGCACGTCCAATCTGAAATATTACCTGATGGCCAAGCACACAGCTGATGCCAATTCTCCCCCCTCCCACTCGTCAAAGTATTATTTTCACCTTTTTATTGATGGACAGTGTTACACTGTGTGAGAGATTATTTGCTCCAAGTGAGAATGTTACGTGTGAAATTAAACACTACAGTAGGCTGTATGCCAATGTTATTTTCAATAAAAAAACATTTGTACAAAGCAAGCCGATCCACTTTTCCATGTTGATAAGAGCATTAAAATGAAAAAAAGAAAGAAAATGGGACAAAAAGTATCTTTTATATAGACCTTAGTGGTCCCCTAATACTGTATCTGAAGTCTCTTTTATATAGACCTTAGTGGTCCCCTAATACTGTATCTGAAGTCTCTTTTATATAGGCCTTAGTGGTCCCCTAATACTGTATCTGAAGTCTCTTTTATATAGGACTTAGTGGTCCCCTAATACTGTATCTGAAGTCTCTTTTATATAGACCTTAGTGGTCCCCTAATACTGTATCTGAAGTCTCTTTTATATAGACCTTAGTGGTCCCCTAATACTGTATCTGAGGTCTCTTTTATATAGGCCTTAGTGGTCCCCTAATACTGTATCTGAAGTCTCTTTTATATAGGACTTAGTGGTCCCATAATACTGTATCTGAAGTCTCTTTTATATAGACCTTAGTGGTCCCCTAATACTGTATCTGAAGTCTCTTTTATATAGACCTTAGTGGTCCCCTAATACTGTATATGAAGTCTCTTATATAGACCTTAGTGGTTCCCTAATACCATATCTGAAGTCTCTTTCCCAAAATTTTGCCTTGGTGCAGAATTACAGCCACTAGAGCCAGTCCCACAATGAGCTTTCCTTAGTATGCCCCTTATGAGGTCATAAGGGGCAAGATTCCAGATTGGCCCATCTGAGCTTTCATTTTCTCAAAGGCAGACCAGGATACCATGGGACCTTTAAATTAAAAACAAACTACTCTTTGTAATAAAACAAATAAATATAAAGTGGGAATTTCAAAATCAATGTACTGCGAGTACAGACTTGAATAATACTGAGAAGAACGGTGTTTCCCTTCAGAAGGATTACATTTCTACTATATACTTCCAAGGTCACAGAGGTCACAGTCAAAGTAGCAGTGCTATGCAGCTGTCTGTCACGTGTGCTGACCCTTTAAACCATGAACTGCTGACACCGACTCAGTATTTTTCATAGGGTCAAACTGGTTTGTGGTAGAGATCTTAAAAATTAACCTGTATGAGCAGAACTGAAAGAGAAGAGAGAAAGAGAGAGAGAAAGAGAAAGTATGGACACTCCTTCCACACAAAAGACACACACACCCATTCATAAATTCGGTAAAAATCACATTTCTCCAACCAGTTCCAACAAGTAAACTGTATAACAGCCAACTATCCAAGTAATTAGTGTCAAAAAGAAATATCTTCAACCATGTGGTTATGTGCAGGACAGTGAACTACAGGATTGGATTTCATATTGTCATACCAACAGTCATAACAGATTTTATAGGTGTGTATGTATTGTGACGTATTAATGGCCCGAAAGTAATAAATCATGCGAATGATGATGATAACCGATACCACTATCATATCCGTACAGTAGTGGTATCAGTCATGTCATCAACACTCTGCAAGAGAGAATACGTGTATTTCTCAAAATGTCCAAATATTCTTTTAGCTTCATTTTTACTCTTACGCCTGAGAAACAAAATTTACTGAGAATTTGTGGTGAATCTTATTAATAATGACGACAAACATTTAAAAATAAAACCAAACTACAGTATCCACCAGAAAATACAGAGCTCTGTCCTTCAACAACGGGTTTGCTTTTTCAGAGGCGTGACTGTATATCTTGTTGGATCTAATTATATCTGATTTCAAAATAAATATCTCCATAAATACTTTTCAACAGTGCACGTTATGATGATTCTGAGTCAGGACACCTTTTGCTTCATTAAATCAGATTAAATTAAAATCATCATCCAATCAGCAAGTTGGCTCAGTGCCCATAGTGTGTGTGTGTGTGTGTGTGTGTGTGTGTGTGTGTGTCACAACCTGTGGAATTTGCACCTCAGGAAAAAAAAACAAGTACGGATGAAAAAAAGGAAGGTTGAGTGAGTGTGTGTGTGTGTGTGTGTGTGTGTGTGTGTGTGTGTGTGTGTGTGTGTGTGTGTGTCAGAAAGGAAAGGGAGGGCCAATGGGGAGGGCAAACCAGAGGGAGTGAAAGCCCTTCTCCTAAAGCAGAGTATTTACAAGAAACAGCTTTGACCATGTTGACATATTACACAAGACACACACCACTTGTCACACAGTCTGTGTGTGTGGGGGGGTGTTGAAAAGGAGACTGAAAGTCACTGTGTGATGGTGTAAGGAACAAGGGGAGAGCAAACATAGGGGAACGAATGTTTCTAACCTCATGAAGTTCGTCTGCTCTCTCGGTTTGTTTTTTCCGGCTCTTTCTCGCGGCGTCTCTGTTCTTCTCTTGTCTTTTCCTTCCTCTGTTTCCCGTCTGTTGTCCCTCTCCTTCTCTCTCCTGTAAAGATGAATGCAAAAGAGACGGTTAGCCACGCTCATCAAGGTTAAATAACAGTATATTATGAGTCTGAGGGTGTTTTTCAAGTGCAGAACACTCTTTTGGGCATCCCCTACTGCCATTTAAGGAATCTCTTCTAAGGCGGACATTAAAATCTTTTTGATATTGCATGATGTTTTAAAGGCTGCCATAGTACCTTAGGTCATGAGACAAACCTATCACATGAAATCACATGTGGTCTTGTAATTTATAGCAGGAAGTTGGTCAGGTAGCTCACATTGCCATTGACCAAATCGCAAATGAATATTATCTTTTTATTCTCTGCCAGGGAAAATGAAACATGAGCTGGCAGATTTGTCTGGTTCCGGAGCAGGGCATGGGCATAAAACGTACAAAGCTTCCAAAGCTGCATCTAACGATTTCATCAATTACTGTGTTTGCCTCAAGTGGACCAAAAATGGAACCACAAGCACTAATTTTGTCTATAATCACACGTTTATCTCAAACGGCAGGCCATCTGCTCTGAAAGCCAGATTGAGTTACATGGATTTGGCATTTGTCCCTTTTTCTAAGCAACATACAGTAAGTAATTCAAATTTAACAGGAACAAGAGCCAGATGTCAATTTGGAGGTGCATTCCTCCCGGATATAACAACTAAAAGTGTATTCATTGCTACAGTAAAGGAGACTTGAAGTTTTTTTTTAAGAAATGAGATGTAGATATGTGCACTTTTCCTTTAGCCATATAAGAGGAAGGATGAACAGCAGCAAAGCACGAACAAGCTGACGGAGGCCAGGTTAAAGTGACATAATATACAACTGGTGCCAACTATTCTAACAGCGCCATATATTATTATGTAAGTGATTCTTGTCTTAAATACTTGGAATTACAATGCAACTTTTTTCTTTACAGTTTCTTAAAAACACTTTTAGATAATTGACTGCTTCTAAGTATTTTCGGTGTATGTTTTCCTATTTTCGACAGAACACAAGGGGAGACAGACGTGGGATGTCCCCAGCTGTGTCTCGACCAGCAGCCCAACAGGACACCCAAAGGCAATGGTCCTAGGGGTAGGGCCTAAGGGGTAAGGTAAGATGGAGAAATGGGATTCAGCCTAGTCTTGATGGGTGAGAGTGATTTATGATAATAACTTTATCTGTATAGCACTTTGAAAAAACAAACATAATAGATTGTTGGATAGATACACGTAAATAATTAACATCTAATGTGATAACTCTGTATGATTACTCTATTTTAGTCCCGCATTACATTTTATTGTAACATTTCTATAACATTTACATGGGATATGTGATGGTTCTAGTACATTCTAGTACAAGAGTTACCCTATATATAATGAGATGATATGATGTGGTTATTGTCTGTTTTTGCATGATTGATTGATTGATTGATTGATTGATTAAGATAATGAGTACTTACCGATCCAGCGGTGTTGCTCCCGTTAGCTGATCCCGAGCCAGAGCTGTTGGACTCATGCCCAGTGTCCATGAATAACGTAGACATCTGTCCCCACCCCCCCCAGCACACTGGCTGGCCGGTTGGCTGTCTGTGTCCACCGGCAGCCCGGATCATCCGTGCTGCGCGTCCGCAGGTGAAATCGCTGCCATTTAAACACTGACGTTGACGCGCACCCAGCGCGCCTCTGCAGCTCGGGGTACACTTTGAATGAGTCAAAGTTAAAGTATGGGCTGTGAAACAGGCTGTACTAGATTTCCGTGCAAACGAATGTCTGGTGCTTGATGACTTGTTGCTTCTGTAAATGTGCTCAGCCCGCGTGTCTGATGGCTGTAGCACGAAAGAGGTTTGGCATGAGCCCGTCGGTGATGCAACATGATGCTGCGGCTGCTTTCAGTTTCTCTTTCTTTTAAACTGACCCATTGCGAGGTAAGAGATGAGGGGTCTGTGTTGCCTTCACTTGCAGTGTGTGAGTTTCAGTGTCCAAGTCTGTCACGGCACAAAAAGCGCTCAAAGCTGAAATGTTGGAAAGTTGACCCAGTGATAAAAGCTGTAGCTTTTTCAAGATGCATCTATTTTTTTATTTTTCATTTTATTTTAAGAAGAGGAGAACCAAAAGGAAGCAGAATGAACAGAACGAATACACGTCTTGCATGTTACTGATATTTTCCCCGCAATTACAGGTCAGGCTACTGCTTTTATGTGTACATTTCTCTTATTCTTTCTATATTTTTATGCATATTTTGTCTCCCGCTAATTAATAGGGGTGTTTTTATTCTACTGAGACTCTTCTACTGATACATTATGGCTTTCGTTGTATTACTGCCATAGCACAAACGCATCATGAGACATGAATGGGAAAGACAGGAACAGCTCAGGGCTGAAGACCATATAAGGGCTGCAGCCCCTTCACGTGCAGGGGACTTTTCAAGTGCTTCTGCCAGGAAATGAACGGCCGAACCTCCAGACAGCAGCCAACAGGGTTTACCGGTTCTCTTCAGGATATGATGTAACTCAAATCAAACAGTGAGATCTTTATTTTTATTTTTTTACTATGCCCATGGCTAACTCTTCTTAACAAAACATGTTCAGGAGGCCACCGATGAATGAGAAAACCCTGAAAAGGTTTTGGATAGCAGGATGTGTTTTGTGTTTTTTTTTAATGTTTTGACATTTCTGAAGCGGACTAACAGAAATTATAATACGATCAATACTCGTTCATCTAAACATTGTTTTAATTTCTTAAAAAAAAAAAATTACACAGTGTTGTTGCAGCTTCTCGTGTGACAGTTATATTTTCCATTGGTCATTTCACACCGTGTAACTCAGTTTTCTGGAGCTCCCCACTGCACCTCGCGGAGTTGCCAAGACAGATGCCGTTAAAGGTTCAGTAGGTAACTTTTGTAAAAATGTATTTTTTACATATTTGTTAAAACTGTCACTATGCCCTGACAGTAGAATATGAGACAGATAATCTGTGAAAAAATTAAGCTCCTATGGCTCCTCCCTGTGTCCCTGATGCCATTTGGCAGAAATGCACCGCTCCCGGTCAAAACAGCCAATCAAAACAAAGGCAAGCGTTTGTTAATAGGCTCGTTCGAGATGAACTGCGCCTCGCCTGTAAAGTAGAAGAGAGCAGGCGGCAGCAGCGGGGGCGGGGACAAAAAAGCTGCGGTAAAGTCGGACAGTTTCCAGCCGACCAGCCGCCTTCAGGCTGGACAGGAAGTGACGAAAATACTGTGGTGCGATTCCGATTTAATAAAATATAATCAGACCCACATATCAGCTTGTACACAGTCTCCAGTTGTTTTAATTATGACAGAGTAGCTGTTAAAGTGCTCTACATGCGATCTGTTGCTGATTTTAATTAACAACAGACTGGAGATGTATGGAGGACCATGTCTTTCATATTTAAAAATAAATACAGAAATAAATAAATGCTCAATAAATAAATAAGCACACAATTAATTGCCCCAAAAAATACAATGAAGAAATAAATGTAGGTAGAAATTAAATTATACAGTGAGACATAAATGTATATATCTCTTTTAATTAGCTTCTTTATTTATTCACCTTTGTAATAATTACCTTATTTATTTATTGTCCGTTATAATCTTCAACTTTATTTATTCCTTACTTATTTTTTAAATGTATTTATTTCTGTGTGTGTTTAATTTTTTTGTCTGTTTTAATCTTCCGTTGCATTTTCTACCCTATTTATTTTCACCCCTGGTATTTATTTCTGCTTGTCACTTTTACATTTCTGCCTGTCACTTTTACATTTCTACATGCATTTCTGCCTCATTATGCAAATGAGGGGGGCTGGTCTTAAGGGGTTAACTTCTGCCCATTGGTTGGTTAGCATTTTACTCCCTCGGTCAATTTACATGCCACCGGCCACAGACACAACACAGATGGCTAGCTACGGTGAAGTTGTCAGTGAGCTCAGGCATTTAGCAACTGTTTTTGAAAACAATGCTAACGTTATAAGTATTGACTTTATAATTTTTCGTTTAGACGCTCTGACAGAACGTGTGTTTCAGTCAGCGGTGTCGTGCCAATGTACTCGTGTATCCCCTGGCCGCGGGGAGCGCACATGCACACAGAGCGGAGCTTCTGCTGCCCTTCGAATTGTTTAACTGCTGCACTTTGAATTAAACGGAACAAACGGCGACGTGGAAGACTCGGCAGGGTTTCCATAGTAACAGGGGTATCAGTTAACTACATAAATACGTTTATTTGTCTGTTACATTAAGGCGACGTGTCAAATGTTTATAGCGTGGTTTAATATCGAGTGATAGGCGTATCCTCCCTGTCCCTGTCTACCATATGAGTTACATAGGAGGTACTGAAATATCAGGCCGTTTTTTCACCTGATATTTGGGTATCCCCTATGTAACTTTTGATAAACAACAGCAAACCTCTCCAAATTGTGTCAGGTTGTTTATTGTGACCTATTAAACACACAAAATAACACCCATGATGACAGGACAGACCCTTTGCATGTTAGGGATGGGATACATAAAATATCAGGTGAAAAATGATATTGATATTGATATTGATGATAGTCCTTCATGCAGTGCCATCACATAGGTTACACACACACACACACACACACACACACCGCCGTGAGAAATACTAATCAACCTGTTCGCCGTTAGAAGCGGCGCACAACTTAGGACTTCTCCATCCTGAGACGTCTCCGTTGGATTTATTCTAAACATCCACCTGCTAAATTTCATCGGGTTTTTGTAGTGCAACCTTCTTTGAACGAACTGCGGCTGTTATCATTCTGTCTCTTCTGATGTGCGACAGGAAGCCAGAGAGAGGAGTGGATTTGGAGACAGACAACCCACTCCCGGGCCGCTTCTAGCAAGGGAAACCCCCCACGCGTTGCGCGCCTGGATCGCCAGTAGAAATTTGCGTCGCGGAGTGCGTGTGCATGCGTCAGGCACTAAATGTGTGTGTTCGTGCACGACAAAGCCCCGGGCTCCGTCCTCAACAGTTGCTACCGGAGCGACGGAGAGTAGAGGTGGAGAGCGAGAGAGATAAGAGACTGAGGACAGACGGACGTGGGTCTGTCCTGTCATCATGGTTGTTATTTTGTGTGTTTAATAGGTCACAATAAACAACCTGACACAATTTGGAGAGGTTTGCTGTTGTTTATCAAAAGTTACATAGGGGATACCCAAATATCAGGTGAAAAAACGGCCTGATATTTGAGTACCTCCTATGTAACTCATATGGTAGACAGGGACAGGGAGGATACGCCTATCACTCGATATTAAACCACGCTATAAACATTTGACACGTCGCCTTAATGTAACAGACAAATAAACGTATTTATGTAGTTAACTGATACCCCTGTTACTATGGAAACCCTGCCGAGTCTTCCACGTCGCCGTTTGTTCCGTTTAATTCAAAGTGCAGCAGTTAAACAATTCGAAGGGCAGCAGAAGCTCCGCTCTGTGTGCATGTGCGCTCCCGCGGCCAGGGGATACACGAGTACATTGGCACGACACCGCTGACTGAAACACACGTTCTGTCAGAGCGTCTAAACGAAAAATTATAAAGTCAATACTTATAACGTTAGCATTATTTTCAAAAACAGTTGCTAAATGCCTGAGCTCACTGACAACTTCACCGTAGCTAGCCATCTGTGTTGTGTCTGTGGCCGGTGGCATGTAAATTCGACCGAGGGAGTAAAATGCTAACCAACCAATGGGCAGAAGTTAACCCCTTAAGACCAGCCCCTCCTCATTTGCATAATGAGGCAGAAATGCATGTAGAAATGTAAAAGTGACAGGCAGAAATGTAAAAGTGACAAGCAGAAATAAATACCAGGGGTGAAAATAAATAGGGTAGAAAATGCAACGGAAGAATAAAACAGACAAAAAAATTAAACACACACAGAAATAAATACATTTAAAAAATAAGTAAGGAATAAATAAAGTTGAAGATTATAACGGACAATAAATAAATAAGGTAATTATTACAAAGGTGAATAAATAAAGAAGCTAATTAAAAGAGATATATACATTTATGTCTCACTGTATAATTTAATTTCTACCTACATTTATTTCTTCATTGTATTTTTTGGGGCAATTAATTGTGTGCTTATTTATTTATTGAGCATTTATTTATTTCTGTATTTATTTTTAAATATGAAAGACATGGTCCTCCATAGAGATGATCCGTGATCTGATCAGATTTAGTCTCTCTGACTTCTAAACGTCACTGTCAGCCACACAACGTGTGTTCTGTCCAGAGTAAGTCTTTAAATCAGACAAATAGCAATTAAAATCCCTCCGATTAAAAAATAATAAAAGGTTTATATAAAACGTCATCATGTTGAGTCGATCGTGAACCAATCAGCTGTTAAATCAGCTGAGAGGCCGGCGTTTCCCAGCATGCTCTGGGTCCGCCTGGGTCCGCCTGGCTCTTGCAGTCGGTAAAAACCATAGACATATAAAGAGTAGACGCCGCATTGGCAGGCTGAGCGCGAGAAATCCAGCCGCCATCTTGGACCGGTCATACTCGTTACTTGGCAGCAGAAGATACAAGATGCCAGAGCACTGTGCAGCATATTCCTGCTCAGATCGGCGGATTTTTATTTTTTTTTTTATCTTATCTCTTTCACTCTGGGTTCTGTGAAGCATTTTGTAGGCCTATCTGTGTTTTGAAAATTGCTACATAAGTTAAGTTCCAAAAGCAGCACTAATGTATGCTTGTGTTGTTATTACATTGGGATTGTCTCTGGTTTAGTTGGGATTTGTTTGATAAGACTTGCACGTTACTCTTATAAGATAGATAGATATATATATATATATATATATATATATATATATATATATATAGCCTTTTCAATAGCAATGTGCTTGAGTACAGAGTCAACACAACATAAAAGAGGTGTATCTGTCCAAATACTTATGTAATAAGAGCTGAGACAGCTGGTCATTTATCAAATATATCGAAAGTCGCAATAAGTATGCAATATTTAGTTTATTTTGTGGAGCTGTCCTGTTAACTTTATTTATGTATTTTATACTGTCCAACCAGTAGAACCCGTCCTGTTCTGTAGACATGGTCCTTAGTTATTTATATTATAACTTGATTTATATATTTTATACTGTCCAACCATTAGAACACGTCCTGTTCTGTAGACATGGTCCTTAGTTATTCATTCATGTTGGACCAGTCCAATATGACTGTCAGTTAAAATAAACCTTGTGTTGTAAGAAAACTTGTTTAATTTGTTATGAATCTATTTTGTAATTTTATATATGTTTAAAAATATCGGAATTCATATCGATGTTGCAATATCACATTTTGTCAATGTTGTGCAACCCTAGTGTGTGTGTGTGTGTGTGTGTGTGTGTGTGTGTGTGTGTGTGTGTGTGTGTGTGTGTGTGTGTGTGTGTGTTGGGAGTGGGGCTGCTAAATGTCAAGGTCTGGGAGGCAATTGATGCAGAACAACGTGGTAGTACTGTGTGTGTGTGTGTGTGTGTGTGCACGTTACCCCGTATGTGTGCGTGTGTGTGTGTGTGTGTGTGTGCGTGTGTGACAGAGAGAGAGACAACAAATATAAAAAGCTTCAAGTAGACTCTAATAATATAATCATATTGTTTCTTGTACTTAAATATCTGACTTTACGGTCACTATCTGTTTCTTCTTCCCTATCATATTTATAATGTGTGTGCAAATTATTTTTCTATAATAGGTATTTATACCTATTATAGCCTATCATCATATGTTATGTTATAGGGGTATTTATACCTATTATAGCCTACATCATATATGTGATGTAGGGGTAGGCTATTTATACCTATTGTAGCCTACATCATATATGTTATGTAGGGGTATTTTGCAAATACCTATCATTTACAAATGATAGATACACCGAGGATGTCTGGTCTAGGGTGACCAGACCCTCGGATTGGGGAACCCCGTTTTTTGTCCCCTGACTAAAACATACAGAAAAAACTACCTCTGTCCTTGTTCTTTTTTTTTCAAAGACCCAACATTAGGTTTTTCAATCAGATTTATAGTCAAATCGGAAATATTGTTGCTCTCCCTTTTCGGGGATTATGTTCCCAGTTTTGATCTCAGACGTCTGGTGAATTTATATCATATCAGAATATTCTATTACTGTTAAGCACACTATGAATATTAAAATACGCCTAATCATGTGTCCTGTATCATAGCTACATGAATGACCTTTGTATTAAAAAACAAAACATGAAAATCAGTTCGGTATTCAGTGAGATTGATTAATTAAACGCGCTGACAGCTCATTGCACCCTGCCAAACACATTACACTGAGTGGAGCGGGTGACCGGTCCAAGATGGCGGCCCCAAATCTCGTCAGCGCCAATAGGCAGTAGCGGTCGATGCGGCGTCTACTCTTTATTATGTCTATGGTAAAAACCATAGACCGTTAAAATTAATGGACAGAGCATCCGGTTCAGCAAAGTGAAGCAAATGCGGAAGTAACTTAAACCTGCATTCTATCTGAATTCCTGCAGAGGGCGACACGCGTGGTTGCAAAGAAGTTGGTTTCTATAGAAGTCTATGGAGAAATGAGCCACTTCTCACTTGATTTATTACCTCAGTAAACATCTTCATAATGAGTTAGTGGTCTCGATCGCTAGTTTTAAGTATTCTGCAACACAGAATGATGTTAATTTTTTAATATACGGTCTCGTTGATTTTAAAATCGGCGATAAAGCCGGGGTTGTTTTGGGGCGTGGCTATGGTGTGATTGACAGTTCACGGCCTGTCAATCAAAGCTTGTCCATGGCACGGGGGGTTGCCTACATTTCATCGCAGTGACTTTGACACTTTGGTCGGATAATATTGTCTTGTTTAGCGGTCGGTTGCACGGCAAGACACTCAAAGGAATCGGCAGTTCAGTTTTTCTGGTAAGTAAAATTATATTTAGTTTTAACACAGTTTTTCGTTAGCCAACGTTAGCATCTCAATTAATATCAGTTAGCTAGCTACTAGATTGCACCTTGCTAAGCAAGCTAGCGGGCTAACTAATAATGCTATGCAGACCGTATAAACGCATACAGTCTATGTATAAACGTATTAAAATATATTTAATGTTACAGTCGATTACAGTATATGCACCGATCTCGCCTGTGATCTGTAATAGGTGGTATTAGTGCTAATCGATGCGCATGTAATGGTAACGTTAGCTTAAAATCAAAGCCTGATGTAGCTAACGTTATATTGCAAATTCATAAACCCTATTAGCACGGGGTAAGGTTGTTTTGGGACAGCGTGTGATTTAGAAATAACCCCTCACATCTGAGTTTCGTGTGGCGGATTTGTACGTCAAACGTAGACCTGCTTTTTGACTCAAATGTATCCCGAAAGTTTGGGCAACGTTACCCGGAGGCGGGCAAAGGACGGCCAGGGCGAGCCGGCACACCTCACCCCAGTCGGGGTTGCATATCTTTCTGGGCGAGAGGTTACCGGGCATATACCCCGTCACCCTCGCCGCGGCAGCACCCACACAGCATCACCATCACCACACGGACATAGCTGCGGGGGAGCGCGTTGACTTGGAGGTCTCCGGGCGGGGGAGTGGGTCAGATTGTTAGCGATAAAATGGCGCACATGAAACAATTAGACATTATTGTAAAGTTACATTGGGGTATTACATTATATTAATCTATTAAATATACATTTAAATCATTTGCATTACAGATGCATACAGCAGATGTGGTGCCTTGTTAGTGTAAATTGATAGATTCGGGATGTATGAAACATTAATTTCTTTCCAAACAGACTTCCTTTTGATGATGCCAGGCTGAAGCAAGGGTTGGTGAATATGAGGAGAGAGAGACCAGCATATGGAACCACAAAAAGTCCCGTCTGCAGTTCCCACTTTGAGGAAGATCAGTTTTGCAGAGACAAGCAGGTATTATTAATTTAAATGCATTATTTAGTGTGTCTCATATATTAGCTCATATATTAATATAATTAATTGTGATCTACCATGCCTTAACTACATGTTTGTCTTTTACTGTAACTACAAAGGTATCCACACTGAAAACTGAATGACCAGAGCCTACAGAAGGAAGACCTGGTCTATAGAGTGGTGTATTTGCCATTTCATCTGGATGTGGAAAACAGTCTGCGTTGACCACATCCAAAGTTCTCAAATGTGTTCTGATTATAATGATGCCAGAAAATAATTTTTGGTTCAGCTTCTTCTGCTGAAAAGACGGACAAACTTTTAGCACTTGGTATTTAGAGGTTCAACTTCTTGTGGTTGACTTAGTTTCTGCTGTAGTTTGATAGGTGATCGTAGTAACATTAAGTAGTGGATTAAAACTATTTTATAAATATTAACTGGAATAAAATAATGAAAATGCTCTAGCAGTCACCACTTTCCCAGGTGAAAGTATTTTTGGTAATTTCACATAAAGGGTCTTGTATATTTTATGTATTTATGTACTGTTAGAATTAAATATTGACATTGCATATCCTTGTATGGTTTTTAGTTTACATACATGTCTAACTGTAATGATTAAATCAAATGTACCTAATACATTTGATTTAATCATTACAGTTACGGCAATTAAGTTGTTTAATTCTCCTTAGCAATTTGTGATCATAAGTTATGATTTTACAATAGCCCTGCACAGATTAAACAGCACCTAGTGCAAAACGTTTATATTTATGTGTATTAAAGCCAAAATAGAAAGACACTTTTAATCAATTACAAATTCTATGAAATTTCCAAAGTCTTCTTGTATGACTACAATGCTGGATGTTCCTATTATAGTTACTTCAGAAAAACAACAAATGTAGCTTTAGAAGGACCTTTATTTCACATTGAAATGGGCATCAACTTAAAAATACATACACCAAACACTTAAGATTTAATAATAAAGAGGTTGTTGAATCTCTAGTGTCACACTGTTAATTACAGTAGAAATGGTTGACATTACAAATCACAATATAAAAATACAGCTTAACATATAAAGCTTATAGCACTTGTGCTATCATGCCTGGATACTGCAGGTGGAGGTGCTGCAGGTTCTCGTTCATTCCTGCGACGAGGTTACCGCCCTTGACATCTCTCAGGTCTCAGTGAATAAGGAGGACGTCCAGGACAGCTCTTCCTTGTAGGGACTGGTAAAAGAAAGGGACTGCAGAGAAAAAAGGATAAATGAACAGCACTCTTAATTACACACTATTTGAAAATGCATTATTACCTTGGCTTAGTTGTACAAAAGTCTGGTAAAAGTTTAATGTTGTATAATATATAGCAAAAAGAAAATGAACTATTACTATTGCTTACTTCTGGGGCATTTGGGGGGTGAACATGCCATCGTGGCTCTCAGCACTCTTATTTATGAAAGAATGAAAGAATCATCAATTTCCATTTGAGCCCCTCATAGTTAAATATCTATGCACACTAGCATGTAACTGTACTTGATTAATTATCCAGGAGAATACAATACACATGAATCAACAGTCCATTGTTCTTTCGTGTAACTGTAACTTAGTTAAATGATCTTATTTCTGCTAACATTAGGTCTTAACAGCATGTCAAGGTTAAATGCCCCAACTATAGACTGAAAGGGGAAACAGTAGCACATTATCGGATCATTATGGTTATTACAGTTAGCCAAACGTTATAAGAAACTTGGTTATACATGTGCTAATAGCGTTACATAATGATAAGCATTGACAATCGTTGTTTTGCATTTCGCTGACACTACGTTAATGCTACGAGAAGTAAACTTCGATTTGCAGAAAATTAACGTTAGCATGTTTACCCATAGCTAGCTAAGTGGCAAGCTAACGTTACAGACAATTTACATGGTAACTTCAGACACATTTACTTTGCAATGTGACTCTTATATGTTATATAACCATAGACTATATGGGACAAAGATATAGTTAAAACCAAGCATTAGTGAAGCTAAATCTTACCTTGAATTATTCAGCAGCAGTTGCATCCACATTGGCAGTGAAAGTGGTAGCTAACGTAACGGTAGAGCAGCGGTGCTAGCTCTCAGCTAACGTCAGTCAGATCCCGCCCATAGACTGTAGATCCCGCCCACCGGTCTGTGGCTCCTCTCTCCTTCCGCCCTCTCCTCTAAAATCGTCACATCCGCAACCACGATGGCTGCGCCCATAAACGCAAACTCGACGACTCATTTCTGATCTCCACAAACCAATGGGTGACGTCACACATGCTCTGTCCATTAATATTAACGGTCTATGGTAAAAACCAACTGCGACGCCTGGGTCTCAGAACTGCGGCTGCCTTGCTCTCGTGAGATTATCTTGACCACGTGTGCATGACGTCAGAGCAAGTCGGGATCAAGTCGGACACAAATCTAACCGGCATGCAACGGGCGCCGATCGCCGGTGATCGATTCTGCGCAGACCTGGCTCATCTCGAACGAGCCTAGTGTTAGAACGTTGACAATATCGATGACGTCACTGGCATGGTAGGACCTGAGAAGGCTTATAGGCAACGGCTGCAGCATATTATATACACACAAAAGGGAGTAATTTTAATGGCACGGGTTACGCATTTGAGCCTGTGAGGAGGCTCGTTCGAGATGAACTGCGCCTCGCCTGTAAAGTAGACGAGAGCAGGCGGCAGCAGCAGGGGCGGGGACAAAAAAGCTGCGGTAAAGTCGGACAGTTTCCAGCTGATTCCAGCCGCCTTCAGGCTGGACAGGAAGTGACAAAAACACCGTGGTGCGATTCAGATTTAATAAAATATAATCAGACCCACATATCAGCTTGTACACAGTCTCCAGTTGTTTTAATTATGACAGAGTAGCTGCCAAAGTGCTCTACATGCGATCTGTTGCTTATTTTAATTAACACTTTAACGTCACTATCAGCCACACGTGTGTTCTGTACAGAATAAGTCTTTAAATCAGACAAATAGCAATTAAAATCCCTCCGATTAAAAAATAATGAAAGGTTTATATAAAACGTCATCATGTTGAGTTGATCGTGAACCAATCAGCTGTTAAATCAGCTGAGAGGCCGGCGTTTCCCAGCATGCTCTGGGTCCGCCTGGGTCCGCCTGGCTCTTGCAGTCGGTGAAAACCAACTGCGCCGCCTGGGTCTCAGAACTGCGGCCGCCTTGCTCTCGTGAGATTATCGTTGCCCACGTGTGCATGACGTCAGAGCAAGTCGGGCTCAAGTCGGACACAAATCTAACCGGCATGCAACGGGCGCCGATCGCCGGTGATCGATTCTGCGCAGACCTGGCTCATCTCGAACGAGCCTAGGGACATGCCTGTAGTGTCTAACTACCACCACATGGAGGACAATCAGTTTCAGGCTCCACCTTCAGTACAGGATCGTTTGTGGGGGGACTGACAGGGATCGGTGTGTGTGTGTGTGGGCGCAGCTTACTGTCATGCACTCTCATTTATTGTATCCAAGCACATTATGCATTTTAGGAAATAGACTGCTTATATAGCGTTTGCATTTAGAGAAAACATAAAAAACATGGTTAAGGTCCTGTTTGTTTAAGAAAATAGAGACAGATAAGTGGAAAATGTAATTGGACAAATTAATCCAATGGGATCGCCTGTCAGCTGCACGTAGGAGAGTTACCCCAGTTTGACCATAGATGCACGGAGGATTCACGAGTTTTGCCGTTTACTTTGATTAGGCAGGTGCAGAGTTGACGGATTTTTTACTATGGAACTAGCAGCTGTTTCTGCATCAACAATGTGCCCTGAGACGGCGAACATCAGCTAGCTTCAGGGTGAGTAGAGGGACGTTGGATTCTGTGGTTTAGTTAGCGGCTAGTAAACGTATTATTATCGATCTGTGATATCGTCGGAGTCTTGGTTTATTTATACAGTCTATGGTCGGAGTTCTAGCTTGGGGAGTTTGTCATAAGAGTGCTTCGAACGTATTTAGTTGCTAGCCCTTTCCCTCGGTTGGATTGTTTGGTATCTAGCTTGGTGTTGTGTCTCAATTACAAGTAATGCCCAGTGTGTCAGTCTCTGTTTTGTTGAACGCTATAAAGCCTATACGTTGGGCTTTATTTTTGTAAGTGAATATGTTCGTGTTTTGTGTAAGTGACAACGTTACATCCAGCCCTTTGCCTAGTAGACTTGATACTATGCTGATAACAGGTAAACATACCGCTACCTCTCTGTGCTCTGCCGTGAGCGTTTCAGCGCCCTGTCTGCGGCAGGTAGCATCGGTGGTGTTACTTGCCGGTGGTCTATCGGTCTGCCCTGCACTGGAGCCTGAAGGCCTCAGGTTTCAGTCTGTTGGACTTAACCTCACCAGTGACGCTGTTGTATCAAAAGCCCAGCTTTCCAAATAGTCTGTCGCTAAAAAATGCTACAGACTCGAAATCCAGGGGCTGTCGGAGGGCTAGCCCGTTTTAAGGCAGCTAGCTGCTAGCCATGAGTTGAGGACTGTTTTATTCCTTGACAAAGGTAGCCTGTGGAAATGTGTCGTAACCCCAGCTGCCTAAGCCCTATACAGTTCCTTACTGCAGCCAGGGGCAATACAGTATGCCCCCCAGACGTCTTTCTTTCTGTTTCCTCAGCCATATGTCTGCTAGCCTCCGACTCTTTGTATGTTGTTCCTATGGCTGCGCTGCTACCCAGTAAGCACACATACGTCTCCACGACGTATTGGCGATGTAATCAAAATACGGCGGGGATATGTAGTAGTTTGGTCGTTTGCTCACTGGCACGACGTCCCTAAGACGTCGCTGCTATACGTTTCTGCGACATGCAGCCGCTCTTTCCGCGACGTACATATATATACATCGTTTTAACGTATGCCATACATCGTACAGATGCAGGCTCATTTACATCGTTTTAACGTATATAATACGTCGTACAGATGCAGGATCATTTACATCGTTCTATCGTATGCCATACATCGTACAGATGCAGGCTCATTTACATCGTTTTAACGTATATAATACGTCGTACAGATGCAGGCTCATTTACATCGTTCTAACGTATATAATACGTCGTACATATGCGGGCTCATTTACATCGTTCTAACGTATATAATACGTCGTACATATGCGGGCTCATTTACATCGTTCTAACGTATATAATACGTCGTACATATGCGGGCTCATTTACATCGTTCTAACGTATATAATACGTCGTACAAATGCAGGCTCAAATACATCGTTCTAACGTATATAATACATCGTCCCAACATCCGCAATCTCAGGCACATTTTCCTGACATGTGTTATACGTAGAATAGATGTCAGGAAGATGTGCATTAACCCATTTAACAGAACTGGTCAGTATAGGTCACACGAAATTACTTTAAATATCTTTACTAAATTACATGAATTACTAAAGTAATAGATAAGTCATACACAATTACTTATAATACATTTTATTTATGAAGCACTTTTAAGGGTACTCCAAAAATTTACATAGTTCAAATTATTATAGAAAACAGCACACTAACACATTAAAAGCTATTCTGAAAATACGAAAAAATGATCATGTAGCTATATTTTGAGATAATATCCTACTTTTGTCTATACTAAGGACTAATGTACAAAAACACTATTACAAGCTTAAACCAGTGTTTTTTTTAAGTCTGCCACTGTAAGCCTCCCCTTAGGCAAAGAGCTGGGGCATGCACGTTTCCTGGGAACGGTGTGCAACGGCTTAAGTTGTTTTCTCTCGTTTTGTGGTTGTGTCTCGATTATTGGCTGTGTTCCAGGTGATACCCAATCAGAATCAGTTAAGCTAAAAAGTCAATTTATCCATTTTTGGATGCCAATGGGATCATGATAATGTTATTTGAACCCAAAGACACTGAGCAATTGAGCAATTATTTTTCTTAATCTGTAGGAGTCCTTGAAATATACAATATTTCTCTCTTTTGACTACACACTCGTGAGCTGTGTATCCCTGCTTCACAACAGCAGTGTGTACATGTTGGAGAAGAAAAAACTAATTATCACACTATATTGTCCACTGTGTATCATAATGTCAATTATTTCAGTAGCTAAAAAAGGGTGTCTCTGCTCCAGCCTCTTCTCCAGTCTGTTGCCGGGTGGGGGGGGGGGGGGGGGGTCCTTGATGGCCTACTCGGCTTCGGACTCAGGAAAGTAGGATTCCTCTGTGCTGCAGCTGTGGCAAAAACAAAAGATTTGGGTTAAGTGCGTTATTTAAAGATGTATCTTTTAATGCATGGAAGTATTTTTTTAATTTAATTTGTTTCTTCTCGCTTTGTTTTTAGGAAGTGGTTGAGTAATGTAACGCAAGTCTTTTTTTTTTTGCAGATGTGAATAGAAGACCAGTTTCATCAAGTAGAATATGGCAAACCAAATGTTGTTAACATAGTTAAATTCTCTGCAAACTTTTCCTCAGAAGCTCCAATTCAGCCTTTTAATATAATTGAACAGTAAGGCCATTTGGTCAGTAGGGGGAGCTGCAGTTTGTGCAGTTTCATTTTGGATGAAGTTCAAGATCCACAACAGGTGGGCTGTTTACGGTAGAAAGAATACAGCTACGGCCAAAAGTTACGCAAAAATTCTGCTAAATCTAGACTAATATAATGACATATTTGTTATACTTTCACCCAGGAAAACACGTTCCGTTTTTCTAGAGTTTTAATTCAAATCCCAATCTGTTTCCTGAACTGAACTACTCGTTTTGGTACCTAATTTTAACTGTTGTTTTGTCACCGTAGCTGTATCCCATCTAGCCTCAACCACTGTTAAAGCGCCATTCTGACAATATGTATTTAGATCACTTTCTAAATGAAAGCTTTTAAATCTAAGCTTTAAATTTGTTATACATTGTCCCATAAAATATGTCGTAATACTCTCTCTAAAAGGGCTAACATCAAGGTTTCATGGTAATCACAATGATTTAAAAAGTATTTACTTTCGACACCAAAGGTTCCATTTTATGCTGCCCTCTCTTTACTTCCTACTTCCATTTTCAATTAAGATTTTTGTAAACTTACCACAGATGATTTGGCAAAGTAATGACTGGGAATATGGCAGCTCTCTGCATGTCTCACATGTGCTCTTGGTCATCATGGCAGTTGAGAGATCTGAAAAATACTAACATATATAAAACATTTTAAATAAGATAAAATCCTTAATTAATCCCACATTGGGGACATTTTCAGTGATACTGCATCAAAGGGAAAGTGCAATGACAAACGCGTCAGTAAAAATGCATGAATAAAGCAGTTAAAACAGTTAAGGACACAGACAGAACGTTTAATAACACCGTATTCACAGTATTGCAGAAGTTATTGATATTGCATAATAAGGCGTAGATAGATGTTGCACATGAGTAAATTGTCACATAGGGTGCGTGTGGTCTACTTGGAGCAGTGTTGATTATAAAGTCTGACAGCAGCAGGAAGGATGTGTGGTATCACTTCTTCACTGCATGTTTGGAAAACTAGATAGATTCGAATTACATCATACAAAAACCTAATATGACAACATGACTCTTTTTATTTGTTGATCAGGTTTATACACACATACCCACACACATTATTGTGGTATGATGTCCTTCATCTGTTCATTGCCTTCTCTCACAACTCCTGCCCAGGTCTCCTGATCTTCCACTATACATAATGCCAACATAAAAACTGACACACTATGTGAAAGTTATCAACAAATAATGCTCTTTTGTGAGGATGCAGTATTTTTAGTATTGCAAACTATTGTTTTGCAATGAACACGGTGTATTCCTGACATTTTGTAGAAGATGGTGGATATTCTTAGCAATTACCACTTATCTAATGAGGGATAACTAGTGAAACAAACAAGCAAACACACAACAACCAACAGTTTACCAAAGTTACCCTTACTTTAACTGCTAAACATGAAACGGAAAAGTAACAATAAAATTAATTGTGATATTGATGATTGTATTGATCTCAGTCAAATGAGTTTCAATATGTCCATCGAACGCGTGTTGTCCTAGTTAGGTTTATGGTCAATTTAGCTTCAACAAAACGTAAAACGGTCACCATCTAATAACTGGTATTTTATGACCGTTGGCACTCTGAACCGTTTTTAAACCGTTTTTTAAATAAATTGTTAAACAGATTTAACGTTCATGCCAAGTGTACAGAAACTAACCAAAAACTGTTTAACATAGCTAGATAGTGCCATTTGGTGATAAGCAGGGTAAAAAATAAAACCTTATAATCACAACGTATTAAATGCGACCGTTAGCATGCAATTAGCCGCCCCCTAAACTTTACCTTTTAAAAACAAGATTTAACGTTAGCTAGCTAGCTAGTTGACAGATTAGCTAACGCTATATTCCGAATTTACCTTCAGTAAAGTCTTCAGCTTTATGTTCCCAGTTGAGGTTACAGTTCCATTTAAGCCAACAAAAGAAAAGTAACCGATACAAGCAAAGTATGACTGAGGTATGACACTCGGTTACGGTTAACTAGATAACGCTAGCATCAACGTTAACGGATATCGGTAACGTTCAATTATGCCTAACGTTAACGTTAGCTAACGTTAATGGCCTGTGTTACGTTAACGTTAACCTTATGGTTGGTTAGCTAGCTAGCTAGCCAAATTAGTAGCTACATTTAGCTAGCCAGCTAGAACACGGGTATTTTAATTGAACGTGAAAAGGGCGGCTAGTGCGATGTTAGCCTGATCTTAAGGCTTTAAAGTTACTTTAGCTAAACCATGACATGGCGTAGCTAACTTAGCTAACGCTAGTAGCTAAAATATCTTGTTATTTGTCAGATGAACACCAACTTCCACATGCGAAAAGCGTCAAAATATTGTTTTAGCTAACGTTAACTACGTTAAGATGAAATAGTCCTTACCATGGAGTTTAACAGCAACGAAGCAGTCGTCCCTCCCAACCCTTCGTAGACTGGCAACTTTTTTTTTTCCTTCCTTTGTCGACTGTGGCGCGAATATGTTGCTGGGCAGTATTCAGATTTACTGTCCATCACATCAACAGTGTGTGCAACGTAAAGACGTCCAGACGCTCAATAAACGATGCTTCCAAATGACCCGCGAACAACTGAGGAACCTGTAATACATTTTACCGACATGTTTAATACGTTGCTGCGATGTATAGATTCCCATCATAATACGACGTCCAGACGCTCAATTTACGATGCTTCCAAATGACCCGCGAACAACTGAGGAGCTTGTAATACATTTTACCGACATATTTTAATACGTTGCTGCGATGTATAGATTCCCATCATAATACGACGTCTAGACGCTCAATAAACGATGCTTCCAAAAGGCCATGCGAACAACTGAGGAACTTGTAATACATATAAAATACATATTTAATACGTTGCTGCGATGTATAGATTCCCATCATAATACGACGTCCAGACGCTCACTAAACGATGCGTCCAAATGACCCGCGAACAACTGAGGAACTTGTAATACATCTAAAAGACATATTTAATACGTTGCTGCGATGTATAGATTTCCATCGTAATACGACGTACTGACGCTCAATTAACGATGCTTCCAAATGACCCGCGAACAACTGAGGAGCTTGTAATACATTTTACCGACATATTTAATACGTTGCTGCGATGTATCAATTCCCATCATAATACGACGTCTAGACGCTCAATTAACGATGCTTCCAAATGACCCGCAAACAACTGAGGAACTTGTAATACATATAAAATACATATTTAATACGTTGCTGCGATGTATAGATTTCCATCGCTCACTAAACGATGCTTCCAAATGACGAACAATGAACTTGTAATACATCACATATTTAATACGATGCTTCCAAATGACCCGCGTAATCAATTGCAAAGAGAATTGCAGATGAAGCGATCATTTGCAGACGTCGTGCCGACGTATGTGTGCTTACTGGGTAGTGCTAGTTAGCCACGGAGTAGCTTACCATGCCAGTGACGTAGTAGATTGTGGAATTCCAACATGGCGGCGCCCATGTAACAAAAACACTTTCAACTTGCCATTTTGTCCCTTTTAACAAATTCACCCATTTTAATAATTGTACCAGTGAGAAGAAATAAAATACATCTGTTATATCACCATTATTCAAATTCCAGTTCAGTTCATCTTTAATCTGTCCATCCCGTGCATAGCTGCGCTTTTGGGGGTGTCTAGACGAACAGTCCATCGACGCATGACTGAGTCTGATCTCTCAGTCAGGGCACTGTACAGCCCTCTGACAGATGAAGAATTGGACCAGTGTGTGAGAGACGTAAAATCCAGGCAGCTTCATTCTGGATATCGTATGGTGAAAGGACTTCTTCAAGCTCGAGGACTGCGGGTGCAGTATGAACGGATCAGAGCTTCCATGCACCGTGTTGACACCATCGGAGTCATATCACGAATGAACTTAGGTTGCATTGTTCGAAGATCCTACTCCGTTCCAAGCCCCCAGTCCTTGATGCACATTGATACAAATCATAAGCTAATCCGGCAAGTTTTTCGAGTCATTTTATTGATAAAGGACAGATGAATTAAATATAAGATTTAGTAATTATATAATAATAGTTTTGAACAGTCCTGTTCATCATATAACATCTTTATTTAATAGTTCTTATTCCATGCTACTGCCTACAAACACGATAACTGTTGTTCACATCGACTTTTGACCTAGTAAATTACTTTTCAATTGCTTATAAAAATGAATTTAGGGGTTTTAGAAATTGCTGTATTTCATATTGCAATTGTTAAAAAAATGTTTTAACTTTTTCATCAGTATAAGCTTAAAATTCTGATGCTTTTTCAAAAGCTTACCTGTGGAAAAAGCAAACAACTAAAATTGTCTCTAAGTTATGTAGCTTTTGTTTGTTTTCTACAGCTACAACATTGTCTTCTTTGGTGGCATAGATGGCTTTTCACGGAAGGTAAGCACAGTTTTTAGTGATAAATACACATATACAGTACACGTTTGTCATTGTTATATACATTTGTGTTTTGTCCAAGTGTTAAAACTGTATTGTACTGCAGATAACGTATCTTGGTGCAGCCTCCAACAACCTTGCCACAACATCCCTGGCATTCTTCCGAGAATCTGTGGAGAAGTTTGGTTTCCCTCTTAGGTAAGTATTTTACAGTCATGCTTAAATGGTTGTAAACCCCTTTGAAATAACAAAGTACACTTTCTACATTTTTACAACTTGGATGATGATCATGCTGTATTTCAGGAGCCATTTATACAGGACTTCAGTTATTTTTGCACGACTGTTTAGATTTTTGTTAAAGTAGAGATTTACAGAGTGTATATAGATATAGTGGGGTACCCTTTATAACAAAAAAAACATGCCTAATTTTCTGCATTCATTTTTTATATATATTGTGATATCATGAGAGGCTGCACGGCTCTCGGCGGGACTGTTCAACAGTGCAAGGACACAAACGTAAACTATTTCAAAGGGTTTTTAATAAAGTTCTTGGGGAATAACAAAACAAGAAATGCCAAAGCCAAAAAGGGTAACTAAGGATATGGTTACTTTATGTAACAGTCCAAAACTTAAACAATGTCTTTTCAAACCTTAAATCATAGACCCGATCCCCTCGGGTACATTTCTTCCTTGAAAACAAGTCTTTAGGTAAGTATTCCAACCTTCAGGTAAGTATTCCAATCTTCAGGTAAGTATTCCAATCTTCCAGTCCTTCACCAGGAAAGTGCCACTTCGACCTCTAGCTCCTCTCAGTGCACAACACAGCTTGTCTCTCCAACTCTCCTCTCAGCCAACTGTGTCTCTGGGCCTTACAAAGCCCTTCAGCTCATTAAGCCCTGATCAGTCTCAGGTGTGTTGGGATGTCATGTGCTCGAGGGGTGGAGTTACCACCTCCACCAGCAGATGGAGCCAAAACTGTCTGTGACTGCAGCCATCTCAGGGGAATGTAGCGTCCCTCCAGAACGTAGCCTCTCGTGACATCACAATATATATATTTTTAAACTCTTGTAAATGTTGCTCTGTTTTAAGGGTACGGGCTGATCAGGGCGTGGAAAACGTAGACATTGCACGCCTCATGTTTACAGTCCGTGGCACTGGAAGGGGAAGCTTCATATCCGGCAAGATCACAATCAACGGTCAGTCCAAAACTTCAGATACTGCTAGCTGAAAAATACCACTTCACTGCTGCCGTGCATTAACAGTATTATTTGCTACACATACAGTATCACACACAATATATCAAGTTGCAGCAGGACTACTATTTGAGGAGTGTGATGTGAAAGTCCTATCTCCCGTGGAAGCGGCTGCCGCTTAAAGAGTACTGAATAGCACTTCCTTAGCATGCAAATTCAACTTTTTCCTTGCTGCAAAAAAATTAGTTTTTGGTGGGCAATGGGTCTGGAATTACATCTTTTTTAATGGAATGCAGTGACATTATACTCCATTTAACCTTGTTTGACTAAAAGTAATGACTAAAAAATATAGAAAGTAGATTTAAAAAAACTACATTGAAAGAAAGTCCATCTGTGTGCATCTGTTGTGATTGGAAATATTTTCTCAAAAGGATACTGTAAATATTTTATATAAAAATGTGCCTTGAGATCCAGCTATTACAGTTCCTTGTACATCAAGTTTAAAGATTTCTATTAAACTTTGCAAATTTCTGGAAATTTGCAAAGTTTAATAGAAATAAAAGGCTTTGGAGAGACCTGTGGGCAGCTGTCAAACATCTACTACGATGTTCTCCACCACCTTGAAGAAGAGGGCTTCCTCAACATCGCCAATGCTACACACCTCCTCTGTTGCCATTATGTGTTCTTGCCACGACTGCAAGATGCCCTGGACATTTTCCGCAGTGGCTGGGACAATCATCCAATAAGAACAGAAGGCCATATGACCCCTAATCAGCTTTGGGAGCTGGGCCAAATCATCACCCAATTCAAGGCCCAGGTAACGTGGAGGTATGTTCCAAATGTACAACTTGCAATATTATAAATCCCTAAATATGTACTTGCTAACATAAATGTGTTTTAAAAAAGTTAATACTCCCTTGCCAAAGGCTGCCCTTAAGTTAATAAATATTTAGCAAAGTGGTTTACAAAAGAGTCAGAGCAAGTGCCATAAATCCATTAGGATAATTAATACCGCATACAAGTAAGGTTTTCAATTTTTGTTTGATAGGGTATGGATATTCCTCACATTGAGTGGGAAAACAGTGGATTTACTGCTGATGGCTACTCCAGTGTCATTGTCCCAGACCCAGAAAGCCCACTGACTGATGGACAAATGGCAGCTTTAAGAGAGGTTGTTGACCCAAGAGCTGCATCCCATTCCTTTGGCTGTGATACCTATGTTGCTGCTGTTCAATTTTGTGAGTATGTTCTATCTGAACACTGAAAGAGCCAACACAACACTGCTCTGGTTGACACTTTTTCCCTAAAGTGTGCCAGATCAGGGCAAGCTAACTCCCCACATTTATAAGACAGAAATACATTTTAGGCATATCTTGTAATTTTATTGGAATGAAACTTCTGATTTATTGTTTAATTTCTTATACTGCACTGTAACTTTTTTTCTTGTGTTTTATCTGTTTTCTAAGCTACATGAGTCGGAACACCACTGATTAACAACTTTTATGGTGCACAAAACACTTAATTGAAAAGGACATTAACTTTGAAGTTGCTACATCGTCATAGCTCACAGTGGTGGGTATTGGGTGAGAATTTTACAACCCCCTATACTATATGTCCATCAAAAAGAATAATAATGAACTGCATATTGATATGCTTAATTAGTAATACAATTTAACTATTTAACATTAACATATTGTGTTGAGCACTGCTTTGTACCTACACAAGACCAAATCCTGTGTGGCAAGTGCCAATACAAGCCAGGATATCATTTTTAAACGATGCATAGTCCTTGTAATGTCCTGGGATTCGCAGGGTGTCAAAACAGGTGCAGGCTGTTGGGAAGCTGCCCTTGACCACTTCAATGGATAGGTTATTCCTTGGAAGAATCTCCCACCCAGTCCAGAATTTTAACAGGTCAGTCAATTCATCAGGTGATGCTGTGGATTAAACAATATAGATCAAATGATAAGTTGCTACAAATAAATGATTTTGAAAACAATTTTTAGTATGCAATAAATGCATCGCAGTAGTTATCTATGACATAAATACTGCTATACTGTATACCATGGTAAAATGTCAAAGGTATGAAAAATACTCTAAATAAAGCTGTAAGTGAAGAGTGTGCGGTTATCTACTTCCTGTCCTAAATACAGGTGTGCAAAGGTAGTCAACTGTTTTAAAGTAACTTTCCACTTATAATTATAAACTTTGGGTGACTAACTTATTTTTTATAAAATGTTGGCAAGAGTTCTCCTTAAACATACCATTTTCAATGAAGTGGCGAAGATAACCTGATACGCGGCATTGTGTCAAGTGAACAATCGTCGTCGTCATCATCATCACGAGGCCAGGTGATGCGCTGCAGGATTATTGACAACAATAAAACATGACTTGAATAATTTTACTACTTTATCATGGCTTCTATCTATCCACACAATACTGAATTGTAAAACGTTACCGCAGGGTTAAAATCCACTGTTCTCTCCTGTGGAAAAAGCTGGGCCACTGTGTCAGGTCGTTTGGGCAGCAATATCCACATCGGCGTCTCTTTAAGACCACGTCTGAGTTACTTAATTTGTCTTATGACACGTCCAATTACCTGTTAATGACAGACAATAAGGGACAGAAGGTGAAACATTTTTTTTAGCCCAAACCATGGTCTGAGGATGACTTTTGCCAATATGTGACAATTTCTTTTAAGTTCACACACAGCATGGATCAACATCTTCTCAAAAAGCCATCTTCGGTTGTTTCCAGTAAGGCCAGGGAGATCCCAAGCGTAGGCCAAGTCCTGGACACTTTTTTTGTCCTTGTCTGAGAGTTCAGATTCCTCTTCAAGCTTTAAAACAGAAAGAAGTGAAAGGTAAGGCAAGGTCATCTATATAGCACTATTTAAATTGTTTTACACAACATTTAATAACATTAAAAAGCAGTTTAAAATGCAAAACCAGTAAGTAACTAAAGAGAATATGAAAAAAGCTAAAATAGGACAGTCTCCACCCCCTCAGCTGTTTTTCCATAAAATATTAGAGCCCACTGTAAAGAAAATTTGGCTAAGGGGGTGGAGACTGTCTTGCTTGATTGTATATAATGGGGAAGAAATAATGAGGTTAGATAAAAAACATACAAGCCTGATCGTTTCCCGGATGTCTAGATCTGGACAGTCCTCTAGTGTTACTGTTACAGTCTCTGGGCTTCCTCCAAACAGGACATGCACAACAGCAGGGCTGAGCCCTGATAGGCATGGTCCTCCATGAACAAAGGAGTGCCCTGCCATGACGAACATGTCACTTTCCACGAGAAAGTGAGAGGCTGAGGGCACTAAATGGCCTGGCTGTCCATCAAAGAGACTTTTAAGAGCAGTGTTTGCTGTAACAGAAATAAATGTAGACAAAAGAAAATTCCAAACATTACATACTTTGCCAGGGTCCAGCAAACAGATATAAAAACAGAATTACTGTAAAGAAAAACTTTTTAAACAATACTTTAATAACATTTGTTATTGACAAGTCAGCTTACACATACCAAAGTTGATGCAAAACCCAGACTTAAGCTTGTCCATGCAAGTTGAGAGGAAAAAGCGACTCACACCCTCTCCAATGGATGCATCACCTGTGACACAATGGAAAAGTTGATATAGTATAAGAGAGAAGCAATACTTTAAGTAGGCCTTAACTACTTTGACATGAAATCAAAGCTACCTTCAAGTTTGCAATTCAAGGGCCGTGCCCATTCCACATTTGGCTTCTTATAGAAGCAGATGAGCGCAGCGTCTTGTTCAGCAGGGTTCTTTCTAACATCCATGCTGAGAAGTAAGGGATTCTTACTTTCATGATGGCTAAGAATAGAATCCCCAAACAGAGACATGGCCTTGGTAGGGTCTTGTACTGTGAGCCACTCTAATAAGAGATAAAATGAAAATGTTACCAAAAAAATGGCTTAGGATATGGAACTTATGGAAAGAATATTTCAGCAATTACATATTCTAAAATCAGACAATTAAATTTGTGGCAATAAATAGAAACTGCTATTTACCAAATGCAGTACAAGACTGTAATGTTTTAATGTGATCAGATTAGGTGTAGGTTATCCCATGTGACATGCCACTTCTGACTGCATTGCATTACCACAGTTTACCCTCCCTAACATTCTTGTCCTGCTGCTAACCCTGAATAGGACCTACCATCTGCAACTGTTTCACTACTGGACGGTCCAGGGATTGCTGCTTGCTCTTCAACAGTACTATCCAACACCTCATTTCCTGCCCTGGCCACGTTCACAACACAATGTTAAACACTAGAATTCTATTTGTAAAACTACTTTAATGGTTTACATCTGCTGGTGAGTAAAACAAGTACATATGCACAAAAAAAACAAACAGAATTACAGTATATAATGTACCTTTCTCCACATGAAGCAGCATGTACTTCAATGAAGTCAGCAGGAAACCTTTTCATGCAGATAGGACAGGGCTCCTGAACAGGTGCTGAGAAAATGGAGTTAGCAAAGATAATCAAAAATTGGACTTCAGCAAGAATTACTTAAATTTAGTCATGGCTTTGTATTTTTTAAGAAAACCATTTAACCTTATTGAAAATTATGATTTTCAGCCATCCATATTGAATGCCAAATCTATTGAAAATGCTTTATTTAGTTGTTACAGTGTCTCTCACCCTGCTCACTGTTATCCTCCCCATTAACCAGGTTGTCTTCATCATTGTCAACATCAATGATGTGGCAAGACTTCAAGTGTTCCATCAGGAGCTGCAGTGGAATGGCTGCGCCACACTTTTGGCACTTTGCCTTAGGCATGCAACTGAATACTTCATTACTTAGTTGCAAAGGAGTTGTTTTGAGCTCGTCTTGAATTGGAGCGATGTAAAGTGGAGATTTACCCCCCTGGCTTGCAGCCTTCATGATGTTGCCTGTGTAGCCAGTATGATCAGGTGCCACCATGGAAAGCTTTCGGGAACCCCATCCTCCTATAGAAAACATTAACATGGGGGAAAAAAATAAAAATATTCAGAAAATGCTTTACATATGATATAAACTGTTTACACACACAAAATTGTGCATACCTCCTGCTTTGTAAAGCAACCAGCCTCCAGTTA
Source organism: Etheostoma perlongum (assembly GCA_026937815.1). Lineage (NCBI taxonomy): Eukaryota > Metazoa > Chordata > Actinopteri > Perciformes > Percidae > Etheostoma > Etheostoma perlongum. Next base: position 7,578,250 of record CM049389.1, read on the forward strand.
CAGCCTCAAATTGAGGAAAGACAACTTTGAGTTTCTCACATAACTGTAAGCAGAGCATATTTATAAAACATTCTTAATAAGCATATATCCTTACAAAGGATGCTGACCTGTTGAAATTAATGATTGTACTAGAACATCAATCAGTAAAATCAGAATTAAAACCTGTGCCAAAGGATTATAATTTACCAATACATTAATGCAGACTATGTTTAAGGTATTTAAGAAACTTTCTTCCAAACTATTTTAATAAATGGTTGTCCTGGTTGCCACATCTCTAAAAAAAAAAAAAGTAATGGAGTAAGATTAATTAACAAAATTCCTCATAGTTATAGTACAACTATCATAAATATATACATCTAAGGTATGTGCTTACCTCATCAGGCGTTGTACTCTCATCTACATGAACAGACCTGCGGCCCAGTCCTGCCTGCAAGTGGACTATTTGGTCTTGTTCTTTTGGTGTTTTTTCATATTGTTTTGGCAAAAGGTGGAAAGCAACTTCCAGTGGTTTGGGCCTTTTAGCAGGAACAAGATTCACTGCAGGAAAACGCCTCTTCCCTTTTCCCTTAGTGAACATACCTGGAAAAGACCTGTAGGAAATAACAGAATAATAAAACTTGATTACTATCAAACTGAGTTTTTATAAGATTCAATTAATCCACAGAATATAATGTTGAACCTTGTCATTTCTATCTGAAGAGAAGGCATTGGTGGCTGATTGCCTGACATCTCATTTTGGCCTATTTAACCAAAGATAATCATTAATCAAAGTCTGTAATTGTTAGGTTTAAAAATATCCATGTGAACAGATTAAAAAAATATATATTTAACCTTATATCCTGACTGCTGCAAGGTACATCACAACTGGCTGCACTTCCTCCCCTTTCAGATTGGGTCAATAAGGACATTAAGTTCCTGGCTGATTGTAAAAGCTCAGCATGATTACCCTGTCAACAGAAATATACATAAAATACAAAACAACATCACAGAGAGGAAAAAAAGGTTTAAAAAAAAGCAATGTCCATACATCTAATGTTTAAAGCTAATGTAATCTGCATAGACGGCTGTTGAAATCACAAATATCCCGCTGTAACGTTAGATTACATGTGTTGATCCTTCTAACCTTATCATCTACATTGATGGCTCCCTGTCTGTCTGAGCTTCTACCATTGAAGTCTATTTTTGCAATTTTACTAGTACTGACTTCCCGTACTCAAGTAAAAGTAAAGCTACTTATGTTAAAAAATACTAAAAGTAGAAGTACTGATTAAACTTCTTTACTCAAGTAAAAGTAACAAAGTACAGGCTTGGAAATTTACTTAAAGTATAAAAGTAAAAGTAACCTTGTGAATGACAACTATTTTATAGAGTGCAAGCTGAGGAACTTCAGTGGACATGGAACAACAAAATGCTATAGGCTACATTTTAAATGGATGTCTGCCAACAGGCCTAAAACATCCCATAATATGATTATTGAGACAGAGACTGGGACTCCAGGTTAAAAAGATTTTGACTGAGCAGCAAGATATATTATATTATTAGATATTCAGTTGTGATTCTGGGAAAATTCACAGATCAACTTTCTTTTTTTAATCTTCCCCTTAACATTTAAAGGAATCTACAAGTATGTGTGTGGGCTTAAAGCTGGCTTAAAGCTGGGTCCTGGAAAGAAAATAAAGGATAAAATATGAATGACTAAACTGACATTAATTAAGAAGTTCCCTATATTTTAGAATAATGCAGCACATTGGCCAGGAGTCATTCTTGATGCATAGTCTACTCTCTCAGATCAGGCCGAGGATGATTAGGAATCTAACGAATCAACAGCCAGGTGTAACCTAGGTAACAGGTGAAGAACACAAACAACTAATCTAGCTAACTTACTTTAAATGTACCAGAACTACAGACCAATACAACAGGCTTAAATGAACTGACAACATAAGTTGTACAACTTACAGTTCACACACACAAAATCTCAACTGATTATCCTCCGGTGTTTTGGTTTAACTGGTTTTTGAGTTAACTGGTGATATGTGTTGAAGGCGGGCTGCACCGCTGCAGTAAACAATTCCGATCAATTCGCCTCTTTTTCCCATTCATTTGTCGGGGTCTTGTGAAACATTACGGTAGGAACGGGTTGGTGGGACAGTAGTTTTGGACCCGATCAGACAGACATGAACAAATGAGCCGTTTTTATTATAAAATATCACTCTTGTCTGGCGAGTGTAACTTCTCTACCACGGTCTCTACTGTAAACCACGGACACGGATTTTTTTAGATTATTTAGTGACATTCACGCTTAAATTAGTTGTTAAACTGTGCCAAACCTATTATAAATAACAAACAAGCTAATAACAAAGACCCGAGCACAAGCCTGATATTTCACCTTTCCACACCTGCACTAGCTAGCTTAATATCCAAATGGCTATACGATGGGAGTTTGACAGTCGTGACTCGTGTCCAAATGTGATGAATGAGTAGTAATGTGTAGTTTGGATTACCATAGCAATGATGCACGTCCGTAGAATTAAATATAAAACACAATCAACGGGATTGAAGTGACACAAATTAATCTGGCATGAGTCTTTGCCACAACTATCTCCACAAGCATTACATGTGCGAAGTTTCACTTATCTCTGTATGAAAGCATCTCAAATCAACTTGAAGTCAGATTAATAACGGAATGATAAGGCTACAAATATAACACTGATAACGGAAAACTTTTGGAAAACACTGCGTTTGGAGTAGCCAGTTGTGTGCAGGCATCGATACAGCCACCCATGTTGTCAGTCTTGGTTCTTGCAACGGCATCACAAGTTAATTCAATGGCAATATCTGTTTATACTTCAAAACAGCCTGTAAGTTAAACATAAGATATGATGTTTTACACTCAGCTGGACGCAGCTTGGAGACAGCTGTCTGCTGTGGCAAAATGTGATCCCCTCAGATTAATTTGAGAGGCTATACATCTATAGGCAATTCAAATAGAAATGTATTATATTTCTGTAGGCTACAAGCTTCTGGCTCAACACAACATTATTTAATATTCATTATGCTTACTCATTCATCCAGATAAGACAAGTGCATATATTGCACCGTGGGTCGGAGAGAAATGTATTTTCAAATGTTTTGGATGTCTGGCACAAATTGTAGAATTGACAAATAAAGTTGACTTGACTTGAAGTGGCAGAAGTTTGATCCAGTGTGTGTTCAATAAAGTCCATCTATGTTATTAAATGTCTGAATATCATATAATTATTAAGAAACACAATTTCAGATATCTACAATCCAATTGTTATGTTAATTTCATATATCCATAATGAAGAAAAGAAAATCATTCCAGATATACGTGTAATTTGACGTAACTATGCCTAGAAAAAATGTACACAAAGTCGAAGTCAGATTCCAAATTCTTCTTTTATTTTGTTGACAGATTTGAGTCAATGGGTTTTACAGAGGGGTTTTTATTTTAGATGTATCCTTTTATCACTGCATTAATCAGAATATGGTGTCAACAGCCATAAAATAATTTTTCTCTACGTTTTTAGGTATAAAATGTTACATAAATTAGGCAATGAATGACATCTGAACAAACCCCTCTGTAAAAGCGTTCAGAAGTGAAACTGGAAAGCTGTTTACTGTTGAGTTTTCTAACTCAGAGTATGAGGAAAACCCCATTTCAATAAAATGGCCTTTACAGATAGAGATTACAAAATTCCACACATTTAGCAATGTGTTTTAACGGTGAAATGTTTACTAATGTAAAATACAAGTCGATCTTGCGTCTCCGAGGTTTGCAAGTGACACACTCGCCAGACAACGGGTAATATTTCGAAACGACAACGGCTAATGTTTGCATGTCTGTCGGGACCACATGCTCAGCAACTCGTTTCTATAGTCAAGTTTCACAAGAAACCAACAAATGAATGTGAAAAGAAGCGATGCGATCAGCACATATACAGTTAAAGAAGATCAGCATGTTTATTTCCTGGTTAGTTGAGAATGGGTCCTGAAAGGCCACGCCTACACCACATCTGCCTCTATCACCAGTTAACTCAAAAAACAGTTAAACCGAAACAACGGACAGCTAGTCGCTTTTATTCCGGAGCCCCCCTGCGGTCAGCTGAGAAAAAAATAAATAAACCGTGCGCACGGATTCATAATCTTGATGACCGTGAGCAAAGATATTCACAGATTGAAACTTCTGGGATCAATTACTCTATAGGGAAATTATATTAAATCCCAAATGACGCATCCTATCGTAGTGAGGTTAACAACGAGCTACAAACACATTTTCATCAAAACGAGCCGTCCTCCACCCTGGAGAAATAAGACTGGTCTCTAGCAGCAGCCGGCGGTGCTTAGACGTATATAAACTACAACACGACACACAAATATCTATTCATTTAATGATTAAATAAGGTAGTGTCTCCAAACGTATGTTTTAACAGTAAGTGCTGTAAAACAACTAGGAGGAGACAGTTATAGTTAAGGTAAGAATATACTGTATAGAATATATTTTCCTATTTAGCTCACGTTTATAAATCCTTGAGCACGGATTGTTATGAATCCTTATCTCAGCTGACCCCAGCGGGGATCCGTACTTTTTATTTTCTCTCACTTCTCTCTGTGTGGCGCGCGCCCCCGCGGTGTGAGGCGCGTGTCCGCGCTATTCTCTGACATGACGACCTTTCGTACAAAACTAAAGTAACGAGTCCATTTTTTAAAATGTAAGGAGTAGAAAGTACCAATATTCGTGTTAAAATGTAAGGAGTCGACACAAAAATAAATAGTAAAGTAAAAATATCTGAAAAATCTACTTGAGTACAGTAACAAAGTATTAGTACTTCGTTACTTCCCATCTCTGTTGAGCGCTAACGTTAGCTAGCTATAACATGTCGTCCTGCAGACTTAGCTACCTACACACGAGTCACACAAACCGGAGCTATGTGCTCCAAACATATTTAACTAACATTCTTGTGTCGAGCTCTGAGTTCGGTTGGACATAAACAGCAAACTTACCGGAGCACCGTCGGTTCCCCTGGCTGTCACGCTAACAGCGGTTTACATCTTCAATATCCGTGCCGACCGAGATCTCGGGTCACATGACACACAGGCCGTCCTCTGATAGGCCAGACGTCGGTTCGATTGTATGCAGGCTCAATTGCTTCTCCTAGCCTGGGTAGCCCGGATGTTACTGTGTGAATATTTAACTTGAATTTTTCGATCTGAATTTCAGCAGTCGAATTTGACTGATGTTGAATTTTTTCAGTCTGAATTTCAGCAATCAAATTTGACCAACTTGAATCTAGTTTTTCTGAAATTTTGCAAGTTGTATTTTTTTATCTGAATTTATGACCATTGAAAAATAAGTATTGAAATTTAGGTTTTTAAAATGGAGACCAAGAAATTTCAAATTTAAATTTCAAAGAGGTGAATTCAGAACAAATAAATTCAGATATATGGTTCCTGAAGTAAAATAATTTCAAAGTGGTGAATTCAGAACAAATTAATTCAGATACATCATTTTCAAAATAAAATATTTCAATATTAAGTATTCAGTGGCTGTTAAAATTCAAAGACTTATGTCTCTTTTTTGCTTCCATACACAGCACACAACAGCTATACCCTCCTCAGAATAAATCCCCTGTATTGTGTGGAAAGCATCGTTGGCCCTGCTTACTAGCCTGCGCGTTCACGGCAGGCTCGAGGAGCTGTGGGGGGGGCTGTAGCGCAGCAGAGAGCAAGGGGGAGGAGCCTGTAAGGTGTGCTTGTTCAAATTTTTAGGCTAAGTCCACGTTTCCTCAAAACTACCTACTGCAGCTTTAAAAGCTCCGGGAAAAGCCTTGTGTTATGTTTTTTACAAATTACTTTTCCAAAGTCAGAAGGGAACTTTTCCCCATTGCTTGACTGAATGTCTTATCTTGAAAATAATGTTCATTGTATTGTATTCTCTGCATATTCAAGGATTTAAGGTTTTATTATCATAGTATACATGATTGCACAATATAATGTAGATGTAGTGTGTCCCCCGCCATCCTGCTACATACACTGAAATGTATAAACAGATATTAAATTAAATTAGATTAGAATATAAACAATTAAATAGGAAATACTATACAACGCTAAATAAATAAAATTAAAAACTAATATTTATTTATATTTATATTTATATATTTATATTTTTTTATTTATATTTATATGTATATAATCTACTGCACATACAGTATCTGTACTAACGGCCGTTAGTACAGATATGTGCAGTAGATACAAAATATCCATGTTTAATATCACTATAGTGTGAACTATAGTGAAAATAGAAATAGTCTGTATTTTTTAGAAACACTGTATTGTTTTGTAAACCAGCTTTAACAAACCCAGGCAGAACCATTGACTGTATATTTATTATTAATATTAACTGTCTATCGGCAGAACGTTCCTTCAGTAAAATACGTAATTCCCACAACAGACACACAGGGGCGCAAAACGCCTGTACATCATGGTCACATCTTAAAATGACTCGCTGACCAATCAACCAGCATAAAACGTCTGCAACAACCAATCAACGTTCGCGCTTTGCCAACAGTCCAATTGGTGGTTGCGTCGCCTGCGTGGGATGGGCTCTTGCATTACACCCTCTTCCTGGTTCTCAATGCTGTTTATGGATGCTAAAAATCTTTCATACAATACCAAACCAGTAAAAGTAGCCTATGTATTATAACTGCAGTTGAGAGTAACACCGTCGCGATGGGTTTGCTGACGATTTTAAAGAAGATGAAGCAAAAGGAGCGGGAGATGAGGCTGCTCATGTTGTATCCTGCATATAAAGACTTACTAAAGTTAGCTTAACTGGAAACAACAAAGCATGTCACGTTACCAACGGCCCTTTAACCATGATTTTAACTGTGTCTGTGTCAATAACATAAAATCCGCTAGCTGCGACTTATATCCGTGTTCGGTTAGATTTAAAAAAATAAATAAATAAATAAGCTGTGTGCTTGTGAGGTTTTCTTTGCGCATTGTGAGCTTCATGATGCTAACCGGCTAGCTAGCTGTTAAATTCTGGTAATTCTGCAAACTCTGGGTGAATTAGAAACAGTTAATTATTTAACAATGAGATATGTGTGATAGTTTTGTCTTTAACCTGGCTCGTGCAGAGGTCTGGACAACGCGGGGAAGACGACCATCCTGAAGAAGTTTAATGGAGAAGACGTCAGCACCATCTCCCCGACGCTGGGCTTCAACATCAAAACACTGGAGCACAGAGGGTACGCGCGCATGTACACAGCTACAGTGGCTAGAATAAGCTTACACACCCATGCTAAAGCTGATTAAAAATAGGAAAAAATTGAATTAAGGCATTAATCAATTTCCAAAAGATGTTTTTTTTATTCCTCTTTTTAATCAACTAGCATGGATGTGTAAACGTATTCAAGCCACAGTATATATAGTCCTACAGCTAGCCCGCGAAAGTAAAGCGTATGACGCACTTTCACACGTGCATTTTTTTATACACAGCACACTGTAGTTTTATCAAAAGGCAATATCCATTGAAGTCTTTTAGTTAGATATTTTTGTTACCGTAGGAAACACGTAAAATGCTGCTTAAAAAAAAGTATGCTAGCTGAATTAATTAATTTTTCAGTTTTGGGGTCCTGGTATTGTGCATGCTGCCTCACTGTCCCTGTCCCGGCTTACTTTAATACTGTTAGTCACACTGCTTTTCCAACGTTGACAAGTCAAGATGTCTGCTCTGAAAAGCTAGGGCCAACATTTTCAGCACTGCGGCATTCATAAAACATTAAGTGCGATCAGTGCTTTGCATTTGTCTTACAGAAGGCCCTTATTCACTCAACATAACTAATGATTAGGCATCGATTAATTTACATACAAAAAGTGTACCCAGTTATGAAGTCCAGTATCCCCCACAGCCAAGTGAACTTACTTCAATAAGCAACTGAGAAATAAAATACAGTGGTAGTACTTTATATGTCAGTTATATGTTTATACTCATCATATACTCTTATGAACTCTCTATTGAAATCATAGTTTGTCCCACATTGAGGCATTCATGTATTTTTCTAAGCCAGGATTCATTACCAGGCTGTATTTTTTCAGTTTTACTCCATATTCTCCCCTTTCTCTGTGTTTCCTAGGTTTAAATTGAATATTTGGGATGTAGGGGGTCAGAAGTCACTGCGTTCCTACTGGAGGAACTACTTTGAGAGCACAGATGGGCTGGTGTGGGTGGTGGACAGCGCAGACAGACTCAGACTGGAGGACTGCAGGCAGGAGCTCAGCTCGCTGCTGCTGGAGGAGGTACACACACACACACACACACACACACACACACACACACACACACACACACACATGTAGGTTTTATAATTAATAGCTTTTTTCATATTATTTTGGTGCTCCATACCATCTGTGGCTGTGTTCCATTCATTTTGTAGTCAGCTATGAAGAGACAGAGTGATACCAAATTATCGTTTTACTCATTTACGGTTTGAAGCTGAAATCATAATGTTGTTCAATTACTATATCATTATATTAATCTCTATGTCCAGAGGTTAGCTGGTGCAACACTGCTGGTGTTTGCCAATAAACAGGACTTACCAGGAGCCCTGTCAAAAGAGGCAATACGAGAGGTGAGATTTACTCCCACACTATTGTGATATTACTCTTTTCAGTAATGCATCATTCGTATTTTCAATAAAAATGCTTTAAACTGTCGTATTGTTTACTTATCCACAAACTGTACATCACAATGCATGTTCGTGTTTTCTTGCAGGCGCTGGCTCTTGATGAGATCAAAAGTCATCACTGGTGCATCATTGGATGCAGTGCAGTAACAGGAGAGAACTTGTTAGCTGGAGTGGATTGGCTATTAGATGATATTGCTGCAAGGATCTTCACCACTGACTGAGTGTGTGTCCCTCAGTGTTAAACCTTTAACAGTAGTCTTTTATGGTAGGTGAGCTCATTACGTGTAGGTCTGAAGTATCCAAACATCTGTTCCATCAGCTACTTTATTTTCAGATGTACAATCTTTTTGGAGCCATGTTTAAAGGAGTCACTGGCTTTTTGTTAATGTTGACAGTTTTAGGAAAAGTCAAGATGGTCAGCTGATTGTTTCCTTGCTCAAATATGTCATAATAAATGTATATGCCTTCTGAACAGTACCACTTGGTTTTGTGAATGTCAGGGTTCATTTGTATGTGGGCTTACACATTACAGGGCAATGTCATGGATGAAAGAGCTGCTGTGGTCACCATATTAATTTGATCAAAATGCACAATTTACATCAATGATTTAATTAATTTCACAAAAATTAAGTGACAGAACTTAGATGAATACCTGACAGTAGCAAACTGACACATGTTCAAGGTGATGTGAAGTTTAGCATGTCATTGACTTTACACAGGAGGGTTTTAGAGTTATGACAACAGCAGATTCTTTAATTCTAGTTAAGTGGGAAACCCTCAGTGTATACAGAATTAGACCATACAAGCTCTGTTAAAATAGTTGTTTATTTGAAATCACTGCAGTTATTTGAATAAATGAGGCAAAAAGTGGATGACCTTATGAAAGGCCATTACAATGCAGCAGTTGGTACATTCATGTTGATGCATCCTTGAGCGCTAAGGGATCTGCAGCAATTCTTTTGCCAGTTTAACATGGCTGATGGATCAGGCACCCAGGTTCTGCAAAGACAGACTCATTAGAAATGGATGGCAAAGGCGGCAATGTTTATCTGAACAAGTTATTGTTTTAATCAGAGAGATACCAATCAGTCACGAATCTTCAGACTGGGGCGGTAATAAGAAACTCATCATCACAACAAAATTTCAAAAGGTTTAAAATAAATCCTTACCATACATCATAATGCAGCCGATCCAGATGGACTCTAGAGAGCAAAACACCTCATTAAAAAAAGTTTAACACTACAATTAAGAGAGCTCAATTTGTCTAGTAATCAGAGGGGTAACCAATCAGTCATGAATCTTCAGACTGGGGCGGTAAAGAAACTCATCACTTCAACTCAGATATTAACTATTCTAGTGAAATTCTTCCAATACTCACCGACAGCTGCCGTGAGCATAAGCTAACAGGCCATGTGATGACTTCATCTGTCGGAAAAAGGTTTGTTAATGTACAGTACACTGAAAGTCCTTTCACTCCTTAAGCCAACATTTTAGTTACACGCTTTGACATTGTAAGCCAATTAAAACAATTTGGGTTTCTGGGATTAATCAGAGGGTGTTTCAGTCATGCCCTCAGCCAGCGCTCTTCTTCACAGCAGGTCACCTTACACCTGAGGGGGGTAACAGGGTCCTCAGTGCCATACGGAGTCAGAAGGGAGGCCAACTGGAGGAATAAGGGTTGCCTGTAAGCCAACAGGCCTTAACTTTGAGGCAGGCCATCATGTTCAATCCCAGAAACATTAAATCTTATCACTCATTTACCTGCAGCAGTCCCAGGTGTGCAGTGTGAAACCAAACCTGCAACAAGGGAAGAGATTGTCAATCCAGTTTGATAAATATTAATGATCACATTTAATGCTGTGCAATCAGAGGGGATACCAATCAGTCATGAATTCTCAGACTGGGGCGGTATTAAGAAACTCATCACCTGTACATAATATAAAGTAATCACAACTATCAAGATACCAACCTCAATTGTTTGGCGCTGACCACATCCTCAATTACACAATGTTGGGACCTAAAAGAAAAAAGATTGAATATTGTCAAGTGTTTACCTACTGGTGTACAGAACTTCAGTGGAGGAATGTGATCAGCTTTTTTCCTTTCAGTCAGACATGGTAAAACAGTCCAATCAGAACCCTCCTTCAGGGGACCGAAGATCACTTTACACCTGAAAGCTAGTTCCAGGGTTCTCAGTGTCGTAGCGGGCCGACAGGGAGTCAAAGGCAAAATTGGAAAGTTTTACCAAGGGGACAGGGGGACTGTAATGCGTGTCATACGGCTTCATCCTTCCACACTCCAAGTAATTTCACAGAGGTTGTTTTTATGTTTAACATACCTAGGTCACCCCGCTTCTAGAAGGTTCCATCCAAAGGCAGCTTTAATGGCAAAGAGACATTGGAATTACATTGCTACACAAGTCACTTCATGATGTTAAACACTAAAATACAAGTCTGGCACAATATCTAATATGTGAAGAGGCGTCACAACATGCATTGCCATCTGTGTTTCCATTCAGACTGTTGGTAACCCCAACAGGGCTTCCCCTTATTGCCAAGGTAACACCAGTGGGTTCACCTTCTCAGGTTCTGGCATTGAACCAAGGCGTAAGACATGTGCGAGTGTCATCATGAAGGAAATTGCTTTTTGAATTGTAAACTGTACTGCAGACTAGGTTGTGCATTAGAACACCGACATGACTAAATGCCAAAAGGCCTCACCTCTGTGGAGAAGATGGCAGCATCTCTCAAAGCAAGGTACCTGCAACAGACAATATACAGTCAGGTCTGCACACAAAACTGTAGAAGTTTAATCCCATTAACTGTTGACCTTTACTGATGTCAGATATTCAATTCTCAACAGCAATTCAGACGAACGAGATTCCAAATATATCTCATCATTTTCAGCAGGTCTTGGAATAACTGTGTGAACTAGTAGTGACTGAAATACTTCTATTGCCTCAAGCATGCTGGCCTATAAGACTCACCTGGACAAGCACCTTTGGAGAAAAGGCAGCAACTTCCATAGTCAGGTAGGTACCTGCAAAAGATGACACCGTCAGGTCCAAGCCCAAAATGGAAAAGTCAAACTATCAACCTATACTGATGTCAGATTTTTATTTCTCAACAGCAGTTCAGACAAACAAGATTCCAAATATATCATTTTCAGCAGGTCTGGGAATAACAGATTATTCAAAATCTTAGTGTTAAAACAAAAAAGTTGGAAGGCAGTTGCTCAGATGTTCGTGTCGTTTCACATTGGTTCAAAGTGAGCTAAGTTCATCATCATTGCAACTGCTCAACATGTATGTTAAATTAGAATTACCATGAGGCTTCAATGGATGTTTTCCTCCTCAAGAATCCACATGTGGCTCTGCAAAATAGTTTCAAATCAGTTTGTGTTCAACAATTACCTGTGGCATATTAAGATGCTTAAGTTTGATCAGGGCTTTGGTGACAAACTGCCATGTGACATTAGTCGTCCAGGTGTTTAATGGGTTTTACCCCATTTCATCCTTTCAAAACAGTTACAAACACCTTGCCTTTTACTCAGCACATTAAAGACTTACATCTTGAGATTGTCCATGTGGCCTCCTTAGCTTTTAACTCAAGCCCCACCTAGCAGAGAAACAGTAAGTAAATCACTGGTGTACAAAAAAATAAAATTCTATGACTTCAGCTATGGGTAATCAGATTAAAGGCTGACATCACTAGAATCAGGCATATGCTTGTCATTAATTTTAATCATCATGTGTATACCCCACTATTGAATATACTGTAAAGCGATCTTTTACTCACCTCTGCACTTTGCAGCTGCTTTGAGTGTAGTAAGGCAGGGCAGATCAACCTAAAAGAAATATCAATTGTTAGCAATAAACTTGGGGGATGGGATCATTCATCTTTTGTACTTTTAAGGGCAAATCAGATTAATAAACTAGCATCACATCAATCAGGCATATGCTTGTCTTTATGAAAAGTCATCAATTACAGCCCTTGAGGAATTTTAGTTTTCACTTCAGTCAAGCTCACCTGGTAGAGTTCTTCACTCATCTTCAATTGGCATAGGTACACCTTAAGGAGAAAACATACCTATAGTCAAGATCATTTCATTGTTTACCATTAAGGAATAGAGTACTGTACTAACAGTTAATTCACAGGGCATTATGTGGAGCTCATGCTACTCAGAATCTGGTAAAGAAGTTTCTTCAAAGGCTGATTCGGTAAGAGAGAGTTCAGAGAATCATCACTGCAACACTGAGCTCCTCAAGCCACCGAGCCAATTAATGGCTGATCGGCAACAGTGGAGTTGCTATGCAACTACTTAACTAAATAGCCTAAATTAAATAATTTTAATAAAATGTAATTACCTATGTGGTTTAGTGGTCTGTGGTGTAGTCCTCACCTGAAGACAAAAAAAATGTCATGAGTTTTATGTCAACTTTATGAGCACTATACAAACTGTTACATGCTACTCAGAATTTGATAAAAATTTCCTCAAAGATTTTCAGTGAGAGAGTTCAAATAAAACATCACTGTAGCATGACTACATGCTGACGAGCCGTAGTGTGAAGAGCTTACCTTTGCAGGAAATAGTTCCTGGCTCTCACACCACCTAGAAAACCAATAGAAATCATTGCTTTAGCATACATCAGCTAACATTAGCATTTCAAGCTGCTAGCCAACACGTGACGGCTCCACACGTGTTCAGAACACCACGAGTCTGTAGGTTTAAAACCAAGTGTCTCACATCAGAATAATTTAATGCAATCACAGTCATTCAGTACAGGTCTGTGTAATTATCATCATTGAGAGACACGGCTTGCAGCTACACCGACCTAGCAGCGGCCATTTCTGGAAAGGTCTATAACACGAGCTCAACTTGCGTTTCCCAACAAATACTATATGCAGCATTTAGAAAGCATGTTGCCGTTTATGTGAACACTAGTAATATAATTAAATGAATATGTTTTACTATCGGATGGTTAAGGATTGCTGTGGTCGGTGCAGCAGTGAAACGCTAACGTTACACACAAGACGGTAGCTAAAACACTGAAACTTGTAAATATGTTGGAAAAGGAAAGCTCAGACGCAGATTAACTGCATTGTCATTGCAATCCATTTCCGATGTTCAGTTGGATAAAGTTAAAATGCGCTATTAACTAAGCTGCTAAGACGTGAAGTGCGTTGTCTTACCTCGTACAGACCAGAGAAGGAAGTGGACGAGGAAATTGGTCCGTCAGGGTTTTATGTCCCGCCTGGACGACTCCTCCCACCCGGAAAACTTACCGGGAAAACCACTCGAGTCTTTCATTACATTACATTACATTACATTTAGAGTAGGACGAATTGAAGTTGGCAAAAACAACGGTTTTATTTATAATAAATTCACTGTTTGTAGAGTGAGGACTTTTAGCTGAAGATAATTTCAAGAAAAGTGGACAGTATTTATTTTATTGCGTCATGTCCGTTAGAAAAGTATTTTTCACATCCACGCGGTGGTAGCAAAATTCCACATTCACAAGAAGAAATGGGCAAAAACAAGAAGAAGAAATGGGCGGACTCCAAACCATGCTTTGAACATTTCTGTCTAGAAATACACCAATACAGCAACACCATAAGAGGCATTAAGAACAAGAAGGCAATTAAGACTGGAAATGTGTTTGATAAAGTTTTCATGTACCGGTGATACATTTGACTTTATTTGCACTACACCTCTCTTTTTTACTTTTATTTAGTTTCTATATATAATCTATTTTTTATTGTTTTATTTTTCTTTGTATATGCATCTCTGGTTTTGACTTTTGAATGTATACATACTGGCTATGTTGTTGTTCTTTGTTAATAAAATAAAATTTAAAAAATAAATAAAAAAGGTATCAAAGATACCAAAACAGAATAGACTAACCATAGACTTTTAATATGAATTAATAACATACTGTCTATGAGACTAATAGATTGCTAAACATTTAATTTCCTATAAACCAATTTGAGATTTATTGACCACCATGCAGTGGAAAATAGTATTAAAATAAGTTATTTTTATTGTTTTAATTTTTTATTAAAAGTAATAGTCTCAACAATATGAACTATGTTTTCTTTCTTTCGATTTTACATGCATTTCTTATTCCAATTTTTTTAACTTCATATACGTCATAACGTTGACACGTACACACACATACGTACACACACATACACAGGTGTATGCACGTATGTTGTTTTGTTTAAACTATATGTTTACGTAAATTTAGAAGGTTAGAGCTTTATCATAATCATTAATTTGGTCATTTGTTACGCTGCTCATGGTGTCATGGCAACAATGATGCTGACATTAGGTAATTCAAATCAAGATAGACCCATTCATACTGTCTTTATCCTGAAACATGAAAATACAACCATTAAAATAAATTAATTCTTTATTTACTCAGAAAAGTGCTTCTTGTTATGGTTCAAGACTTCAGAAGCTTGGATTAGGATACAAAAACATCTTTTTTTTAAATGAACACATTTTTCAGACAATCATTATATACAAGTTGTCCCACCTGATCAGTCTGTAAGAATTCACTGGAGGTTATATCGAAACCATATACTGTACATAGTGGATGACAGGACATTACAGGTCAATTTTAAACATTACATTTTTCATTCTAACAAGTCAACCAATCATTAATACATGGTTCAAACCTTCTGAATACCTTCTATCATGTCTTCCCGTCCCCGGATGAACGTTGACACTAACGTCATAGTCCTATTTTGACATTTAAAGTGCCGATGAGTGGTGTTTTAGACTATTAAGAGAAACGTGATGTGCAGCTACATTGGTAACAATTTAAAGATATGCTGTTCACTATCACCATGTTAAAATACAAAGTAGCAGCTGTGTGTGTGTGTGTGTGTGTGTCCTCCTCTTCTTAACCACAACTGATTAGCTGTACAGCAATAAATTGCACTGATTAACATACAAGTAGGAATATCTCCAGAACCAAAATCCACTAACAAATCATCGCAACATGTTTGACAGAAACATTCCTATTGGTTGCACATCAACACTTCAGTAGTTTCATAGTGCTAAACAAAAGGATAGAAAGATTATTTCTGCTTCAAGCTCCTAATAGTGGACCGGATGTAAGGAGCTAAAATGTTAAAACATAATCCCAAATTAGCATCACAGTTGAAGGGAACCAGAAGCAGCTGAACTCAGTCACATAAAGACTGGGTGTTTCCAATACAAGCCAGTCCCATAGGCTTCACGGTAGAATCAACAGATGAGATAGATAAGTAATAGAATACAATAGATAAATAATTAATGTTTCGGAGGCCTACTGCATGACTCAAACACATCATGTTATGCGTAATGCCACATCACAACACCGTGCGTAATCCGGATTTGAACCAAATTTGATTTTATCGTCCATGTCGCTCTCCAGTTCTACAGGAACTCAGCTAACACCAAGCTGGACTGCGGTTTCTTCTTTGACGAAGGTGAAGAAGACGGCGGTGAGGATGATGTCACAGGTGTGAGCGTGACGCTGTAGACGTTGGTGATGAAGGCCTCCCAGCCGCGACGAAAGGCTCGGTCCAAGGCCTGATGGGAACAATATAGGGTAAAGGTTAGCAATAAGGTAGACCTCAAAATGATTGCTACATGAGTCACTGAACACTAATTTCTTAGGAAGTTTTCTGGAAAGAACTCGGTAGTTTATAAAAAAAAAAATAGAGAATCCGTTCTGAGACTTTTAATTTAAATAGAGTTTTGTTGCCTGTATTGATTTTTTTAAGTAGTTAAATTGTATCAGTTTAAACCCAACTAACTATGTATTTCTTATTGGAAACTGCATTCTCCATATATGTTGAATTGTTTGCTTCCAGGCTCACATTTTTGCATGTTTAGCTGACCTGCTGTGTACTGAGTAAAAGGCTCTTCAGTTTACACCAGCAGCTCATTGGAAATAAGTGAAAGTATACAAATTGATTGTCTCTCTTGTTTATGTGAGTGGTGAAAATGACACAGTTGTTTCCAGAGACCCTCCCAGGAAATTAAAGCCCTGTAAAATGGTGTGTCGGCCAATAAAAACTGTTTAAGGACTTGACGATCCTGTGCATCATAAGCAAAAAAAAAACTGTCTTTGTGTACCCCTCAGATTTATAATGGGACCACCTGGTCATGAACCACTGCTCCAAGCCTGTCGCTATAGTGACTGGTGATTTTATGCCATTCAAGAATATTGACCCAGCACTTACAGAGACTAGCAGCAACAGGAATTCTCATATATGTAGTCCATGCACAGTTACTCTAATACATACAACAAATATTGTGCAAACTCAGAGTTGTGCATACATTTTCATAAGATATACTAACCCGTTCATGAGACTATGTTGAGCTGATTGGTTAACAGCAGTGGAATGTTTTAATGGTGTGGGTCTAGTAGGCGGGTCAACACTTGCCATACTTTGTTCCATTGATCAAGGGACACGATAAAGGAGGCTCAGGAATGTCACCTCTGTGCATGTGTTTCAAAGCAAGCAGAACATTCTTTGGGAACATGTGAATCAGGTGAGGGGCATTTACACAGCTGCCCGGTTTGCTTGCACAGCTTAAAGCCCTTTAGCGAAACCTCTGTTTCGGCTTCATTTTTCAATGTTGTTAAATGTGACGTGAAGGAAAAATCCTATCAGAGGAAGTTACCTAATGAGTTGGTGACATGCACCAGTGGCTGCTGGACCTTGACCCTGCTGGCAGCCGATTATTAAAGTGATAAATAGTCCAATATGTGGTGGATGTTGAGGGAGAACTTTACCCCTCTGTTCCATAAATTCAGAGTACTTAGTTATGTAACCTTGTGGGGCTTAAAGTTTAACCAGGTGGGGTGACGCTGAATATGGAATTTATGTTAATGTAAGACACAGAGAGCAGAAGTTAATAAACATACATAAACAACATACGGCTCTCTCACCTTGCGATAATTCTTCGCTGTGTTCCTCTTCACCACCTTCTTCCCCTCCTCTTGTTCCCTTTTTGTCTCTCTCTCCTCCTCTTCCTCCTTCTTCCTGTCTCTGATCAGGACCTGGTCGTCCTCATCCTCCCGAACCGGGAAGTGAACAAGCGTGGGCTCCTTCCCCTTTCCTGCCTTGCCATCTTCTTCCTCCATCTCATTCACTTCGATCATTACCTTGGTGTCCTCCAGGACGTGTGGTTCAACGGGACTCTCTGTGCCCAAGCTTGGCCTCTCATCCCGGGCTGTGTCCTCCTCGGCTTGCCCCTCCTTCTGCTTCCTCCTGGAGCTTCTTCTCCAGCGGCTGCTGCGACGGCTGGGTTTCCTCTGGAGGAGAGTCTCCCCCGTCGTCTTCCATCATCCCTTCATTGAGATCAAACTCCTCAACTTCTTCCTTCTCATCTGCCCCAGAGATGTGCACCTCACTTGGACTGGGGCTGCTTGTGACTCCCCCATCTCTGTTGCTGTCCTCTGTCCAGTTGAATGTTTCCTCCACTTCCTTTCCCCTCACCTTCTCTCCTTCTCCAGGCGCCTCAGGCTCATCAAGGCGACCGTAGAAGCCACTGGATTTGTCCAGAAACTTTGGGGCCCGGATGGAGCTCCGCGCAGAGCTTTTCCTCGTGTTCTTGCCAATTGTCATGTTTTCTCTTTTCGTATCTTGTTCTTCTTTCACTCTTTTTGTTTTCTTGCTTTACAAAGTTCTTTTTTTGGTCACCTCTGAAGATTAGGGGGCAAAAGGAGAGATTAGAGATTAATGCTGTTACATAACACTGCCCTCACCTCCACTCTTTGGGTGTCTCACACACACACACACACACGCACACACACACAATCTCTCTTTCATAGCAGCTCCCAGAGATTCTCTTATACGCCAAAGTTCCAGAAAGGTGACAGATTAAATAAAATTTAAGAAATGTGGAACAAAAATGCAATGAAATGAGACCATAGGGAAAGATAACCTGTGTCATGGGAACGTGTGACGGTCAGCATGTGTAAATGCTGCTGTAAATGGTATGCACTAAACAGTATCTGCCTTGCAATCACATGAGGGTTATGAAACTAAAGAGACTACCAGCATTGGAGTTTTGTTCCAGTGTGAGTGAGCGATAGTGTTTGGTCAGTGTTATCAGGGTTGTGATGATAATTAGCTAAACACACAATGTTCCTAAAACTGGAGACAAACACACACACACACACATGTACACACAGACTCAGACTTTGGCACCAGTTTAACCAGTTAGATGCTGTACAGAAGCTAAAAATCAATGACTTCATATTGACTCTCTCTAGGTGCTGAAGTCAGCCTCACTGTTGGCTTGTTCTCTGCAATGTTAAAGGGTTGTTGGATCAAATTCACTAATTTTGACACATATGACAGAAAGTAAGAGGGGGCGGGGGGGGGTATTTTCAGTGTCACAGCAGGTTATTTTCCAACACCTGTGATATCACTGATCAGGTTGTTGTCAACCGTTAAAAGGAGAAAAAATAAAAAAAGAAACAGAGGGTGAACATGACAACAAAGCAGAAAGACAAAGAAGACATCTAAAATGGCATGACACAAGAATGTACGAAAAATCAGACTAACCGGACTGAAAAGAGGAAATGAACATCCTGCCATTTATTGTTAGAAGAAAGAGAGCTGTGACTTCCTTTCTTACATAAACTAACTTATTGACCCATTGTAATTACTCTTAAAAGAATGTCGTAGTGTAGCAATAAGCAAAATGCAGAAAATCTTAGATAAGTAAGAGATGCAAGTCTCACCTGATGTCTTGCTCTTGTCTCCTCTGTCTTTCTGTGTGAATGTGTGTGTGTGTTTGTGAGCACCGGTGAGGAATACCTCCTGTGTGTTTGTGTGTGTCTGAGTGAAAGACTGAGCTCAGGATACTCCCCTTACACACAGCGTCATACAGCCACCCTGCCCCAACCTGCAGTTCTGTCGTCACCAGGGCAAACACACACATGCAAAAAAGAGCACATACACAAGCAGCAAAGTCCTCTCACTCACAAGGACTCTTTGTCTCTCTCCTTTCTTCAGACTCTTTCTACTTAACAGCATCTCTTCTTTACATCCTTAAACACACATTGATTAGATTGTAACTTACACAGGCCTATGAGCGTGTGCCTATACACACATTTGTCGAGGCCTACTGAAAAACTGCCTTAATATTTCCGCTCACAAAACATCCTTCCACCAGAACAAACAATCTATTCTGATATCGGCAGCTATCAATCATTAACCGTGACTGTCCTCAGCTGTCACAGAGAAACCTGCAGAGTACAGATGGGACTTTCAATTCAGCTTCAACCTCAAAGGCTAAGCGTTCAACCACCTCCACAATACAGTATATATATATATATATATATATATATATATATATACACACACACACACACACACACACACTATGTATGTATGTACAGTACAGGCCAAAAGTTTGGAGCTCATCAAGAGAATGCCAAGATTGTGCAAAGCAGTAATCAGAGCAAAGGGTGGCTGTTGGGTCAGATTTATCTCCCAAATACTTTCAAAACAAATGCCATTTGTGTGTTTGTGTTTAGTGCTAAAATGCTAGCTTAGCATCAGCGTTTTAGCATTTATCTCAAAGCAACACTGAGTATAGCCTCTTAGAGCTGCTAGCATGGCTGAAGAATTAGTCCGGCTTTTTAACTGTAAAATATCCCACTCAGTACATAACTTGGTCACACTTCTCATTGAAGGGATCACCCTTAGTAAAAATGGTTGCCTATATTAAAACACAAATATCACATTGTCTTTTACCTCCAAATATCAATATCAGCTTCAAAAATCCAGTTGGCCTATTGATTGGGCTCTAACCAACATATCAATATATCTGTATAGTCTGTCATCAGCTGGTCATTTAAGATCACAATGGTCAGGGTAAAATTATGTGATCTCAGTCTTTTTTTAAGGTTTTTCTCAGTTTAAAAGCATTTCAATAGGCTCATGGGGTTTAGGATTAAAGAGCATGGACGTGAGTACCTTTAAATTTATTATCCAAAATAACAAAACAACAAAATAGATAGCATTCTTGAGATTTAAAAAAAATGTTTTGGTTGGAGGCATAGTGTGACCCAAGTTCAAAATGTCTGCCTCCGAAATACGCTTATTTTTTTTCTCTTCATTTCCACGAATGTGTCCAAAACAGTATCTCTCTCCTGATTAACTGCTGCAATACCCTGATGCGTGTGTAAAGATTAAACGGATTAGTTTAGGTAACTGAATGTTATCTTACTGTTTGGATGGTAAACATTGTGTCTAGGTGGGACAGGGAGTGGGAGCTGCTCAGCTGTGTGTGTGTGTGTTGGGTAATTGTTTCCTATTTCCTTTAGTCAGTTTTGGGATGCATAGTGTTCACACACCTTCTTGTACATGCATACACATGCAACCTGTGAGGACACGCCAACATCACAAGGACACACACACACACACACACAAACTAAATGGAGTGTTACAGTATTAGTGTTATTACAAGCAATACTATTTAACTTTTCGATTTTTGGTCCCTACATTTGTCTCGGTGGAAATATTGGTCTCACGTTCATGACTCAACCAACTCCTCCTTGTCTGTTACAGGCTGTAACACTGTTTGTTATGGTTCGTGGTGCCGGTTGGCGCGGTTTGTTTTTGTTGCCGTTGTAGACCCTGGTCTATCTACAGAGGCCGTGGTTTTTTTACAGTGGGACAGGCAGCTCGCGCATAGTGGGGATGTTGTAGCCTAAAAAACGCGTGATATCGCTCAGAGCACCTTTAAGGGTAAAAACAAGACAGTGTAGATGATGATAAAGGGTACAGATATGACATTACTTTCTAATGGTACAAAAAAGTCTTGCCCAGTGGTTCCTAAAGTGAGGTACCGGGACCCACAGGGGTTCTTGAAGGGAATATTATTTTTTCAATATAATTTCATTCTTAAGTAACAGTAATGATAGAATATATAACTATTTTGGGCACGGGTTTCTAAACCTTTTGGGAACCACTGGTCTAACCAACAGGTGTGCGTGTGAGTGAGCGAGTGACTGTATTATTTTGGATCAAAAGATGGTGTGCAACTATGACTTCAGCTCCTGTTAATCACCTCCTAGACTCTCACCTTAAGAACACTCCATATATAGTCACCCATAGGTGACTTCCCTGTAGAGAGGGCGTAACAGCTGTCAATCACATAGGTCTGTAAAAGCCTCATCTGTGTGTGAGGGCAGAGAATCCCCACCCATGTGGGTAATTATTGTTGGACGCTGGAAGCAGGTTGCCATGGTCACCATGAAGCAGTGATAGGGTTTTGTAACTGTAGTCGGTGTGTGGTGAAATGTGAGAAAATCAGGAAGAAAAAAAAGATAGAATTAGAGATGTTAATGGGAACATAAAGAGGCAGACAACCGCCTCTGATAAAAGGCACAGACATACTGCATGACACATCTGTAAGTATTACCTGATACACTGAGAACAGATGTGCTTTTGGCTGCGTTTCAAATCACTTTAGGCAGTCATTCAAATTCTTTGTCAGGTCAGCCTTTCTGAAACTAGTCGGTGTCAGAATACAAAATGTCTTACGAGTGAAAAAGCCTTAAAGACATGGAAGGGACAACAACAGCCAAGTGTAAGCAAAGATTTCACATGGTCATATTTCATCTGCGGCAAAGAAAAACACTTACTATACAGTATTAGAGCTCTGTTTCCTCCTAAACAATGATCCCATATCAGCACATGTAGTCAATAGAAGACCCACATTATTTTTTTTTTTAAGTTAGAGAGCAACGTTAAAAACCATTTAAATATTAGCAAGAAACACTGAAGTTTAAAAAAGACCACAATACAATAAATATTTTACTTGATCTAGGTTTATTTTCAAAGCCAAGGACAGACATTATCACATGGTACAATGTAAAGAACAATATTCTTACAGTAATAAATACATAATACACCAGTAGAGAATTGACTTACAGGTAGAGCTGGGCAATATATTGATATTATATCAACATCGTGATATGAGACTAGATATCGTCTTAGATTTTGGATATCGTAATATGGCATAAGTGGTGTCTTTTCCTAGTTTTAAAGGCTGCATTACAGTAAAGTTATGTCATATTTATACACCAATAGTCAACACTACAATATCGTTGCGGTATCAATAGAGGTTTTTGCTCAAAACTATAGTGAGATTTGATTTCCTCCATATCGCCCAGCCCTACTTACAAGCACTAATTATACTTAAGCGGGCACAAGCTGTTTTTACAGTATCATACAACAGTAGCTCCTTTGAGCTATACTTTTATTTTGCTCTTTATTCTTTCAACTTCTGAGGAAGTCATGGAAGATAATCAAGCACAGCTCAAGTACTTCAATTTATATTTGAAGCTTTTTTCTTCTTCTTCCAAATATACTATTGAAACACTGCTACTGTAAAGTACCAGGGCTTCTCTGCCTTTTAAAGGCAAATTCAAGTCTTTTCCTTGTCATCAGAGTATGGAAATGTAACAGGGTCCGCGTGTTTTCTATTTGCTTATTGCATAAGGAATGTCTATGAGTTTAAGTAGTGTTGTTCCCTTATTCAGGGCTTTTACATGGATTCCCTAAGCCTTATGTTTTTAAAAAGCATCACTAAAAACATACATATTAAAATGCTGACTAGACCTAGCTGTTATGATACTATTGAAAACTCTGAGCTTCAACACTAAAGCTACTCTGGGGGTGGAACTGTTGCTTCTCTGTATTTGTTGTGGTCTGTGTTGCAGCACAGTGTTGCCAAGTTGCACCACTTGTTTGTGCATGAGAGCATAATAAATACAAGGCAACAAATATTGAGCATTTTTCTTAATTAAGCTTGTGAGTTTTGTGAATAAATTCTCCACTTTAAAAAAATAAAAATCGTCGCTCCACAATACTATTACACTGACACGAATTGCAGAAATTCTAATTTGACAGGTTGTATAAATATTATTATCATGCCTATGATAGTGACTGAAAAAAAAAAACATCTATATGGCTGAATATGGACTCACAGACACTAATCACGCAAAAATAGAATCCATGCATGAGTAAAGTGCTCCATTGCATCTGTATCAAGATGTTAGCGGCTGCACTGATGAAGCTGGTTACAGATCAGATCCAACCAGCAAAGGAAACAGAGACAAGAGGCTGGAGCAATAACATCTGAGTGCCATTAGGAATGCTCACAGGATTTAAACTGAGCATGTGGACAGCTACAAATGATGGAACTGTGGACGCCTGTAATAAGATGCATCCTTCCTCCAGCGTTAAGGAAATCATACTGTTGGTGTAACCGCATGGCTTTACAAAATTTAACACTGGCGCCCCCGTCAGGCAATTGTTTAAACTCCAGACTCCACTTCCACTTTACTGCTGGCCAAACACACGTAACTCACGGAGAACACCCTGATACACACACTAACGTACAACACGCACTCAATATATACACACACACACATGTACATTTACTACCTGACACAAAAAATAGACCAGATACATTTGTATCAAATGTGTACACAACGTGTGTGTGTGTGTGTGTGTGTGTGTGTGTGTGTGTGTGTGTGTGTGTGTGTTTGTGACCTCCACTGCACGGTCTGAACCCAGTCCCTGAGCCTGCAGAGCCTCCTCCCTCTTCATCTTGGGTTTCTCTGTCCGAGTGTGCCACACCAGCACCTAAAAAATCACACACACACACACACACACACACACAACATGCAACACAACATAAATAGACATAAAATTCTGCAACTAGTCTATCTGAAATTTACATTAAAAACTTCACTAAACACACACACACACACACACACACACACACAACATGCAACACAACATAAATAGACATAAAATTCTGCAACTAGTCTATCTGAAATTTACATTAGAAAACTTCTCTAAACTATAATATACGACAAAGGCTCTTCTTTTTTCACACACACACACACACACACACACACACACACACACACACACACACACACTCACACATGTTTCTCTCATGTTTCACTCATGTTCTCCTTCTCTCTCTGACACACACATAACATATCCTACTTTAGAGCAGTTGTCTGCTTTAGGCTCCAGTTCGTCCATGGTAACCAATCCCTGAAGGAAGCTGCTCTCCAGGAAGCCCATTGGTGCTTCTCCGTCAAAACAGGCCTCTGGATTGGCCAGGACAAGTTTGAGGGATACAGCGAAGCCGGCCATGTCCATCGGGAAGGGGCGACTGGGACGCCAGCCGGTATGGAAGCGAACCACCTTCAAAGAATCATCAAAAACACAAATACAACATTCTGTATTGGTAATAATTAAGATGAAGTGGTTCTGATGAGCTCTACAACAAACTCATCATTTTTGTTGTTTGTAATTTGGTTAATGAATTCCTTGTTTTCTTAACTGGAGCAAAACACAAGCTTGTCAGCATTATTCATCCCAAGCACCTACCTTTCCTCCTTCAACCACGGGCCTCTCATATTTCATCCCTCCAACCAGTCCCACCGGCCACACCGACACTCGCTGGGTACTCCTCATCTGACACAAGACAAGAGGACATTTGTTTTTCTTCTTTAATCATGGCCCATTTCAAAAAGGATACTTCCTCAGCTGTAGACTTTACAGACGTCAGTAAAAACACATTCACACTCCAACCCTCACCTCTTCAAATATCTGCAGGCTATATGTGTTATCGTCATCAGCAAAATAAACCGCTCCCTGCTGGCTGTCTCCTCCTGGCTGAGCCCTTCTGTCCTCTCTGAGCCACCGTAGACCCTCGTTCCTCTGCTCAACTCCACGAGGTTTCAGCCAGCTGGGGTCACCCTGAGGTGGAGAGTGAGCATTCAGACCCAACAGCTAATAACACTTTTTTGTAAATAAGAAAATGAGGAAAAACCACATTGCAAGACTATGTGATTGATTCAAACCTAAGAAGACAAAAATATGCAGATGGACTGGTTTGATTTTTGTCTCCACAGATGGCTGCCATGTCTCCACCTACCTCCTGCAGTTTGCGGTCCTTGGCGGTGGGCATGTGCAGGTGTGTGTAGGTCAGGCCACTCTTCACTAGGAGGTCAGTTACTAGTGGCGTTTTGTGCGGCGAGTCCTCCACCACAATCCAGTGGAGCTGTGGAACATGGAGGAACGTCTGGGACAGACGAGTCAGCTCAGCCTTCTGCACCAGCCTGACAAGGACAGGCAGAAAAGACAGTGTGAAAGAAAAATAGACAGTAACAGAGGACAACCGAGGTGAAGTATGCGAGTGAGCAGGAAGTGTGGTAAGGAAACCGGCCTCCCTGGCCTACCTTGTGTATGTTGGGGTGATGACAAAGATGGTGGGCTTGGCTGGTTGTTTCTGTGGTTGCTTGGTCGCATCTGACTTCCTCATCTGCTCCTGAAGACGGTGCAGCTCCCCCCGCAGCCGAGATATGGTACGGTCTTTAGGCAAGTCATGCTCTGAGCAGTCGCAGCGCTGACCTGCAAAGGGTTCAACAGACATGACAGTTTAAAAGTACAAAAGCAAAAAAGGGATTTCCCTGCTTGTACAACTCAGACACACTCACTGCTGTGATTGTTTGTTTCATTTTGTGTGTCTGTTAACCTCTCTTGCCCAATTTAAAAGGTCCCATGACATGGTGCTCTTTGGATAGACCTTAGTGGTCCCCTAATACTGTATCTGATGTCTCTTTTATATAGACCTTAGTGGTCCCCTAATATTGTATCTGAAGTCTCTTTTATATAGACCTTAGTAGTCCCCTAATACTGTATCTGAAGTCTCTTTTATATAGACCTTAGTGGTCCCCTAATACTGTATCTGAAGTCTCTTTTATATAGACCTTAGTGGTCCCCTAATACTGTATCTGAAGTCTCTTTCCCAAAATTCAGCCTTGGCAAGGTGGAGGCTGTGGTGTGGCCTTGAAAAAACCTCATAAAGTAAAATGTTCATGCCATGGGACCTTTAAGACCAGCCATATTACTATTTACTCTACCTAACAAGGACCATAATGAAAATACTTTTACCCTTAAAACGTTTTTATCCTAAGCATTCCTTATTGTATGTTCTTATTGTATTATCTAAAACACACTATTATACTGATGGATCTTGCTAGACCTATTTCACAGCTTGTGTCATAGTAGGAAAATCCCAGAGGTTATCTAATAGCATTTAAGATAGCTGCATTCTACTTAGAAGAAGCCCTGGTGATGTCCATGCTTGCTTACTGGAATGGCTTTCTGGGACACTTAACGGCACTGAGACATCCATTTCACCTGTGATTTCATTACCATAACAGGTCAAAATGTCTGCTGTGTAAACAAAAACAAAAAAAGGTCCATTGAGAATGTTTGGTGACCACTTACCAAGCTGCATCAGTGCATAGACGAGGCCCAGGAGGGAGACCATGAAGTAGAGCACAAACACAGTCTTCAGCTTCAGCTTCATCCTCGTTGCCATGGTATCCTAACCAGTTGCAAGGATGACAATATGAGCCATTGAAAGCATCACTTGTCACAAAGCATTACTATAAGGGTTTTTGATATATATTTTTAAAATTCTTATCGGTTGTTATTTTGTCTCGTGGCTGTGGAGATTGTAACTGAGGATCTTAACGTGTGTAGATGTGTTACTAAAATGTACCAAAATTCAGTTTCTCAACGGGCAGGAAATATTTAGCTAACTAACTAACTAACTAACTAAGAGAGAAAGCATTCAATTTTAACCCAACATTTTCGGAGGCTTACTGTAAAACCGGATGGTTTTACACAGTAAGTAAGAAGGTCGAGTAATATGAATATGCTTTATTTAAAAAAAAAAAAACAGTTAGCAAATCTATGCTAGTCTGAAAATTGGTTTTAACAGAAAAAGGTCTTTAGTTTTGTTCATGTACTTACCAAAGGCTGGAAATCGTTAAAGACAGAAGCGGTAGAGTCGAGTTATGACCTTCCACTTTTATGTCATCTTGATGTTAGCAAAGGCACCTCAGGGCATCACAGCAACCATTCATTCGGCTAGCTAACAGCTCAGATAGGGCATTTGGATTTTTTGCAGCAGCAATGCAATGTACCAACAACTTCCGGCTTTAGTGCCACACAGTTAGGAGTCCCCTCAGCACGTGTGCAATCAAAAGTAGTTCCACATGAATCCTGCACAATCGCCAGTTTTTCAAAAACGATGGCTAATGTAATGTGCATTCTTTGTTGTAGAGGGCAAATAAAAAAAACTGTTCCCCTAGTGCTTCCCCTAGTATAAATCATGACAGACGAGTCATCATAAAGAGTTTTAACCGTGGGAGGCCATTTTCCACCGAGAATATACATTGTTTAAGATAAAAAGATTTAGGCCCTCCATGAAAAAAATCATCAATCTGGCATAACAAACAATTGAAAGTGGGTAAAAAAAACCTCTCTATTGGAAGATATTGGTGGAGGCGGGAATTATTTTATTGAAGATGTGTTCATGACATTCAAACAGATAATGACTACGTAACATCCCTGAGGAAGAGTTTTGGAAATATCTTCAGCTGAGAAGCTGTATAATGTCTACACAAAAAAAATCCCCCTTAACATCTTATACTGTGATACAGGAAGGATTTCAGGGCAGCCGGCTGGTTAAGGGCAGCACATCTAGATTTGATGGTCTTATGCGACAGGCTCATCCACTGGACTCGCTGGAAGATGGCAAGACTAAAATGATTGAATTCAGATATATGCTGGAGATGTGAAAGAAGCATAGGCACATTGATGCATATGT
The DNA here is from genome assembly GCA_026937815.1 of Etheostoma perlongum. Lineage (NCBI taxonomy): Eukaryota > Metazoa > Chordata > Actinopteri > Perciformes > Percidae > Etheostoma > Etheostoma perlongum. Next base: position 7,606,692 of record CM049389.1, read on the forward strand.
TGTATATAAAACCTGCTGGTATTAGGCATAATACCAGCAGGGGTAGGCCTGTCAGTTCAACAGACTACATGAGGCAGACTGGCCCTTACCACAGGTTGTAGAATTGTGCTAAGGCATTGGAAAACAAAAAATAGCATCCCTTTTAATGAATGGTGTGGAGAAATGACCAACGTGGCCAGCTATGAACAATTATTTTTGAAGGAGCCCGAAGACCAGACCGAAGGAGGCTTCGGACCGGTCAGCTGGAGTAGATGACTGGAGGTGGAGGTGGAGGTGGAGGTGGAGGGTTGCATGCTTTGCCTGCAATGGCAGCTGATAGCAAAGGGAGAAACAGATGTAAAGCAGGGTTGTGACTCTGTGATTGGCCCTTGCCAGTTGTGTAAGATTCTGATTGGTTTAGCAGGAAGGTGAACGCCTCCAACAGTTGATTTGAGTTAGGTAGAACATTGATTAAGAGTGAGGTCTTCTTGAAAGGATTTATGCTGAGATACATTTCAATCAGGAAAGACTAGTTGCAGATATGCAACATTTATACACAGCATGATAAATTGTACATTATTTGGAAAACAGCTAAATTAATTTAGGAGAGCATTGATTAAAAGTTAGGTCTTCCTGAAAGAATTTATGCTGAGCTACATTGGGATGACTGCCCCTATATTGTGTATGTGAATAGCAGTGAAGAGCTCATCGGGACCTACCCATATTTTTACAATCAGGCCAATATTGGTAGAATAATCATCACTACTACCTTCCAAGCTACTGGTGTGATATGTGGTGGCTATGAAGACAACACTTTGTTTTTTTCCCGCTTATTTGTTATCTCTCACATTTTCACTTAGTGAGAGATCACTGTTTTTGTCTCTGTTTTTATTAAAGGCAACAAAAATGGGAATGATAAAAAAAAGTTAGGCAGGCACAACAAAACGACAAGTCAAAATATGCGGTACTAAAAGGTAAAATTGTTTTAAAAAAAATATTTTATATTTACTTTTCCAAGATAAGATGGGCCCTTATAGATTTCACTAAAAGGGAAATTAAAGATCATACATGGAAAAAAAGACAAAACAGCATCTCTTGAAAAGTCAAACAACTTTCCTTTATTTGTAACATACAAATAAAACACAAGGCAGAATGACTTAGTTTTCCCTTTCATTGTCGTTTATGGACAGGACTGTAACACTCCCTCTCAAACATGGAGTTTTACTTTTAACATCATGTTTAAAAGTGTTTTACCTGTAAAAGGCCAAGAAATGAAAATGAAGATGGATCCACATCAGTTTATATATATGTACACACACAGAGAGAAAAGACCAAGAGAAGGATCTGTGGTTCTGTGAGGGTATGTAACCATTTTCTAAATTAAAAGTACTTAATGACTTAAAATAAACGGGTTAAGTTTAGGCTCACTTACAAATGTAAAGTTATTTTCACAAAAGCATTTTTTACTTTCAGTGAGCTTTTTTTTTTTTTTTTTTAAAACAGCCCACCTATCTGGATTTTATGTAAGAACTGAGCACTGATCTAGGGTCAGTTCAAACTTCGTGTCATATTCACTTTCATGCAAATTCACATTTCCAAGGCAAGAGAGTAAGTTTTTCATTTTACTGTTAACACACTGTAGTCTTAAAAAAGAATCCCCTCCTGAACAGTGTTCTGCAGATCAGTTTCTTTAAATACTATGGTATGACACACAAACAAAAACTGGCTCTAGTTCAGAGCTGTGACCAATCCTACCCAGTGAGCATGGTAATAAAACAGATGAGGTTTGAATATGTTTGATTAACCTGAGAGATAGACTGTCAGTCGGTTGATATACTACCACTATGTACAACATAATTTGTATTGTAACCTATGCAGTACAAAAAAATGACTTGCTGTACTTATCAGAAGGTAGGCTAGAACGGTTTTGTTGTTCATGATCAAACAAGCATGAGACACCAATATGCCCTCCCCAGGTGCTGAATATTTTTTTGTCTCTACTCAGTCTGGAAACAACCAGAAACCTTTACCCCAGGATCTGGACTTGGTCATCCAAAAGAGATGTTTGTGTGTGTGTTTTTTTTGGTGACGCATACCATTTTGTTCTATTGTAACAGATTATTATAGCATCAAAGTGTACGAGTGTCTGTCAACTTCACATTTCAGTCTCCCCTGTTTCACATACTTTGACCAGGCGTTCAGCTGTACAAAATCTCAAAACTGGGCCTTAATATGACCAGTTTTAGATCAACATTTCAAAACTTACTAATTGAAGCCCTTCACGGCCACACTAGATAGAGGAATCTTTATATCCACAGCAGTGTGAAGTAATATCTTTTGACACCTCCAGCCCACAAGTAAAATATGTACAAACTGACTACAGTCCTGGAATTAAAGGGTCTTATGGTGGTTTCTAGATTAGGGCTATAGCCGGCTAGCACTCAAAACTGTCCAATAATACTCTGAAGGTTTTGTAAACAGATATGGAATCAACCAGATTGAAGCCTTTCTACATTGACTAGTAACGTGGTATCTAAAATCCAAAGTGGGACTCCTACAAGAATCTCAACAGAAAGATTATTCTGGACCAACTTTGAGAGAATGGAGTGTAGAGTACAAATCAACATCCCCCATCACATACTTCTAACATGCACTGATGCTCATATGAGAAGGTATCAAATATTTAAGTAATGCCATTAGACCAACATGAGGATCTTAGATGAGTGTTCAAGGTTCAGAAGCTGTTGATCAATCATGATTTAGATCACAAGTTTTGTTTAACCTTTCTAAAGTTTTTTTGTTGTCATACAAGCGAATGACATTGGGCTGGGAAAACCGGTGATGACTGAGAAGAAGAATAACCTATTAAAAAAAAACTATACGTGCTCTGCAATTATTTTAATCACCCATCCATCCAATCTATGTTCCCTCCTCCAAGTTAATGGCGTTCATCAGCTTCAGATGGCCACGTAATGAGCCGGTGACTTATACCAATCCTCATCCATGTTAAATCAATATGATTTGCTCATGCTAACAAAATGTGTAAGAGAAGGGATGGAGGATGGTTGTAGTATTTTTTTTTTTTTTTTTTTTTTTAAATACAGCTTAAAAAAAAGGTATGGTCAACATCAGCTTGTTTATCATTAGTACCTCTTGGAAACTAAGTGAATGAAAAGGCGAGCAGGAGTGAGCAATTGTACACAGAGGACTAAAAGGGGAGAGTGACATGAAGGCGTCTGCGGTCATTGTTCGCAACCTTTCAGACATGGAGGGAGAACAGAGGTTGATAGGACAGGACTAAGGAAAGGCGGCTGAAATTTAACAGAAATGAAGCATGGAAACAAGAAAAAGAAGGCGGGAAGAAAGCAAGCGAGTGACTTCATGGAATTAAGACCCCATGTCTTCAAAAGCAGGGGAGAGGCCTATGGATAAAAGGTATCACCTGAATAGAGAAGACGGGTGGTGCTAAGAGGAACGGTAGTATAATGGGCCGGTATGTGCAGTTGCTGCTAGATGCAGTGCTTTTGTTACATAAAAGATTTACAAGCCATACGTGCATATAACAGGTGATTTTACAGTACAGCAGGGCTCCTCAGACCGTTTTTCTGGGACCCAAATGTGAGTACATTCAGCCTAATCCAAAGACCCTGGTTCAGTGAAACCAGCTGGTAGTCTCAGTGCGAGGGCCCAAAGAAAGCAGGGGCTGTAGAACAGAAACTGACTAGCTCTTCTCATCTGCTTACTATACATATTCATTTGAGTGAGGGCATGATCTATTTGGAGAAAAAAAAGGTACTATGAAATCTTGACATGAGGTAGGAAGTTTCTATAATACAGCCTTAGGCCAGGTCCCAAGTCATAGTTTAAGAAGCGCTGCAGCAGGTTTGAATACGGTACAGCATGTGAGAAGATGAAAGCAGGGTGGGATGAAGTTCATTGCAATGGTAGAGAGTGTCAGCAATGCCTTGGCTTTTTCTTGACTGGGGAATACTAATTGTCATCAATAACTGGGATAAGAGAATGAGAAAAGATGGCTTGGACATTGAACCAATAAGTAAGAAAGAACAGGAGCCATGTGTGAAAGCTCACACTACGTACTGATTTTGGAGCAGGAATACACAAAAAAAAAAAAAGAAAATAACTAATCTCAATCCATAATGTGACACCCAACATCTGTAGCCAGATATTCCACAATCGGTTCATTTTTAAAAACGGTACTCTACAGCTGGTCAAACTCAAAACGCTTGCAGAGTAGGAGGCAGCTCAAGCTTTCACACACAGCCATGTAAGTTGCTGGCTTTTAACCAATCAGAAGAAGAAAAAAAAAAATTTAAAATTAAAAAAAGGTAGAACTGGAACGGCTCAGTGGCAGCAACCCCCGCAGTGCCCACCCCCGTGGGTGTGTCCTGCCGAGGCCTCGCCGTGTTTGGTCCGCCGGCTGAGGATCTCGTAAGAGCAGTCGTCGCCGCAGCAACCGGACATGCTTGGCGAAGTCTCATCGATCTCAAACCTAAATGTGCGGAGAGAGGGGTCAGTTACCAAGGGCAAAGGAGGTAGGAGAAGCTTTTCTGTATGAAGTGGGAGAGTCATTTTTCCACAGTGTGAAGGCAGCCATTACCGAAACATTTTTTTCTGCATTTATTAGCCTGATTATAACTAGAACTATTACTTCCCATCAACAGAAAGCATTACGATTCAAAGATTTCTCAGTTTAGACCAACCTGTTCAAAGACTAACATTATTTGTTTTTCATTAATACCAATCCTTTCCTTTGACATTAAACTTCTCATTTCTATATATTTGAAAGAAAAAAAAAGAAGAAAAATACACGCCTTTGTATGGCCAATATACTCACTGTAAAGCTTCTCTGAAGAACTGGTAAGCCCCGTGGTTGTGTTTGAAAACTGTCAACATCACTTTCTTCATCTGTGTACTGGACAGAAAGAGCAGAAAGGAAACCTATTCACTGACAGATGTCACATCAGACACCGCCTACCAAGAGCCTGGGTCTTCTTCCTAAAGGGAGTTTTTCCTCGCCACTGTCACACTGTTGCTTGCTCTGGAGGGAACTACTAGAACTGTTGGGTCCTTGTAAATTATAGAGTGTGGCCTAGACCTGCTCTATCTGTAACGTGTCTCGAGGTAACTCTTGCAATCAGTTGATACTATAAATCAAATTGAATAGATTTGACCGACATATGGCCTGTGCAGTTTCTAGTAAACAGACTAAAGCCGTTTGCGTTCAGTGTTTCTCACCAAAACACATATTCTGTGTCTTTGAGATTTTGATGACAGTGAAAAGGTTAAAGGTTGACGAGGTCACCAATCTTACAACAAGCTCAACAACTGCAGTATAGGACCAAAATGTAAATACAAATTGTTGAGCTACGGAGGCAAAATTACAAAATATATTTTTTAAAGCTATTAGCTGTAAGAATGCTAGAATACTATTATCACTAATCCAGATTCCTTTGGTTATTTGTCCACAAAGCATCTGAATTTCACCCGTCATGATCACCATGATGGCAGCTGTAGATTGTACCTGTTAGCGATGAGCTGTAGTATCTGGATGAGGAACTTTCCCAGTCCTTTCCTCCGCACTCTGCTCTCTAACTGCACCTCGTAGCTGGAGAAGTTCAATAAATTAGACCAGAGTGGAAATAAATAAATAAATAAAAACTTAAATCCACAAACTTGTGGCAGGGTGCTTACCAATATAAAACCTCCTCCCCACACTCCACGTCGAATCGAAAGTGAGAGAAGGCCACAGGGGCGGACTCGCCATCGCGGGCCAGTAGGTACCACGCCCTCTCGTCGTTCATCTCCTCCCTCTTTTCCCTCTCCTTCCAACCCCACTCGCTCTGCTCGTACCTGCAGAACAGCAGATGAAACAAAAATGGGTCATCTCAAACATGACCTAGCATGCTAGTTTTACACATTTCTCATCATCATCTTCATCATCATCATCATCATCATCATCATCAGGCAGCCCGGGCAGTGCCACTCACAAAGGACACGTTTTCTAAATGGAACTAATTTAGTTTTGACTGACTGGCTGGCTGCCCTTTGCTAAATTGAACATTACTCAAATTCTGGCAAAGCGAGAGAAGATAAATTGTAGTAACTTATCAGCCTCACCTGTCTCAAATCTGTCTGCAATATGATATAATTCATACTTATATGTACATTTGATGTCACTCTCCAAAGAATGTCTGGCTTGTCTTCATTTCTTCTTCCATCTACTTTCACCCTTGATTTACCACTCATAGCTATGCAAACCTGCTCTTCCCTGTTATAGTTGGGTCACTCTGTTCCTGAACTACACCTTGAACTACTAGAACAGACTTCTTACAGTGTCTGCATGTTGGCTCTGGTGAGTTCGAAGGCCCACTCCACAGACAGCGGGTTGAGGGAGGTCACTCTCTTACACTCTATCTGCAAGTTCAGCCTGGATGGAAAGACAAGGTAACAGGATCAATAACAATGTTAAAGTGAGAGACAGACTAAATAAACACCAGACAGAATTACCACCAGCAGACCAACCAAAATGAAACAAGCATGTATTTCTGGAAATACTGCATACCCATTTCTGTCATACTTCTTGAAGGCTGGGAAGGCAGCCAGTGGGTCATCAAGCTGTGACGAGCAGAGGCAAAATTAGCTTTAAGGCCTTTCAGAGACACAAAATGATCAAGTCTTTTCCCCTTCCACGTCCGAGTCTTACTTCACTGCCCCCCCATTGAATCACTGCCATTTCAAATGCTTTTGCTTTGACATTTATCGTACACATATTTCAAAAAGACACTGGGGAGGTGGCTTTTAATTTGCCAAAAATGATAAACTAAATATATTTGGGTTTTGAACTGTTGCTTGGACAAACCAAGATATTTGAAGACATCACTATGGGGTTTATTATTCGCTAAATGCGCACATGATTGTTAGTTGCTCTACACTGCTGTATTTTCAAATTAAACTCTTAATAGAGAATGCATTAAATACCCCACAAATAGTAAAAGAGACTGTACTTCTAATCCGAGCATCCCTCTGGCACACTACAGGCCCTAAATAGGCCAAATGGGGCCCATACAGGCAGGAACATTTTCCTTGGCCCTGAGAGGATACATAATGTCCAATTAAGAATACCCCTCTTCTTGCATTGATTGAGAAATATGTCCTCCTGGATACAGACATGTACACTGCGCAGCTGCCTCAGGGGAAAGATGAAAAAACATACAAAACTAATAAATCACTTCAGACTTTGTATCAGCAGATATTTTTAAGGATCGGAATTTTAAAGCAAAATCAGGACTTCCATACTTCTGAATAAGCCATCTGATTTTTCCCCAGCAGCAAATGGATCCAACAGTCAATTCAAACAAAGGCTCTTGTTTTGGAGCCCTCTGACCCCCACCCCTCGGGCCTAGGAGGCCTGTTCAGTAATTCAGCCATACACCTCCTCCACGTTTAGGCCAAAAAGAACCTACCAGAATCTGAATCTACCAGTAATGTTATTTTAAGCAGTGAATACACCATTTGTTCATTTGCAACAATAGTCTCAGTCAAGATTCAACACTGTTGGCAAGAGCACAAACAAAAATAACTGTTACGTCGGGAGAATTTCTTGCATTCCTTCCCTGTTGGCACATTAACAGTGGAAAGGGGCGGGAGAGAGAACAGCATGCAACACACAGTGCCCCATTCTGGAACAAAGTGACAGAGAAAAGTAATAAGTGCAGGCAGGCCTGTTCGGATTTAGTCAAGGAAGTAACTACCGTTAAGCTTGAGGTGAGGGTGTGAGCTTTGTTCTCCTCCTCTCGCCCACCTCCAAGCTTCAGGAACTGTCTGCTGTGTGTTCTGCTACATGGCCAGGAATTAATTATGCTGATTAATTATGCACAAAGAAAACATATGGCACTGCATTTTTTTTCTGCCTCAATTATGGGTGTATTCTGGTAAGGAGGACATCCCCATCGTTTGGTGTCATTGCATGGAACTGTGTCTATTAATGCACGTTAATCTCAGCTCACAATGGAAGTTTTAAGTAAATTCACATTTGTATCGCGATTTAAGCTCTACAGAATCAAAATCAATTCATACAATTCCCCCCAAAAATATTTCATTTTGTAATGGCGTATATATATATATATATATATATATATATATATATATATATATATATATATATATATATATATATATATATATATATATATATATATATATATATATCATCACATAGGAAAAGTAACTACATTGACATACTGTGAATTGTTTTTTTAAAATTCAGAATCTATTTTGAATCAAATCTTGAGCCAAAAAAAATTATATTGAATCGTGACTTTTTCTGAATTGTGCACCCTTGTTGTAAGTGCTGTGCTTGATGGAATCTGGTACACATAGTAGCCTGAACCATAAATGTAAAAGGGCCAAGTGGTGGATGCTATTATGTAAAGCACTTGTTACAGTTGAAAAGGTTAATTTATTTTTATCATCAGTTACAATGCCATTATGAAACTGTCAAAACTACTACAACTGCAAAATGTGCACTTGTTTTGCAGTGAGCAACACCCCAACCTGTTTTTTGAACAAGATTAACCCAGTCCCTTTAATAGTTTTAACTCCATCTCCCCAAAGGTCCCCTCAAAAGCCCTCCATCTGGCCCATACCCAAGGCTGCCAACAGCAACCTCACTAGTTAATCTGCAACCCAAATTACCTTATTGGCTGCGTCCACCTTGGCACACACGGCATCCATAGCTGCCCTCTCTTCCAGACGCCGGGCTTTCTTCTCCTTTGCTCTGTTGGACTTTCTCTGAAAACAGGAAATAAGGAAAATGGATGAATGGAGTAATGTGTTGGGGTGTGTTAGCAGCAGACATGCAGAAGAGACAAGCAGGGACAGATGAACAAATGAAATGGACAATATGGAAGAGAAGAGCATTGAAAGGAGACACAACAGATAATACCGCAGGGTAAAAAGAAAGTAAGGAGGGAAAATATATAAGACATGCGTATCAAAAATACATCATTTCTTTTCCACTACTCTGTATTCAACCACTTTCTGGTCCAGCCACCATTCACTGACAGACAATTTATTACATCTGTTTAATTATTAGTGATTTAAAAAATATAGAAATCTAGTTAGATTTTGCAGCTTTGTTTTTCTTTTTTTATAATTCATCTACCGATATGTACTCAAAGACCTCTATATATATATATATATATATATATATATATATATATATATATATATATATATATATATATATATATATATATATATAAATTACCAGTAACATTCTGTGCATATACTGTGTATACACACACACACACACACACACACACACAATTCTGTTTTTGTGTGTGCAGACCTCATTTGCAGCAACATTTTTAACACAAGCAGTACAAACATAAGTAGGTACACATAAATATAGATATATACACAAACACACAGGCAAAGTGAGTTGAAAAATGGCATTAATATTAATATCAGTAGCTTTCATGATCACCATGTGTCAATGCTGTGTAAAACAGGGAGTGTTAGTATTGCTGATGTTGCACATTGCCCTCAGTGGAGAAAATTCTGATACTCTATTTCTTCCTGCTCTTGGCTTGATGTCCAATGCTAGTATCAGCAATAGTGCAGCCATAATTCACACAAATAACTCTAATTGCATATATGCCTGGGAAATGAGAACACATACTTTTAAAGCGGCTATAAATATGTCTCTACCAGGTGCAATACCATAAACAGTGATTATTAGTTGTCTTTAATCATTGACACCTGCAATTTATATAGAAAATTAACACTCACAGTAGAAGTAGCTTGATACTTCTAAATTAGATATATTTGGGTTTTGGACTGTGAGTCGTACAAAAGATTGTTTGACATTGCCCTGGGCTTTGGAAATAGTGATGGAGATTTTTGATTATTTTCTGACATTATATAGATGAATCAATAACGGAAATTGATAATCAGTTGCAGCCCTACACTGCCAGTATGACATTTTGTATGCAGCTAAAATGCACTTACCCATCCTGGGACGCCCCATGCATTTCTATGTTATTCAAGTTTTCAGTGACATTTACAGTGCATAAAATGGTGCGTTGATGCTTAATGAAAAACCATGACAATAGACAAGCGAGTAGGAATTAGCTACATTCCTTATTATTAGATCAAGACCTGAACAGAAGAGGTAACAATCATGGGAAGGAATGCAATGCATTGCCAACTACAGCTCAGAGCATTAACTCTGTAACCAGCACCGAGAGGCTGCAGACTGAGCTGGGACTGTAGAAACACGTGGAATGGTTTATCTGGAGTGAAAGTGGAGGATAAACTCAAGTATGTTTAAAGAGCTCAAGTTATTTAAACTAACTTAGCCTTACAGCATGAGTGCAGGCCCGATTGGTGCTGAGAAGTACATTATTTACATCCAACAAGTCTGAATGCGTTATAACCAAGTGGGCTACGACACCCACTCTGGTTCGTTGGTAATAAAATGTATACACAGTAGTAACGTTAGCACTAATAGCTAGTAAAGCACTCGTCATGAATATGGAATTCCTAAGTGGCTAACACAGTTAGCACGCTAACAATGGCACGACACACAGAAGTTAACAGTGCACAGCGACGAGGACAATGCCATAATAATGCTGAAAATGTAATATGTAGCTAGCTATGTGTGCGCTTGGTCTAACGATACAATGCCATCTAAGCTACATGGAAGCAGCTAAACTGTTAACAGCCAAATAAGCCCCGGTGCCGAGCAGCACCTTTGACTAACACGTTACGTGCATCCACCATGGTCTCTCTTCCTTTCCCTTCCTCTCTCCTTCCTTCCTTCTTCTTTCTTTCTTTCTTTCTTTCTTTCTTTTTCGCCTCTCACCATTACGCATTAGCGAGCTCAAAACATCCACCTTTCATTTTATTACCTAGCATCGATACATTAAGCAAAACACATACAACTCACCCCCATTTTTGCAGCGGTGTTTTATCAATCCCCCAGGAGAAACACACCTCTATTGTCCCTGTGCTTTGCTGAGTTATTAGTATCTCCACTACAGAAGGGGGGCAGATTAATATGACAATGATAGATAGTGTGCTAACGAGGCTAGCTGGCTATAGCACCGACCAACGGCTGCGAAAGAAGCAGCAGGTAGACGCAAATTTGATAAAACATTAAATGGAAAAAAAGCTCTTTTTGTTCTCTTTAAATCAGATTGGCGCCAAGAGCGCGAGGCTGAATTTATTGCAGGTCCCTTCCTTGCCCTTTTCTTTCCTCTCTTTTCCGTCGCGTCCAACTATGATACATTCACGTGCTCTCCACGAGCTCCGACTTCTGAGGTCCTATTAAGTCGCAAATCGACTCAAAGAATTTAAATGAACATACTACAAAACTTTGGGGAAAGTAGTAATTTTGAGAAACACAGACCTTGTTTATTTTACGTTTAACATTATTTGTAATATTTATGATGCACTTTTCAATTTTATATTTTACAAAGCAAGTTAAATCTGTGCTTCCTGAATGTTGTTTAGAGCAGCGATTCACAGTGTTTGGTCCGTGAAACTCTTCCAAGAAAACTTTTATTAGATTTGACTCATTCATAATCATTATTATGATATGAAAAATTATTTATTTTATTTTCAAAAGGCTTCATAGTTTTACAAATACATTCGTTTTTAAGTCTAGTTCATGGAGTAGGCCTTTGTTCTAACAAACATAACTCTTAGAATCTGCAAATATGTTTAATGCGTCTAATATCTTTGAAATACATTTTCTTGTGTTCTTTCACATAACTAAGTAAGACTATTGAAAAAAATTGGCTACGTCAAATTAGGGACCTACATGATGGGGTCCCGGCCATAACTCTATCTTGTGAGGGTTTCTTGGCTAAAACAAAATTTAGTACAGTTTTGGAGGAGGTATCAGCTCATTTACTTAATAAAAATAGCAATACCACAATGTACACTTTATTCCACTTTATTACTGCATTCAAAATGTTACTAAGTAAAATAATATATTATCAGCCAAATGCAGCATACTTAAAGTATAAAAAAAGATTTCATTATGCAGCAGAATGCCCCCCTGTGAGTGTTATATATTGTATGGTTTGATTTTTGTTAGTGATGCATTAATGTGTAAGAGGCAATTTATTGTTAATTGTTAATTAGATATGTTGATTACTTTTTACACAGCTTTGGGTAGTCTATCCTATAACAATGCATCATATGTTATCAGGTCATGCAAAGTAAAGTGAAAGTTTAGAAAATTAAAATACTCAAGTACGAGTACCTGTACGATAATTAGGCTACAGCACTTACGTAAATACGTACATTCCACCACTAGCTCAGAGTATTCATGAAAGTGGATTTTTCTTTGGTTTATTCTTAAAACAATACATCACAGTAAAAACAGACAAATATATCTTTTTCACCAAGTCAATTTTCAATTCAATTCAATTTTATTTATAGTATCAATTCATAACAAGAGTTATCTCAAGACACTTTACAAGGACCCAACAGTTCTAGTAGTTTCCTCCAGAGCAAGCAACAGTGCGACAGTGGCAAGGAAAAACTCCCCTTTGGGAAGAAACCTCGGACAGACCCAGGCTCTTGGTAGGCGGTGTCTGACGACCGGTTGGGGTTAGAATGAATAGTGGCAATAACAGTCCCTAAAAAATAAATCAAATAAATCAAAATAATAGTAGTTTGTAGTAGTTCTTTGTAGTAGTTCATGGCATAGCAAGGCACTGTGCAGCATTACAAGGCACAGCAGGACGTAGCTGGGCACCGCAGATCGTGGCAGGGAAGGGAACGTGTAGCGGGACCATGGCGACAGCGGCAACCATGATTTTGGAGCCTCCCTGATCCGAGGAAACATGCTGGGAGAAAAAGAACAAAAGGACTCGGGAATGACTCCCCAGAGCTAGGTTAGTAACAAGCATTTCTGGGACATAGATGCACACAAAATAGAAAGATAGGAGAGAGGAGCTCAGTGTGTCGAAGGAAGTCCCCCAGCTGTCTAAAACTACTACAGCATAACCAAGAGAGACAGGGTAAAGAGAGGAGCCTGGACAGGCTAGAACTCTCCCCAAACGGATCGGGCTGTATGCCAAGTCTCCCTTTAGTTTTATTATATGACAGATAAATCTGACAACTATGACGAGTAGCAGGTGGGCCGGGATAGGCGGACGCTGCGACTCCTCACTCCCTAACAATATTCAATTCTATGCCTAACTATAAGCTTTATCAAAGCATAACCAAGAGAGACAGGGTAAAGAGAGGGGCCTGGACAGGCCAGAACTCTCCCCAACCGGATCGGGCTGTATGCCAAGTCTCCCTTTAGTTTTATTATATTCTTGATTATATGATAGATAGATCTGACAACTATGACGAGAAGCAGGTGGGCCGGGTTAGGACGCTGCAACTCCTCACTCCCTAACAATATTCAATTCTATGCCCTAACTATAACCTTTATCAAAAAGGAAAGTCTTAAGCCTACTCTTAAATGTAAATCAATTCTTAATCAAAACATATACCATTATATAAACCTAAAAATCTTCCTCTTCATATTAAGAGGACTTCCCTAGGGTTGTATTGAACAAAACCACCTTGGAATTCCTCTGGTTTGCAATGGCATTATTATCCAAACCACCTTGCACCAACATGAGAGCTGGTGTATCAGCGGCACAGCAACGCCACCCAATATATCATTACGTCCCTCCAACACGTCAACTGTCATAGTTGCAACTGTAGAAACTATAGTAATTTCACACAAAAACGTCTTGGCAGCGGTGGGATTCGAACCCACGCCCCCGAAGAGACTGGAGCCTTAATCCAGCGCCTTAGACCGCTCGGCCACGCTACCAGTGAATATAACAGTTATTCAATCTGATTCTCATTATTCCGACAGCATTTGAAAGCATCATTACTTAAGCGCGAATATGGTTTCCTTGTTTAGAAAGTGACGACAGACCCTCAGCGGGCAGGACCAGATAGAGAAAGACATGGCTCTATACATGGTTCACATCCATGGTCCAACCCAGAAAGATAGAGAAAGACATGGCTCTATGCATGGCTCATATCCATGGTCCAACCCGAGAAAGACATCAGAATCAGAATCAGCTTTATTTGCCAGGTATGAGGACACATACAAGGAATTTTTCTTTGGAGCATCGTTACTCACACTGTGCTTACACATACAAAACAACCAAAACAAAAATATACAAACTAATATATACACAATATATACATACTCTAAACAGAAACAATATAGAGGCATGAGTGCAATGAAGAGATCAATAAAATTATTTAAATGTGGAGCATAGTGCAAAGGATACTGGGATAAATAGTATTATGTTATTATATTACAATATGAACAGTATGAACAGTATTAACATATGAACCGTTATGTATTAGGAAATGAGAATGATGAATAAATAAAAAAATAATGATGAATAATACTATATATTGCATGGATAGGTCGCCACCGTCCGTTGTGTCAACACGGCAGCGCCTATACGTTAATGAGTGATGCACTATAGTAGCATTTCACGAGTTAAACAAAAACTATTGTCAGATGAAATTTCTGACAATCAAAAAAAAAACATTTAAAATTTGGATCAGTGAGACAAAAATTTCTAGATCTGTAACTAATGTGGACTAAATTAGGGTCCCTGATCTAAAACCTGTTGCGAATCATTGGTCTACAGGTAGGCTCGACTTGACTCGTATGAACATTAAATAACAGTTTAACAAACTTTACAGATCAATACAGTAAAGTGTTGGTCATCATGTATCTAGATCATTTTTGGGGCATTTTTAGGCCTTTAATGACAGGACAGCTGAAGAACTGAAAGGGGAGAGAGAGGGGGAATGACATGCAGCAAAGGGCCACAGGTCGGCGTCACACAAGGGCCTACTTTAAGATATATGGTTGCCAGCTCTACCAACTGATGGCGCCCCCATCATATATCTTAACTCAGGCACACTCTGTGACTCCCCTCTCCTGCTTACCTTCATAATAAAACACACTCACTGGCATTTAAAATTTAAAAGAAAAGTGTGACCACATTAAAATAACAGTGGACTCATAATGTAATGTATGCTTTATTAGTCCCGCAAGGGGAAATTAAATCATTTAGGGATGATTAAAAAAAGTGAACTACTACACAGGTCTTCCATTGTTCAAAACCTTTATAGTTTTATTTACATTCATCCAAGATGCTATTCCACAGAATTCAAAGAGTGTGATGACAAGATTTCATAAATTCACATTGGTATTGATGAAATTAATACACATCATCCAGTGCAGGGCTTGGCTTACATGTTTAATATCTCACAATCAACTGTGTCCAAGACATTGTAAACAGTAATGCATGTCATGAAAGGCTGAACAACTATATCTATAGAAGTTGATGCCTCTGACATTTGGGAAACATTTTAGTAACACAATTAAAATAATTTGATTACAACAAGCTCAATGAGATGCTGGAACCAATTACAGACTGCTATCTGTTGGATATTTATCCTATTTCACTATAATCTTATTTCAATATAATTTCTTTTAGATGCTCTACTCTTTGTAAAGCACATGTAGCCGACCACCGGTCACCTTTACCCACCTGTTAAAACTGGGAAGATGTAATGTGTTTGAATAGTAGGACATAGTTTAATCATTTTACAGTTTTATTACGGTTTTTTCTTTAAATGTAGGCCTATAAGCATATTTAGCTCTAGTAATCTTGAATTTACACATGTCAATGTCTGCAAGTACGGATCTGTGTTGTTCTCTTTAACACCCAAAATTATGTATGTTATATATATATATATATATATATATATATATAGTGAGGAAAATAAGTATTTGAACACCCTGCTATTTTGCAAGTTCTCCCACTTAGAAATCATGGGGGGGTCTGAAATTGTCATCGTAGGTGCATGTCCACTGTGAGAGACATAATCTAAAAAAAAAATCCAGAAATCACAATGTATGATTTTTTAACTATTTATTTGTATGATACAGCTGCAAATAAGTATTTGAACACCTGAGAAAATCAATGTTAATATTTGGTACTGTAACCTTTGTTTGCAATCAAACGTTTCCTGTAGTTTTTCACCAGGTTTGCACACACTGCAGAAGGGATTTTGGCCCACTCCTCCACATAGATCTTTTCTAGATCTGTCAGGTTTCTGGGCTGTCGCTGAGAAACACAGAGTTTGAGCTCCCTCCAAAGATTCTCTATTGGGTTTAGGTCTGGAGACTGGCTAGGCCACGCCAGAACCTTGATATGCTTCTTACAAAGCCACTCCTTGGTTATCCTGGCTGTGTGCTTCGGGTCATTGTCATGTTGGAAGACCCAGCCTCAACCCATCTTCAATGTTCTAACTGAGGGAAGGAGGTTATTCCCCAAAATCTCGCAATACATGGCCTCGGTCATCCTCTCCTTAATACAGTGCAGTCGCCCTGTCCCATGTGCAGAAAACCCCCCCAAAGCATGATGCTACCACCCTCATGCTTCACAGTAGGGATGATGTTCTCATCATTCTTCTTCCTCCAAACACGATTAGTGGAATTATGACCAAAAAGTTATTTTGGTCTCATCTGACCACATGACTTTCTCCCATGACTCCTCTGGATCATCCAAATGGTCATTGGCAAACTTAAGACGGGCCTTGACATGTGCTGGTTTAAGCAGGGGAACCTTCCGTGCCATGCATGATTTCAAACCATGACGTCTTAGTGTATTACCAACAGTAACCTTGGAAACGGTGGTCCCAGCTCTTTTCAGGTCATTGACCAGCTCCTCCCGTGTAGTTCTGGGCTGATTTCTCACCTTTCTTAGGATCATTGAGACCCCACAAGGTGAGATCTTGCATGGAGCCCCAGTCCGAGGGAGATTGACAGTCTTGTTTAGCTTCTTCCATTTTCTAATGATTGCTCCAACAGTGGACCTTTTTTCACCAAGCTGCTTGGCAATTTCCCCGTAGCCCTTTCCAGCCTTGTGGAGGTGTACAAATTTGTCTCTAGTGTCTTTGGACAGCTCTTTTGTCTTGGCCATGTTAGTAGTTGTAAGTAGTTGGATTCTTACTGATTGTATGGGGTGGACAGGTGTCTTTATGCAGCTAACGACCTCAAACAGGTGCATCTAATTTAGAATAATAAATGGAGTGGAGGTGGACACTTTGAAGGCAGACTAACAGGTCTTTGAGGGTCAGAATTCTAGCTGATAGGCAGGTGTTCAAATACTTATTTGCAGCTGTATCATACAAATAAATAGTAAAAAAAAATCATACATTGTGATTTCTGGAATTTTTTTTTTAGATTATGTCTCTGGGAGAACTTGCAAAATAGCAGGGAGTTCAAATACTTATTTTCCTCACTGTATATATACTCAGATGCAATTTATTGTTTAGCTGTTCACATTAACTTTTATAATGTGGCCTATATCAGATTCCAGAGTGAACTGTGGTTTCGAACTGACCCGCATGTCCAAAAGAACAATAACAATGACACGCTGTTACACTAAAGTTAGGGAGGTTATGGATAAAGTAAGCATTTTCACTTTTATTTCAGAATGTTTGTGTAATGGCAGCTGTAACATTGACATTGACCTCAGCTCCTGGCTGAGGAGGACAAGAATGAAGAGAAAGAGAACCAAATTGGCTATTTTGGCTTTTTGCGGGGTAATGGCGGTAAATTCAGAGGTCTGCGTGGATGCAGACACAAAGCCAGGAGTGGTGGGACTGTATTGTTTGCTATTTTTTTTAAAAAACAGAGCAGTTACGGTTAAAACCTTCTAGTTTTGATTGAATTGAAGTATCTCCCCATACAATAATTAGGTCTAACGTGTCACTCTCCCTCCATTGACTTGCTCCATCACTGTTCTCCATTTTGTAGGCCTAGTAGGTCTACTGTCTGTGTCTAGGGCTAACCATAGACTGTAAATTACTAATATATAGTCTATGGGGCTAACTCCCGCCAGCGCATAATTATGACAAATGACGATGTAGATTGACGTAAAAGTTGCATCAAATCCGCCTTGTTTGTTCACACTTCGGCCGCATTGAAAAAAAAATCAGACCTGGGTCAGATTTAGGACTACATATGGAAGGGGTCTAAGTCTGATTTGAAAAAAAAATCAGGTCTGGGCAAGATTTGGACCCCAAACAGAAATCAGATTTGGGCCACTTTTGCCTGCAGTCTGAACTGATATGAATGATCTGTTTATCATCAAGTAACTGGAGCTCGTCAGGGCTTGATAACGAGTTAATAATTACAATCAGGTGTGTGTTAGGTAAATACCTAAAACATCTTTTCTGGGCTGTAGGACACAGATATCATGTCCTCAGTAGTTTATTATGGGAATATGGAGGCCTGAAGTGCAATTTACATTTTTCTAATATAATGGTTTGCAGGGTGGATACTACTATTTAATGTAAATGTAAAATGTAGAAACGCATTAATAACAAAACTATTTAACAATCGACATAACATATCTCCGGCAGAGTAGAGAACAATCTTAAAACAGCTTTTAGATTACCATGTAGAAAAACTCAGTACAACTGTTTTTACATGAATAAAGAATTTTACCAAAAAAATACTAATTAAACATAAAACAATATCTAAAATAGCATACATCTCCTCGCTCACTCATATCACAAGAAAATTATATTTAAAATAAATAGATTAATTAAGGGTCAAATCAGCTCCTGGTAGATATTTGTTATCTAGGAAGCAGTTTATCACATTGGCCACTAGGTGGCGATGTGGAGTGTCAAATCACTCAATCCAAACCTGGAATCAAACAAGACAACATACATTTTTTGTGATTCATTTTTTAAAAGTCTGCTAGATTACATACAATGTAAAACATGGTTAAATAGAGTGGATTTTCATTTGCTCTATATGTGTGACAGTTATAACAGTAACCTTCCGAAAATCCCCACAAGTCAAGTCTGGAGTTTTCTAACAGTTTGTGGTTCTAACAGGGAGTCTTTGCGTGCTACTCAAGTCCAGGCATCTATTGTTAGTAAAACTGTGAAGAAATGGAAACTATATATTATACAATATGTAAGCCTTTAAGCTCACATCTAGCTTCTCTGGGGTCTAAGTGACCTCACATATAAATAACATCACTAAATAACAGACTTTTCTTTGTCTGGTCTTTTGGCAAACAAAGAAATTATATATTTCTTCATGCATAGCCTATATAATACATGAAATATGACATTTTGTGGTGTAATAATAATGTTATATGCCTCAATAGATCACTCACTATGACTTGGTCACTTGAGTTCTTGGTTGGGGGATATGATGGCCACCTTCACAAGCCACTTTTTCATAATGCACATAAAGGCCTTGTATAGGGGGTTATCACACACACACACACACACACACACACACACACACACACACACACACACACACACACACACACAGCAGCAGCAGCAGCAGCAGCAGCGCTCCCCAGCACACAGATGGCCCAGTCTCTACTCTAAACCCCGCCTACAGTCTTTTGTCTTCAGGGAATCTGTCTCTCGGCTGTCGGCAGAAAAACTATTTATTTCATGTCAGTGGGGGGGGAACTAAGCTCTGAGAGTTAATACAGAGGTCTGATCACCAAGAAGTCTGGTTTTGCAGTTGAGAAATGACTCATTGTCCTACTATCTATATGTAAATATGTAAGACTTTCTGTACATTCTCTTTGGCGTGTGTGTGTGTGTGTGTGTGTGTGTGTGTGTGTGTGTGTGTGTGTGTGTGTTTGCTCACAGGACTGGACAATAAAATTCAAGCTGCCCCCTCATGTTACTCTTCTCTTCACCTCAGCACTGCTGTGTGGTGTTCTATTGCAGACCAAAGATAGATAGATAGATAGATAGATAGATAGATAGATAGGACAGAGGAGAATGATGAGAAAGGATGGAGTGAGAGGAGAGGAAAAGAGAAAGAGAAAATCAACAGATGCAGTGAGGACCAGAGGAGAATGGAGGATGAGGATGAGGCCTCTCTCAAAGCAGTTGCCCTGCAAAACAGAATTACAACACATAGAATGGACATCCTCCCAACATGGCTGTTCTACTGAGAGGAAATGGTTGTACAGGATGGCCACATATGGGATGAACATGTCTGGTGGTATCTGTCTTCTGCAGTGGAACTTCCATATATGTGCAATAATTTGAAGTGATTTATGGATGCTTGGATTCAAACCATGTGGAAGACCTTGCAGTTTTAATATCTGGTGGTGAAGCAACATTAATCAAGTCTGCATCAACCCCACTTAAAAATATAATCTACTGTACATATATCATATGGCTTTTGCACTAAATGTGACTTTTACCAAGAAGGCACTGTCTTGAAAACTAAAAGCTGGATAGCATGCAGTTTTCAGTGAATAGTCATGATCCCAAAAGGATGATTTTTTACACTCAGTGAACGCTCCTTAAGCGCCACCCTTAGGTCAAAATGTCAACTTTGCACACATGATATTTTATAAACTATAAGTGGCAGATTGTCATGGAATTTGCTAAGCAAATTCATGCAGTATGATTTGCTTTTTGAGTGCTATTTCTTACTTTTTGAGTGAGCAGCAAACAGCACTGCACAGAGAGCAACTGCTATCTCAAAACCTCAGCATGGCACAACTAAATGGGCAAATAGAGCATCATAAAAACATAATTATGATTTTATACATTTTGCAGGCCTTGAAATTAGAAGAGTTTCTAATCTTGTACACCCTGTGACATGACAAGTGAGTATAAACAGTGTAAATTAAATTATCGACAGACACACAATCAATTCAGTGTTACATTGTCTTTTACATCTTTATATAATTTCAGTTTGAATCATATAATGTGATCTATTTATGTCATAAAAGCTTGTGTCAAATTATAATGAGTCATCTGATGTGTCATACAGTGCAACATCAGTGACCATGATGAGGTAATCAGCAAACGGAAATCATATAATAATGAGTTGTCAATGAAGGGCATCATTCACTGTGCCTATATTAAGGTGAGCAATACAGAATAGACAGGCTACATTACTATATATACAGGAAGAGTTCACTCTATCACATCTGAATCTAGATTATGCATGTCTGAGATAACAGAGAAAGTCGGAGAATACTTGGGGGGGGTGTAAGAGAAGGAGAGAGAGTTATGTGGACATGGGGGAGTGAGGGAGGGAGAGAGCAGATGAGACAGACAAAAGTGAGAAGAGCAGACAGATAGACAGGCAAGAAGGAGGAAAGAGACAGGTAAAGAGAGAATGGAGGAGGGTGGGGGAGGGGCGGGGGTGAGGAAAGAAGTGAAAACAAGAGTGAGCTAAAGGGGGAGTGGAAGGGGGGGACTCTGAGAGATCGAAGAGAAACCCAGCGAGAAGAGGAGGGAAGGAAGGGAGAGAGAGAGAGAGAAAAAAAAGAGATGGAGTGACGAATGGAGAGGAGGACATAAGAAGAGGAGGATAAAAGGAGGGCTAGGAGGTGCATGGAGGGAGGGGAGAGATGTAGCAGTTCATTAGTGAGGCTGTGTTAGGGACTGAAGGACTGAGCGAGAGGAGGGACAGGGGAATGGTGAGTTTCATGGTGAGACACTGACTAATGAGAGGAGAGGAGTGGAGAGAAGGGGGTGAGGGGAGAGAAGAGGAGGGGAGGAGGTGGCAGGGGTGAAAATGAGACTGGAGAGGGAGGTAGAGAAAGGGGGAGGAAGAGGAGAGGAGGGGTGGGGGGCCTGGAGGTGAGCGAAGCGAAACTGCTTCACTGTATCACCGTAGGGGGAGGATGGGGGGAGGGGAAGAATTTGCACGTACGCACACACTGTGTTGAAATCGAAAGCGACGTGAGAGGAAGACGGCAAGAGGGGGAGACAGGAAGGAGGAAGAGAAGGAGGGGTGAGGAGGAAGGAGGCAGGATAGACAGAGTAGAGGAGACATCACTGAAGAGAGAAAGTAGGGAGAGCTGAGGAGGGAGGGGGAGAAATATTAAGGAGGGGAGGAAAGCAGAAGAAGCAAGGGAAATGGATAGGGAGAAAAGAGATAAAAAGACAGGAGGAAAAACAAAATAGGGATGGGGCACAGACAGTGAGAAGAAGAGGAAAGAGGGGGAGGCGGAGGAGAATTAGGGCAGATATTCAGGAGGTGGAAGAAAGAGGAAGAGGGAAGGAGGAAGAAGAGGGTAAAAGTAGCCTACTGGAGAAAGAGAAGAAAGAGGAGCGAACTGAGGGAGATTAAGGAGGTGCAGAAAGCAGGGCAGAAACAGGGGGATGACTAACAAGAGAAATCATGGAGAAGATGGAGATAAGGATGAAAAAATGAGAGAAAATGGATGATGAAGAGGAGGTGGGGGAAGAAGAAGAGGAAGTGGTAATGTGAAAAAGAGAGAAGAGAAAGAGAAAAGCTGGAGGAGTGTGTAACAGGCTGTTACATGTCAGCAGCAGGCACTTGTGAAGGTACAGCAGGTAGCCTACTGTGTGTGTGTGTGTGTTATTGTCAGCATCAGGTGTGTGAAATCCTGCTACAACTAGGCTTATCTCTAAAACAATACACACACACACACTTGGAATTTTTCGACATAAACCAAGTATTGAGGCTAGCCTATATTTATTATCTGAGTCATTGTCAAAGTCACGCACGCTCTTCTAATCACGTTCGCTCTGTCATGCACACACACACACGCACACACAATTGTACCCCACTATCTTGCCCTTTTCTCCACCGTGCATACATCAGTACAAGTCTGGACAGCCTGCCTAAGCACAGAGATGCACATCTGACGAATCAATCCGCCGACACACTGGCAAGTAGTGCCTAATTTATGGGATTTTAGATGGCAGATTAAGAGTAATGTCTATAGTCTATAACGGATAATGTTTATACAACGTATAACCACGCCGTCTTTCTCCTTCTATTTAAACGAGATCAACTGTGGATAAAATAAAATAGTGTAAATAGCAGGCAGTTTTGAAAATCTGTTTTTTTGCCAAAGCCTTTCAGTACGAAATACAGGTAGATAAATCACTCTGGTGTGTCAAATTACATGTTAAGCAACAAAATACAAAATTAGGGGTAGCCTATGCTACACTTAATAGTTTTACAGGACTACTTTTTGTCAATCCAAACGGCTGGTTGGGAGAGGCGAACGCATCGGGGCGGATGTCCACTTCACTTTTCCCCGGGTGTTGTCTGTCTCCCCGGCGCACACTCACGGCTGCTTCCATCTATCCATGCAGTTCACTTCATTGTACTGAATGTGCTCATCAATTAGGCAAGAATTAAGCCGTTTTAGATGTAATATTGTCTTTTAGCGCTTCGAAGAGGATTGTAATCTGCGGAACGAGGCGCAGATAAGTTTTGAGTGCGGGAAAGCGGAGAGAAGCGAAACACAGGTACAGTGTGACTGTTATCTCGACTTCCAACTATTAACGTTACTAATGTAACGCGAGGGTACTAGCCGCAAGCTAACTGGCTAACGTTAGCATCTCATCGACCAACTAGATTTGACTTGCGATTGCACTTTGGAGAGGAGGGTAATATCGCCTGCTTTTTATTATTCAGCCCCAATAAAATACTTTCGTTCACACTGCTACAGTTTGTAGCTAAACGTCCTGAAAGAGACAGCCAACTTGAGTTATAATAACCCAGAGAGCGAGTTTTTACTTGGTGCCAGCAGAAGACACAGCGTCAGTAGCGTCAGTAGTAGGCTAGTAACAGCAACGTAAGCGTGGGGAAAACAAAAGGACTTCAAAGTCTGACACACAACATACATAACTGTTTGGGAATAAAGCTGTGACAATTGTGATTTAGCTCGCAAAACGTGGCTCAGATAAAGCACCGGGTGCATATTCACCACCTCATATTTTTTTATTGATTGACTAGCTAATTTATAGAAAAAAAGGTTTAATACATTGTAAAATGCTGCTTTGTAAATGAGTAATATTCTCGAGTTACCTTTTACTGAAATACAAAAATACCACTACAAGCTCACTCTAAAGTTACTCCTGAGATCCATGAACACATTTTTATTCACTTTAGGAATATTTTTGTCAACGTTGTCAGTATGAGTATAAATGATGACTCAATGGGGAGTGTTGAACCAGACTACACATTTATGATATAGAACAGAAAGAATATGTTTTTTAGACTATACCTTACACTTAATTAACAGTGTGTAGTATGGATTGGTTTTGTGTAGCATAACCATAGACTGTAATTAGAGCATATAAATATATGTTGAAAGTTAAAAGAGAAAAAGTTCCTTGTGGTGGTGAGATGTGAATATACTACAAGGTACTAAGCATAAGCGGGTGGTTGAGAAATACTTACTACAAATAGATCCTGCCTAGTCGGGTTAGCAATTGTATAATAGTTCTTATTACTCATAACAATTGCTTGGTCTGCCAGAGATCGAGGCTATCGTGGCGGTGTCCGAGGCTAACATAACCCCCTAAAACTCTCTGGAAGTGAACCGAGGTGGGATTGTACTTTGTCTCCATTATACCTGTAGCTTCTGTGATTTCCCTAATTCTAATCCATCGAGATATCAGTAAATAGACATAGTTTGTTCAAGGTTTGAATGAGTTGAGTTTCCAGTGAAGTTAGAGAGGGCAGCTGTTGTAGTCTGGGGGGGGGGTCACCGGGAGCCGCGATAGACAAAGACCCCCAGAGAGCCTCAGCCACTTGTATTGTCTACCGGAGTTTGGTAGATGTGATTTCATCTCTCGGGTTTTAAAGATTGCCCCTCACCCTCTGCAGAAGCGTTATCGGTCATGTTTAACCTGGAGAATGCGAGAAATAGGACCTTCATGTCGGTCATCTAAGTCTGCGCCCGGGCTTTGTTCTGGTCGTAGTTGGAGTAAACTGGAGAGGAAGTTGCTGATGTGATTTGTGAATGAAAGCAAACGTAAGGTTTTAAAATGCGGTGCATGTAATTTGTGTCTTCAGAGATCGGTGAGTGATATCGGTCATTGTCTCTGTGGTCGCCTGTCGGTTGGAACCGCACCGTTTGTGTGCCAGGAGGGAGTTTAGTGGGTTACTATCTGCTGTGTCCTGGGCTGACCGTCTAGTCCATTGTGCTGCTGGGAGACTCACTGGCACGGAGATACGGAGAGAAAACGAGGCTTGGCCACCTAAGAACATTGCACTGACTGGATGGCACTTAAAATGAGAGTCCCCTTCATGGCACGTTGTTTATCAGATGCTGCCACTCGGCAGCTGAGATTTCCATAGCATGTAGCAAGAGGCATGGGAGGACGTTACATTACATTGTGGACACCTTAATAGTGAAATTGAATATTCATATACAGAATATGAGGCCAGGGAAAAAGCAACTTCACTTTATACACAAAATGTTAAGGGCTGCAACTAATGGTCATTAATAATCAAAACAGTGACAAATGGCCATTATCATTTATATACAGCCCAAGTTACCCTATTCAGACAGCTTGTTCTGATCAACCAATAGTGCAAAATCTGAAAAAATAGTTGTGTAGATTAATCTACTAGCCTAATTATATCGGTTCTAAAAATCTTTAATACATTTTTCAATGTCAGCAATTTAAGTTACTCTCTTTGATATGTCAGAATAGTGTTTCAAAGTGCTGAAACTAACCATTTTGTTTATCAATTAATCTGCTGATTCTGGTTTCAGTTAAGACAAAGAAAATCAGCACATCTTCACAGTTAAGAAGCTGAAACAATGAAATATTCAACAGGTTTGCTTGAAAAATGTCTTGAATGATTAATTGATCCCAGTGATGCACCTGGCTGATCCTCTGGCTCGAAATAACTGATACTGACTTGCAGCCCTTTTTCTGACCTTGTTAATTGGAATGGATATTGGCCATAATATGCCAGATTCACATTAAATAAAGCTTTTTTGCCAGTATCTTTAAAAAAATCATTGTTTCTGCAGTTACATTCACTGAGTTACGGTGGGCTGCTAGCAGAGTTTTTAGAGCCCCACTAAACCCTGACATCCTGTTAAATTAGAAAAAAGAGAGCCCTGGTATGTCAGCTCTAGTGGTGGTTCCCCCATAACAGGAGCATGTTCTTAATTAACTGGAGTAATAAAGGAAGACTTGAGAAGAAGTGCCTGTGGATTGTGTGTTGAACTGAGCTTTAATCCAGCAGTTGGTAAGAGATGTGTTTCATCTAACAAATAGAGGCCATGTCATGGCATCTTCACTGTATACCACGGAACTGATCACAAGGTCATTTTGATTAGCGAGACACCAAGTTCTAGCTATTAAGTGATAATGAGGGGTAAGGAGAAAGAACTGAGAGTTGTTGAGTGTGAATCAGTTATCATCAGAGTTTGGAAAAGTAAACTCAGCCCAAGTGAAAATAATGGGATTCCTTCCAAGAAGGTGCCATTCTACTACAAGAGGGGGTTAGGTTTTATAGGGGTTCAAGTGAAAAATAACAGCAGCCAACTTGCTAATGAATAAAAAAGTCTTCAGTTATATTTTAATGGGAGATTGAATTATACTGGAGACAGAAAAGCTACGTTGTTGATGAATGCTGGTGTGTGTGTGTGTGTGTGTGTGTGTGTGTGTGTGTGTGTGTTGCAGCCATGCCCTCGGTAATGGAGCGCTCGGGGTCCGGGGTCCTGTCCAGGAGCAGAGCAAAGACTGTAACCAACGGCAACAGCCAACCACACTCTGAAGAGGAGAGCAGCGATGAAGAGCATGCTCATGGTACACACACAATAAACTGAAGTATAATCTACTACATGTGTAAAGTGTACTTACAGTAGACACACCTTTCCATTGTGCATATGTACATCATGCCAGCTGTTCTGCTTGCATTCATTGCATTGCTGCAGTGCTTCTATAGTCCCTGCACACTGCTCTCCTCTGTCCTCCCCTCCCTTCCCACACTCTTCCATCCTTGTTATCCTCTGCCCACATATATCTTTCCTCCCTCCATTTTCTCCTTCACCCACCGACTTGCTGTTGATCTTTCATTTTTGAAGCAATATCTCACTAGGCACAAGATATCTTATTAGATCAAACCGTTTAAATGGAAGGGTTAGGTAGGTAGCGTTAAAGGGCACTTTACTACCCAGATTTCCCCCTGTTGATGTATGTCTGAGACTTTAAGCCACCATTCCTATCATTATTGCAACCCCCCACTTTCATACTCGCCTCCACCTCCATCCGTTTTCAGTCTTCCAGTCACCTGTCTTTTTCATCCATCTTTTATTTTTTCTCTAATTTCTTGCCTCCTTTCATACCTTTTTTCCTTTCATCCAACCTTAATTCTTCTTTAGTCATCCCATTACTGTCTCCACCCATTTCTTACCATCTACTCCAGTTTCTATCATCCCCGTCTCCTCCCTTCCTGTCCTCTCTCCCTAAGGAAACAGTAATCTATCTCTTCCTCCTCCTTGTCTGCTTCCATGCCCCTCTCTTCACTCCTCGCCTTCTACCCTCTTTACCACTGCACTAATTACTTAATGTTTGCCATGCTTTGTTGAACTTCTCTCTCTCTCTCTCTCTCTGTCTCTGTTGGTATTTCTGTCACTTAGTGATGAACATGCTGAAAATGTTGCTATGATAAAAATGTAATGCATAAAGGTACTTATCATGATATATGCTATATCTGGTGACTTTGACTTGCTCTTTTGTAAACAGACAAGTTATATGCTGTGATTAAAAACTTTCTGGTATCTTGGTTGAACCAAATTGTTCAGAAAACACAATTAGAACGATTAAGGAAATTGAATAAGGGAAGACTGGAGTCAGCAGTCAGCAGTTCCTCGTATTTTAAACCCATTAGAACCACACTATAATTTCTATAGTTGATTAAAAGCAGGCTCCCTGTGTGGTTCTTACAGGCTGACAACTTGAGGATTGTTTGCACTCTTGGAAACTAATTACATACCCCCAGGGTTTCCCAGTATTTTATAGTGCCCCACCTCGCCTGAAATACCTCCACTAAATAACGTTTTTGTAAAATGTAATTAGGCCTATTAGGCATCAGGGAAAATAAGCATCGGTGCTGCTTTACACAGCAAAGGTAATATATTCAATGATTAAGGTTATCAGAGTAGCACGTCACTCTGACCTTTTTACAAGTTGAAAAAGATTGAGAGATCAACTCAATCATTTACAATCAAGTTCTGATGTATGAGGGGCAACAAACTCACTTTGATAGGAAGTGCTTATCAACTCCACTAACCCTGATCCCACAATAAAGAAATCTCTGTGTAGGCTCAGACTAAGTATTCTGCAGCTATTATTTCAAGGTGTCAGATATTTAATCAACAATTTGGTAAATATAAATATTGCTATTGCAGAGGCAGAGCCCTGATGGGATTAACCAATAGTGAAGCCAGTTAGAGGGCAGAGCGCAAAAAATGATTACCATGCTGTAGATGACTCTCCTTGTGTCTCCTGTTATCTGCGTCTATCCAGCTCTGCAACTTCCTGGGAAATCTACTGGAATACTTGTCCCCCATCCTCTTCTATCTCTGCAGCTCTAGCCATCCTTCTGGGGAATAGAAAGTCATATTCGTCTTGTGTGTGTGTCTCTCTCTACAGACAGTATGATCAGAGTGGGGGGAGACTACCAGGCTCAGATCCCAGAGTTCAAACCAGGTAAGCTGAGAGAGGAAAACATGAGAGAAAAAGAGATGATTGAAAAGGAAAATGAATAGAGAGAGGGAGGAAATCCGGGCTGAGAAGGAGACATAGAGGTGAGCAGTAATGTGGAGGACATCGAAATGGAGGTAGGAGGGGAATGCAGATGATGAGAGAAATGAAGGTCAAATGACCAGTTACTGTCTTCCCGTCTCTCCAGGAAGTGGAGAGGAAAAATGTAGACACTTGCCAGTGTTGCAGAGGCTGTCCTTGTTCTGTAATGGGAAATGCAAAGAGTTTAATACAAGAGTGATGCTTCCTCCACACAGCTTGGATTGACAGGGTTACATAGATGCCCATGTCTGGGGCATATTGAAAGGCCTTAAATAAATCCTATGACGCTAAACTTAAAGTCTTAAAAGTTAGGAAATGTGTTAAATAATTAGCATCACCAATGACACTGTTCAGTTTGAGTACAACTATACAAACTCCTCCAGTCTGAACTAATGTCTCCTGTAGTCAGGTGGGTTTAGCAACCTGCGTGGTAAATGGGCATCCATTTTCTATTTCTGGACGTTTCAGAACAGTCCGTAGTGATGTTGAATCAGAATAAAGCTAGTGTGTCTGCCTGTTTGTTTGACAACAATTTCATGGGCAGTGGACAGGTTTAAAGTTTACTGGAGTATCCTGGTTCCTTGTATAAGTCGTGGTAGATGTAAAGTGGCTGAACACTGCAATATCAATCACCATAGACCAAGTTGTCCCACAACCATCAGATTGCACCGGATGAGGGGCGAAGCAGGAAAAACCAGCCTCCAGTTTAACGTCTAGATTTTGGCAGAACACAGGTGGTGAATTCCCGAAAGAGTCTGACAAACATCCATCTCCTCCTCGTTTTTCCTTGCCAACGAAAAGACAGATGGAGCCTAGACAGGAGAAAACACGCAAAGAGGGAGAAGTAAAAGTTAATGAATAGATAGATAGATAAGTAGACAATCAGGTAGAGAGAGAGGGGGGTCATAAGCAGTGGAGGAGGGTTTAAAAGAGAGATTCAAATATACACATTACCTGAATATATAAATTTAAATGCTAAAAATGTTATTGTTGTTTTTCCAGACAGTCCAACCCGCTACAATGAGAAGGACGAGAGGAGCATGTTGGTCTGGCGTCCCAACAGTCAGCTTTCTGATGCAATGTGTAAGACACACACACACCTGCAAGCTAACAGTGTGGCCTTCAGTTTAATGGCTATATGCTGACTAGAGAATAGCAATTAAAACTTTAAATCTGTGTTTTCTCCTGTCTACTCGTTTTCTCTTATTCTTTGGCCCTCTTTGTCTTCATCTCTTTCCCTTATTTATTTCATGGTCGTCATCTTTCTTTTTCTCTATTGTGCATTTCTTATTCTTCTCTTTTCTCTACTTTCTCTATCTGGATTTCCCCATCCTTCTCCATACACTATACTATTGTGGTTTCTTTTTTCCCTTCTATTTTTTTTCTTGCACCAAACCTCCTTATACTAATGTTTCCTTTCTTCTAATCCTAGTGGACGAGTACATACTGATGGCTAAAGAGAAACATGGATACAACATGGAGCAGGTACGGCAGACTGCAAATTTCCTTTCATTTTCACCTATCAAAATGCACCAGAAAAAAACCCCAATGTAAAATCTTTCTCTTTCACTGCTCCTTTTTATAGCGCTCTGTTCTGACCTGTCACTGTTTGCCTGACGGTGTCTTTGTCCTGTCTGTGCTCTCAGGCCCTGGGCATGTTATTATGGCACAAACATGATGTGGAGCGCTTCGCTTGCTGACCTGGCCAACTTCACCCCGTTCCCAGACGAGTGGACAGTGGAGGACAAAGTGCTGTTTGAGCAGGCCTTCAGCTTCCACGGCAAGAGCTTCCACCGCATCCAGCAGATGGTGAGAGACTGGGGGTGGGGGGTAGACGGGGTAAGCCCTGCCCACTCTGCTGGCGATTTGATTTCGCACTGCAGGTCGGTCTGGAAACCTGCGCGTTTAATTCTCCTGCTTTAGTTCACAATTAAGCAGGAAGCAATCACAAACTGGCTTATCTCCCTGGCGTGCTACTAGCGGGTTGAACACAATGGCGACAGAGAAGTGACCACGCCGCGTTTGTTTACATTCCACGTGGCGGCCATCGACGCCCAAAAACAAAACAAAAATTCAATATTTGAAATTTAATTTAGTGATGTCTGTGTTTGTGTGTAGCTTCCAGACAAGCTGATCTCCAGCCTTGTGAAGTACTACTACAGCTGGAAGAAGACCAGGACCAGGACCTCTGTCATGGACCGACAGGCCAGGAGGCTGGTCAGCAAGAGAGAGAAAGACGACAGGTATGAGATTTACAGTGGAACATGAAGGATCCCCTGCAGGGAGCGAGACGGGTGGAGGGGAGGGACAGAGAGAAGAATGAATGTTGGAGGAAGGACTGAGCAGGAAGGAAACATTAAGTTCTCAGAAACTACTCTGAGAAGTGACATTTCCAGAGCTCTGTAGTTAAAGGACACTCGATAAGCACGGCCTACTAGGAAACAAGAGTCTCATGAATGCAAATGAGATACTTTGATATTATTAGTTGTCATTTTCAGTTGACATTCTGGAGCCGTTTTAAAAATACTTTGATGAAATCAGACACTTTTAATTTAGACAAGTGGCAGAATCTTGATTATGTATATTTTCTTTCTTCTTGTAGTAATGATGAGATTGAGGAAGGAGACCCTGGCAGCGACAGTGACTTTGAGATTGACGCCAAGAAAGAGGTGAGCAATGTGAACTGTTTGTTGAGCGTGCGTGTGCATGCTCATTTAAACATTTTTTGTGTGTTTTATTAGTCATGACTTGCCTGAGGAGATGAGCCTAGCCAAATTGATGCCTTCCCTATCCTTCAATTTGAACTTCATTTATTATACATGAATGGAATGCTGCTGCCTTCTTGAATTGCTGTTCATGTAAACAGGTGTCATTCTGACAGAACAGCTCTCTGTCTACACAGGCAGTCAAACAGAATCCCAACAGTGCCAACTCTGACAAGGCCACCCCCAGTCGCTCTGGGCCGGTGAAGAAGGAAAATATCGGAGCGCAGTACCGCCACCACCCGCTCAGAGCCCGCCGTAGGCCACCTAAAGGCATGTACCTGGAGCAGGGAGACATCATGTCGGTGTCAGCCTCCCACAATGCCGGGGTGCTAACTATACGACAGCTGGACACACAGTTGGTGTCACTCAAGAGACAGGTATGCACCTTCAGTATGAGTAATCTGGCCCTTTGAACTGAAGGTGTAAGTGCACCTAAAATAATCGGAGCATCTGAAAGCTACTGTACTTGTACAGGTAGTTTTGGTGAAAACCAATAGCATTTCAGTGCATGTGTAACTATGGATCTGCCAGTAAAGGTGAAATTTAACACCTCCTCAAGAGATTTATAGCCCAACAGTATATTAATAAATTGTCACCTTTTTATGTGCCAGATATAATGAATTCAGTCTCACTGGGGAGGGGGGGGTTGCTTTGTTTTTTACCGTTTTTAAGCAGGTTTCAACAATAGAAAATGAAGAATGCTCCAAGAAGAATTTCAAACTGCATGTTTAAAGTAAAACTGTGTCTTTGTCCTCTTTGTCCTCTCAGGTCCAGTCTATTAAACAGAACAACAGTAGTTTGAAACAGAGCTTAAATGAAGGTGTTGACACTTTCAAACCAGCTGAGGTAAGTCCTTCGTCTTATCCCCTTTTTGATTTGAAAACGTTTCCTGGACTACGTTCACTTTTCTTCATCTCTGATCTCTCTTCAGTTTGTCGCTGTCCTCTTTCCCTTCCCCATTTCCCTCCAGATATTATTTCATCCCTTGTGGGACTGAGATTAGTTGTAATCTGCCCTTTTCTCCCTTGCTGTCATTTTCACCCCCCCCTCTTCTCCTTCTCTCCCCTCCTCTTCTACTGTACCACCCTCACACTCTAATCTGTTCCCTTTCTCTCTCAGCCTGTCCCTAAGATGAACTCTCGGTGGACCACAGAGGAGCAGCTCCTGGCTGTGCAGGGTGAGTAAAGGCTGGAGCAGCATCCTCCTCCTCCCCTCTTACAGAGTCACAATCACAGGAAGAAGTTAGACACTAACTCATATTCATATTCTCCACACACAGAAGCTAGACGTGGCGTTACTGAAGCACAGCACTGCCTCATGCAGTGCCGGAGACATCTCACCAGACATATTACCAAACAGTGTTGAATCTTGAATCTGTTCATGGGCGGTGGCTAGAATAATATTTACATATTTAAGTCACCCCTCTGCTTTGGTTAAACTGTTGGCTTTAAATAACACCCAGGCTTTGTCCAAAATCATGTATTATTCAGTGTGTAGTGTAATCAGCATTTGCTGTATTATCAAAAATGATACCAGACTAGATGCATTTTGTTGCAAACCCCCAGAAGAAGAGAAAGCAGAAGCTGAAAGCCGTATAATGAATGATATGAGAGTGAAGCTGGACAGGCCTGGAAAAGAGCAGGTGCACTCAGCCAGCCGAGCTCAGATAAGGGTTAACAGAAAAGGCATGCATCAACGAGCCTGCTGACACGACATTCACTCCTCCTGTCTCTCCTCTCACACACACTGCTGCACTTCACTGACAACAGACTGTTTTGTAGCCTTTTGATGGCAATGACTCATTAGTGAGTGATGCATAGACACAACATGAACCTGGCGTTCTCCTTTCCAGCTATCCGTCGCTATGGCAAAGACTTTGCAGCCATTGCGGAGGTGATTGGCACCAAGACACCAGCTCAGGTGAGCAACCGCTTCCTCGGATCTTGTGAAGATCGCCTCTCTCCTCTCGTATTCTGACCAGTCTTACCCTCCATCCATCCAGCAGTTTACGCTCTGTGAGATCTGCTTTTCATCTCCTCTCCAATTTCATTCTCATTCCTCTGTCTGGATAATTATCTCCATTATCCCTCCTTTCATTTGTCTACCGACCTCCAATCTCCGTGCCCTGCTTTATTTCTCCAGACACAGGTCTTTCCATTCATTTTGGATGGGGGTAGTGCGTTTAGGCTGCGTTGGGGTTTGCCGCAGGGGGGAGATGCAAAAATATGCGAAAAGTTGAGATGTACTAAATTTTTGTATAAACCCAACCCCACGTCACGCTGCAGGGGCCAATCATGTACCTGGAGATTAGACTTGTCAGTTTGTGTTGGGGCGGTGTGGGTCCATAACTCTCCATCTCTGCCCCTCTGTTCAGGTGAGTTCCTTCTTCGTGAGCTACCGGCGCAGGTTCAACCTGGACGAGGTGCTGAGGGAGTGGGCGGCGGAGCAGGTGGCCACCAGCCGAGACCAGAGAGACCTCAGGAGGAGCAGCGAGGACATGGCAGCCGCTGCAGATGGAACTGCCGAGGAGGACGAGGTGAGCCGCCGCAGCATGCACATACACCTATAAAGAACGGCATTAGTAGTATTGGTTCAAAGTTTCTCATTTAGAGAAGATGTCTTAACAAGTCAGTCAAAATGAAACCGCATCCCACATGATATTGACCTTCTCGTCTAACTCTTTTACAAAATTAAAACTATTTAATCTAAGTTCATCATTAACCATTGTCCATTACAGTGGTAAAACTGGGTTGGCTGGCTCACTGGTCATCTAGTTAAAGTTTTATTTATAGACATTCATACTTTTCTTGTTAAATGCACCTTATGAAAAAAAACCATCAAGAGTGCAAACTATAGTCTAATATACTGTTGTGCAACTTGGAGGAAAGGTAATGAACGCTACAACTACACAAAATTGCTTGTTTTAGTATCTGAGTGTCCTCAGTGCTTACCATACAGCATGTCCAAGATGGCATAGGTCCTAAGGAAGAACTAGAGGACCTTAGCAGGACCTCCACTTTATGCTGAATCACACGTCCATGTGTCTGCTTTCTCATTGCTTTAAATGCTCGTTGGTGCTCTTGGTGACCGAGGTGGATTTAATGGGAGAAATTGAACCATCATAGCTCCCGTGTATATTGAACAGAAGGAGCAGGTGGTTGTAACGTTAAGTTCTCTCCTGTGCCGTCTGCTCTCCTCTTCATCATAGAGCAAATATGACAACCGTCTCTTTTTTCCTTCAACTCCTCCTCTCTCCACCTCCTCCCTCTTCTTTAATTTCTCACGACCGTTCTCCAACTGGCTTTCTCCTTATCTCACTTCATCATCTCTTGTCTCCGCTGTTTGCCCTCCTCCTCATCCCTCCCCTCAGGTCAAAATGGAGGACTCCCCCTCGGACGCCGCGAGCGGCTCCTCCCCTCCCTCCTCCACCCAGACCCCCTCCTCCCTCTCCCAGCCTCCTCCACTGCTGCGCCCTGCGCCTCCCTCGGCTCCCCCCAGCCTCCTCCGTCAGCCGCCACCTCTGCAGACACGCCCGCTCCAGAACAGAGCGCCCCATAACCACCCCCCCCCTCCGCTCATCCGACCCGCAGTCACCACCTCATCCTCAACCGGGAGCTCCAGCCTCAGGGCTTCTCCTCCCAGCTCCTCTGCTGCAGGGCAGCTTCCGCCATCGCTGGTCGGGCTCAAAGTGGAGCAGCCCAACTCACACTGACACACACACACCCACCCACACACACACACACACACATCCCCAAACAACACAAAAAGAGACACTGGATCATCAAGCTGTTGAAGAAAGCCATGACCACAGAGCGCGGAACACACCTGCTTGTTTCCATGGAAACTGCTGAACATCTGGATGGCAGAGGAGTATGGTTGAACACATTATATATACACACTGTAAGTTCCACTGGGTAGGTATCAAGTCATTGAAACAACCTTCAGGTAAATGAAATATGAAATGAATAAAGAGGGGACAGGAAGTGTGAGCCCAACCTGCTCCTCCTGACAGGTCCTGCACAAGTCATTAAGATGGAAATCATGTGAAGAAACAGGCTTCTTGTAAGTGAGCTTTGCTTTAAAACTCGGACCCTCAGAGGAGTGAAAAAAAGTTATTTTGCAAATGAGCAGGGCTTTGCTCTCGAAGCTGTGCTATAAGTTTACTGTTATAGCTGTCCATAGAGCAAGAGGTGGGATCTCCCTCTTCTCTCATAGCCATGTATTCCTAGTATTAACTGGAGTGATTGATGTTCTCCCTTTTTTTTGTTTCAACTAGACATTCAAAGTGAGCCCTGGCTAGGCAGTTAGTTATTGTAAGTAGTTTAGATAGTGTATACTTTATTATTATTATGATGATTATTGACTAAGCACTAAGGAGAAAAGGAGCCGTTTAGCACACTTAAGATTTTTAAGATTGCTGCAGTGTGTTTTACACTGGCACAGTGTTGCAGTTCATGACTTTGGAGGAATATTTTCAGTAGCCACGCGCTGACACTGGCCGCTGTGGCGAGCAACTGAGCACGTTGGCCTTTGTGGAAAACATGAAGCAGGTTTACAAAGGAAAGGGGACACCTCATTTGTCTGACCTCCGACAGATAACCGCACACTGAATCCTCTAAAGGATCACAGAATGTCCATGTTTCCATTGGGAAATGCACGTATACCCTTTCATGCTGAGAAGATTGATAACACTCTGGCGTCTATAGTCAATGTGAAGCTACCACCAGCAGCCAGCCAGCTAACTTAGCACAAAAAATGGAAATGTGGGAACAGTTCCACCAACCAGCATTACTAAAGCTCACTAATTGGATCATGTTTGCTTAATCTGTACAAAAACGTGTCAAATGCGTGTTCCGGGTTTTTATTTTTATTTTGTTTTGCAAGATCATTCTTTTAGTTGGTGACCAGTTACTTTCTGGAGTATGTGCTCGTTCTAACCAGTAAGTAGTCCGGCCCCTTGGTTTTTATCAGATGTTCATCAGGGAGCTTTAGGTGTGCTGGTCAGTGGATATAGTTACCTTTGGACAGGGCCAGGCTAGCCGGTTCTCTTTATGCTAAGCTAAGCTCTAGTTCTTATGTCCCTGCTTGTGTTCAGGGCTTGTGGTGACATCAGGAGCAAATGACTGAATGATATACTGACGTGGTTGCTTATTGTCTCAGTCCCATGCAGAATATATTGCCTGTCAAGCAGATCTCGGATCAGTCAGGTCATGAATAAACCTCTTTTTCTTTTTAATCTGTGTGCAGTGCTTCTTCACTGCGTTCAGCCCAGCACTAGGTTTAGCTTTAAAGTGGCTTACGTTTCTCATTTGATGGACTTTGTTTCTCGCAGTATTCCTTTCTACAAAAATTGCTTGTGCGTACTGTATGTGAGAAGCTGTTTACATTGTGGAAACTGAACTGTTTGTGTTTGAGAACTGTTTTCTTAGAATAAAGAAATGACCAAATAGTACAGCATTAAAGTGGTTTTTACATACACACACACACACACACAGAACGAAGTAAAAACACCTAAAATCAAAGATCCTTTGGCAGTGGTGTGGGTGTAAAACTGTCACTTCCTGTCTCCCAAAGGGGCGTGGCCTCGTTTGAACGTGTAGTGAACGTCATGATTAAATGAAAAGGTATATTTGAATGATTTGTTCTTTTGCTAACGTTGGATATTTACGAAGATTTGTTTAAGGCGTTCACGAACGTTGGCCGAAGTTACTTTCTCTGTTGCCAGATCTCGCGAGATATTGGTCCTGAGACAATCAAGACTCAAAGTTAATTTTCTCCTGGGGCTCATTTATAAAACCTGTCACGCAAGGAAAAGTTGCTTAAAGCAGAGAGGAATTTGCGGTTACAACATTCTTCGCAAAAGTCAGGATTTATAAAGAATTTCCAAATGTAAAACTGGCCAGTTTCCCTTAATATTTTGACCATGCGTGTGATGGTGCGTAACGCTCCCAGGGCTTTGTAGACTGCGTTTTAGTGACCTTCAGTGGTAACACGAGGTATCACAGGGATAAAGTCCAGGCTGTGCGCTCTGCATCCACAACACCTGCGCCACTTAACCCCTTGTGTGGTGTCATATTGTTCCCGGGTCTGGTGTAGCCACCACGTTATTATGCTTTTAAATCAATATAGACATAACAATTAATGTAAAAATACTTAACAGATGTTTACTTTAGCTCAATTACAATGATTTTATGGTTCGTATTTGCGATTTACCCTTGTGAGATCACATTTACGATCAGAAGTTTTTTGTGAGAAAATTAAATTCAACTATAAAAAAGGTAAAAAAAAAAAAAAAAAACATTTTTGATCATTATTGGTGCTTATTTCTTAGAACTTAATCAGAACTGGCGAAAGTGCTCATAGCAGGTGAGCAAAAAGACAACATTCCCGCACACACATACCTACACTCAGACACAGCCACACACACGGCCGTTAGGAGGACACAGTTAGGTACAATTATTACACTCTGTCTGTAGACCCGAACACCTCATATGTAATGATTATATGTAATAATAAATTTTTTATAATTTATGTTCTTCATAGTAAATGAGCCATGGCCAATAAGTTTGAGTTAGAAGAAATTAGAAATGTTTATAATTTTTCTTTTAGCAAACATTGAAAACGGGTCCCACAGACCCGAACACCACACAAGGGTTAATGACCCTGATGAAGCCAATATGGCTCCAATCTACTACCGATTTATTAGAATTAATTAACCTATTGCGACAATAAATAAATACCCCTACAGTTCCCGATGGCCTGTGTCTTGCAACCAATCAACAGCATGGTAGATTTGGCTTCGACGATTTATGAAGAGCACCTCGATCTGCCAATCACTGACTCATGTTTCATGATTGGTCATCAAGGGCTCCTTTACAAGGCTGTAATATCCACCGATTGATTCATATGGACTTTATTAGGTCAAATATGGAACGGCCTTGGGAGGAGCGTGAGGCTCGTGCACGGCCGCATCAGGTAACGCACGTCCGTATCTGTAACGAGAAATACAGGTGTGCGCCGCATGGGATATTACAAATCCAACTATAGCCACGCCAAGACCCGCCCCTCAATAGCATTCACACACTACTATTGGCCAGGCGTCCCCACTCTTCTAGAGGGGATGCCAACTCTAGTTCTAAAACCTTTGAGTTTATATTGCATTTACATTATGCATATTCCAGAATAATGTTGGACTTTCAGTTAAGTGCGACTACAGCTGATCGTCACATTGCCTGTATAACTAACAATTCTCCTACACAGGGACTGCTGTCAAATGTGAGATTACAAAGTCCGAAAATATACAAAAATAGATATACTTACATGTATAAATGTTATTGGTGCAACAACCCTTTGATTTTCAAGAATATGTCTTGCACACCTGAAAGTGACCCAGTTTTTCACACGTGCACAGTAAACAGTGTGGAGCATCACAGGATCTGAACTAGCAGGTTTTTTTTTAATCTTCCTGCTGAATCTGAAACCAAGCTGTCAGTTATACAACCGCTGGGCTCCTGATACAGAGTACAGCGTTGATTGCCGGTGGTACATGGCACCAGTTATTTTCAAATAGTTAAGCAGCAATGTCACTTGTTTTTCCATTTGTCTTTACGAGATTAGAGCTGCATTACAATGAAGAGGGTAGACCTTTAAAGAAAATACAGTACATATCTTCACATGCTAAACCCATGAGAAAAGCCTGCAGAGTGGAGGGTTTTAAAACGGGGAAACTGTCAATGAGCAGAGCAGATTGTCTGTTAAACTTCTGACTGAAGTTAAGAATATGAGTGAGAGCTTCAGCAACGACATGGACCTCGTGGTGCCACCTGCGGAGAGCATACCATCATCTGACTTAACTCATCATGAAGCTTTTTGCAGAATGGATTTCACAGTCAGACTATCATTATATCATTGTTTTTATTACTATCATTGTAATTTTTCATCATTTTGTCTTTGCACAAAAAAAACAAATAATACATTTTCAGGAGTTGATCACCCCTCCCAACCCCAAACCCACCACTACACTTACAGTTTGCTCAAAACACATTTAAAATCAATGTAAATTACAGCAATGTAAAACAAAATAATGTAAAATAAAATCAACCCTGAAAGAGATAATATAACAGCAACAGCCTGAATAATAATTAGAATCCAATACCCAGCACCTTAATACAATGATCAACTTTTTAAAGAAAAATAATAAAACAACAGTGTGTCATTGTGTGAGAAAGAAAGAAAAAGTGTTAAGTCAGGTACAACCAGGTGAGGGAACCCAACATCGTCCCCATCACCCCCCTTCCTTTAACCACCGTGGGAGCGCACCTGTTTTTCTTTTCTGCTTAGACAAACTGAAGCATCAACGCAAAGTGAGAGAATGGAAGTGACGTCTTCTGGTTTGTGGTTTTGAACATGAACATGTGCTCTGATATAAGAACGTTTGGCGAAGCAGTCTTCCCTGCTTTCTCTCTCTGGACCAATAAGGCCTTTAGAACAACAGACAGATAAAAGGAAAAGAAATGGCCAAGAATGAACGAGTAGTAGTCGTCACCACCACCATGAACATCGCATAACACACCGATAACTGCTGTCTGTCATGGGGGGGTTATCTAATGCACTATGAGCTGTGTGTTTCTATGTGTGTCTTAAAGGTGCACTACACTGAAAAGGCAGCAATGATATGATCCTCCGACGTGACCCTTCACACCATCCACCCCCAAACCCCAAAAGTCCAAATATGTGCAAACCAAAAAGTTTCAACGACACAAAAATATTACCAAATCAAAAGTAGATTTCACCATTTGTCGTCGTGGTTTCTTTTTTTCTTTTCTTTCATTGATATTTTATAATACACTCTCACACACACACACGTACTGTTTGTTACAACTTCAAAGACACCTTGTTGCGTGTTTGCTCTTTGGGAACACTGCAGAGAACAGGGGGGGAGAGACAACAAATGCGTTGGTTTAGGGTTGACATTCTGGATATGAAGGCATGATGCCAACCGAAATGATAACATAAAAAAACGTACAAATAAATCATTTGAGCATTTATATGCTGACAACAAATACAAACCCCAAATTTAATTCTACAAAGAAAGGCAACATAAAAATCCATCCATCGACAAACTGTCCTTCCCTCCCGCCCCTCTTTTCCAGTGCACAACTCTTTTAAAAAGTCATAAAAGAAGAAGAAGCTAAATAAAAAATTTAAAAAATTAAACAAAAGTACGGACTTTAAGCCAGGTCGATGCCCGTACATGAAGACGAACTGGACTCCTGGGACTCGATGG
Source organism: Etheostoma perlongum (assembly GCA_026937815.1). Classification (NCBI taxonomy): domain Eukaryota; kingdom Metazoa; phylum Chordata; class Actinopteri; order Perciformes; family Percidae; genus Etheostoma; species Etheostoma perlongum. The sequence goes on from CM049389.1 coordinate 7,647,417, forward strand.
TGTGAGAACAATTTAAAAATGAAGAAAAATAGGGAGTGAAGAGGTGAAAAAGATGGATGTGTTTGTGAGTTCAGTTTGAAATTAGAGGGAGAGAGGGTGGTGTACTGTGTGTGTGTATGTGGGGAGAAGGGAGGTGGTGGAACCAGATGATCAGGCAGATGTTTTTAAAAAGGGGAGATTTGGGTGGGCAGGTGGAGGATGGAGAGGGTCCTTTAACCAACAGCAGCAAAGTTCTTCGGTACAAAGTCCATCTGTAGGTGTGCGTTTGTGTGTGTCCACGTGTGAGTGTGTGTTTGTGAGTGTGAAAGAGGGAGAGACAGCGGGCTCCAGCAACCAAAGTCCTGTCTCAGTTGGAGTCCATTTAGTTTTGGGGGAGAATCAGAACAAATCAAAACTCCATTGAGTTTTCCCAGCAAAAAAAGGCTCTGAACTTTCTGTCAATCATCACCACTTGTCAAGGGTTTTAGAAAGAAAGTAGCAATTCCTCCACTCTATTTGTCCTCCATCCAAACCTATTTATTTATTTTTTTAAACCTGGTTTCCCTCCTACCCAAAAAGACCAGGCAGCAGAATCGTGCAGAAAAACGGAATAAATAGCAGGAAGATGTGACATGAGTGGTCAAAGTGTGACTACTAAAAACAGAGAGAGCAGATCGGACATGCAAAAGAGTGGAACGTCTAGTAGAACGTGACAAAAAAGAAAATAAATGAGAAAAAAAACAGCAGGGAAGAGAGCAGACCTCGGTCTATAAGTACTTCACAACTCAGAGGAAATTGACTCAGAGTTTCTTGTGGCAGGGCCTTGTGAACTTTAGAAACAAAACTCCTAGAAAAGAAACGTTTTCTAGTCTCAAAGAACCAATAGCCCTACTTCAGATCTTCGTCCAGATAACAATTGTGTTATTTTTTTAAAGTGTTACCAACCTGTAGCTTACCTCCACCCCGCTTACAGCATCATCATCCTCCTCCTCACTATCACCCCCTTCACCCGCCCACCTCTGCCCTTTAATCTCATCTCTCCTTGCTGCTCCTCCGCACTCACAGTTTGAGCTCGTTTGCAATCTTTGAGGCAATGTTCTTGAAGGCGATGGATGTGCCTGAGATGCGTTTGAAGCGCACGCCGTTGAGGGAGAGCCGCGGTAGCTTGCACACCTCCATCTCCCACTGGACGAAGTCGTCGCGCGCCGGGTTACCCGACACGCACAGCAGCATGTAGCGCTCGCGCATCTCGTACTCGCAGCTGTTGGAGTCGAGCACCTTGCGGATCTCGCGCATCATCTCCATGGGCTCCATGGACGACGTGGTCTTCATGGACCAGGTGAAGCGAAGCGAGCGCGGCTTGGCCGAGTCCTTCTGGCTGCCGATGGCAGGAGGGGTGCCGGTGCCACCTGAGGAGGGAGAAGAGAAGAAAACAGGAGAAGTTGTGAGAGGACAAATGATCAGAGTAATAGAGGAGCAAGAGTTATGAGAGGCAAATAAAGTGAGGACAAAAGGCGGGGGGAGAAATAAAGCAGAAAAGGGAGGGAAAAAGGATTGAAAAACATAAAACAAGTGTGGAGAGAGACATGAAGAATGAGAAAAGAGCTCAGAACAAAAAACGAGATAAAAAAACATTAAGTATTAAGTATTAGTCAGAATAAGAATTGATTACCATGACCTAAAGGAAGAAGTAGAACTGAATTGGGATACAACACTTCAATGATAAAAAAGTGTTATTGAAGCTTCTCTCAGCTTAAAGGGATATTTCACAGCTGGAAAGATGAATATATATATAAATTGGGTCATATATGTAGTAGAAATGTGAAATAGTTTATAAATTGGTGCCTTCTAGACAGAGAAAAAAACGGAACATGTAATTTTGGCTCATGTGGATTAAACACAACTCCCAGAATGCACTTGCTTCACTTCCCTACAAGTCCACTCCAAGCCACGCCACGCCTATGGGTTACAGACATAGAGAGGCAGTCAAGTGAGAACTCAACTCCAGTGTGTTTTATTGTCATTTCAACCATATACACAAAACAACGTTTCACCAGGGCTCAAGTGGTGTTACACCTTTAAAATATATAAAAACTACATGATATAAAATGACAAACAAAACAGGCTACATTTAGTGCACACACATTATAGGCTCCATAAAGTTCAGCTAACGCAACGGTAGCATTAGCGCTTGGGATGACGTAAACACAGCCGGGAATTTGCATGTAACGTAGAAAGGTTGGCATGTAACAGTCATAAACTCCACCAGTGGTAACACAGCCCACCTCCACCCGTCTTATCTGCCAGAGCAGCATCTGTTCAGAAAGCTAGCTGGCCTGGTAGCTGGATAGCAGAGTCTGGTACACTGTTGTTCAGTAACACAACAGTCTCTGAACTCACGTTGGGAGTTTTGTTGAAGTTGGATGTAGTCCAGTTTGTTATCTACTGATTGGACACTTGCAAGCAGGATGGATTCCACCTAGCTCAAACTCCTGTCCTAGTTGACGTCCCCTTACCCAGTTAGGGGTATCGGGCGACACAGCAGGCTGAGGTGCTGGTCTTCGTAGCAGGCAAAGCTCACATAGTGTGTTGAGTATTCTGTCTCTAATAGTTTCCTGCATATTCTGTACCTATGTATCCCGTTAGTACACATGTGTGGTAGTTTAAATGCACATAATTGAGAGAGATCTCTGGTCTCAGGGGGACATGAGGGAGGGAAGCATGGCCATTTAATAATACTATTGAGTTTCTACCGATACAAAACTTAATGCTAATCGGTTAAGTATCCCTTTAAGCTGCAACTAATGAACATTTTTCATCATCGATGCATCTCTCACTTCCATTAAAAGAGTACTCCTGCGGGGCGGCCTCTAGCACACCCACTAAGAGTGTGCGCTCCATGTAGGCTGAGTCCTTGTCCCTTTGCTGTGTGTCTTTCCCACTCATTCACTCGCCCTTTCCTGTCTATCCATTGTCACTATCTACTCACTAAGGGAAAAGCCCCAACAAATAATCTTTAAAAAAGTACTCCAGTACAAAGTTGGGGGACTCTTGAGAGACTACAACAAAAGAACAAACCTAGATATTCTGATTTTCTGGATTAATAGAATCTTTTAATGATATTCACAGTTTAAACTCTCCATACCTGGTAAAGGCCAATGTCTTTTAAACTCCACAACAGACACTCCGCTAGCCTGGACTCTCTGTGAGAGGCTGAAGGTCCCGATATTTAAACTAGGCTAAAACACAGCTCCTTATTAGCAGTCCTGAGTGCTCCAAAGACCCTGCAGCTACAGTGCCTTGCTAAAGTATTCGGCCCCCTTGAACTTTTCAACCTTTTGACACATTTCAGGCTTCAAACATAAAGATATAAAAATTTTATTTTTTGTGATGAATCACCAACAAGTGGGACACAATTGTGAAGTGGAACGAAATTTATTGGATATTTTAAACTTTTTCAGCAAATAAAAAACTGAAAAGTAGTGCGTGCAAAATTATTGGGCCCCCTTGCGTTAATACTTTGTAGAGCCACCTTTTGCTGCGATTACAGCTGCAAGTTGCTTGGGGTATGTCTCTATCAGTTTTGCACATCAAGAGACTGACATTCTTGCCCATTCTTCCTTGCAAAACAGCTCGAGCTCAGTGAGGTTGGATGGAGAGCGTTTGTGAACAGCAGTTTTCAGCTCTTTCCACAGATTCTCGATTGGATCCAGGTCTGGACTTTGACTTGGCCATTCTAACACCTGGATACGTTTATTTGTGAACCGTTCCTTTGTAGATTTTGCTGTATGTTTGGGATCATTGTCTTTTGCAGACTCCAACAGGTTTTCACCCAGAATGGTCCTGTATTTGGCTGCATCCATCTTCCCTGTCCCTGCTGAAGAAAAGCAGGCCCAAACCATGATGCTGCCACCACCATGTTTGACGTTGGGGATGGTGTGTTGAGGGTGATGAGCTGTGTTGCTTTTACGCCAAACATATCGTTTTGCATTGTGGCCAAAAAGTTTGATTTTGGTTTCATCTGACCAGAGCACCTTCTTCCACATGTTTGGTGTGTCTCCCACGTGGCTTGTGGCAAACTTTAGACGAGACTTTTTTATGGATATCTTTGAGAAATGGCTTTCTTCTTGCCACTCTTCCATAAAGGCCAGATTTGTGCAGTGTACGACTGATTGTTGTCCTATGGACAGACTCTCCCACCTCAGCTGTAGTTCTCTGCAGTTCATCCAGAGTGATCATGGGCCTCTTGGCTGCATCTCTGGTCAGTCTTCTCCTTGTCTGAGCTGAAAGTTTAGAGGGACGGCCAGGTCTTGGTAGATTTGCAGTGGTCTGATACTCCTTCCATTTCAAAATGATCGCTTGCACAGTGCTCCTTGGGATGTTTAAAGCTTGGGAAATCTTTTTGTATCCAAATCCAGCTTTAAACTTCTCCACAACACTATTATGGACCTGCCTGGTGTGTTCCTTGGTCTTCATGATGCTCTCTGCGCTTTCAACAGAACCCTGAGACTATCACAGAGCAGGTGCATTTATACAGAGACTTGATTACACACAGGTGGATTCTATTTATCACCATCAGTCATTTAGGACAACATTGGATCATTCAGAGATCCTCGCTGAACTTCTGGAGTGAGTTTGCTGCACTGAAAGTAAAGGGGCCGAATAATTTTGCACGCACCACTTTTCAGTTTTTTATTTGCTAAAAAAGTTTAAAATATCCAATAGATTTCGTTTCACTTCACAATTGTGTCCCACTTGTTGGTGATTCTTCACAAAAAATACAAAATTTATATCTTTATGTTTGAATCCTGAAATGTGTCAAAAGGTTGAAAAGTTCAAGGGGGCCGAATACTTTCGCAAGGCACTGTATCTTTCCAACTTTTAACCTCCAACACCAAGCTGCAGACTAAGACGTTAGGTGTCACGTTTGATTGTCTGGATTTTTCATTGGAAAGTGCTGAAAAATGATTCCATGCTCATCGTTTTAGCATCTGAATAAAGACCCTCGTTGTTTAGCAAAAAAAACCACAGTAGCAGAATGACAATATGATTGCTTTTACGGTGGAATACTGGGAAACGTCATAATTTAAGTTTTTTTTTTTTTGGCCAATATTGAAATCACGATTATTTAACACGATTACTCATCGTCTTTTGGAAAGATGTTGCAATTATTGAACTTAAAAAACAGTGAAAACCCATAGAACTGTGAAATTTCCCTTCATACGTTTGCTTTTTTTCTTCCATTCAGAACAGAAGCCAAATAACAGTTTACTTGCAAAACATAATGTGCAAAATTATTTTTTTTCTCCCCCGATTGATCCGTTTTTGTAATCATTAGGAGCCAAAATCCTAATTGCGATTACAATTTTGATTAAAGCTATAGCATGTAGTTTCCCATGAGGAATTCTAAGTAATGACAACAAAACAGTCGGCGTGTCCACATGGTGCAAGCCTTCTGTGCCCCACCCCTCCTCCCCGCAGTTGCTAGTGGACAAAAGAGGACACAGAGGATAAGAAAAAAGACAGACTCTTCAGAAGAGGTAATAATCTTCACTTGCGCTTCTGCGCGCAAAAGTTGCCCGACGACAATCTTCTGAACATAACCATACTGATTAATACAGAGAGAGTTGTGTAGAGCTGATAGTCCTAATTAGCTTTGTAGAAACTCATAGGCAATAATATCAAAAAGTTACGCACTAAAGCTTTAATTGCACAGCCCTAGTGGAGAGGAAGTCATTATTACTACCAGTGACTGTTCTATTTATTCTTCACATGCCATTTGATAATAACATTAAAAGCAAACATACCAGTGTTACCAGATCCTGGGGAGGAGTTGTTATCATTGTTGGAAGAAGAGGAGTGGACACCGCCGGACGTCTTTTCGGACTTGTCCACTGTGCTGCTTAGCATAGACCTGGGTGAGGGATGGGAGGGTGGAAGAGAAGGATAGAGGTGGCCAAAGACAGGAGGAGAAAAAAGAACGTGCAGATAAAGAGATGAGACAACAGGATAGGAAGAGGAAGAGCAGAGGCAGGGAGAAGAAAGGGTGAGGATGAGGAAGAAATAAGCAAAGAGAGAAAAAGAAAAAGTGTGAGAATTGAGAGAATTATTTAAAAAGTAGAGACAAAAAAGGAGGGGAGGAGGAGAATGGAGAAATGAAGGGATAATTGAGAAGAGATGATGAGGTCGTGGAAATGAAGACAAAAAGCAAAATTTCTTTCAGTACCCCTGTGTGTGTTTGTGCGTGCATGTCTCTCAGGTTGCTAAAATATGTGTGGATGTGTGTGTGACAGTGAATTTAGAGTCTGCTTGCACACAAACACACATTTGGGTACCCTCAGTTCTGATTTCCCCTCTCACACACCCGCACACACACATGCAGGCCAACCTCCACACCGGCGCACTCACTCTCTGGGATGCTACCATTCAAAGCTTATCTCTCGACCCCGGATTGGTTAAGTCGTTATCACCATCACCATCACCAACCAATTACATCCCGGCTTGCTCCCCTCCCTCTCCCAGCCATTCACAACAAGCTCAGAGATCATCTACTGATTGGCTCCAGTCTACTGATTGGCAGGCGGGTTTTGGAAGAGTATGGGGGTTTGTAGGGTTTTCGGGCTGCTCTGTATCTCACCTGCTCCCCTCATCCCGACCCTCTCCCTCATACGGACTCCTCGAGAAAAATCAACAAAAGTTTAGTCTTTTTCAGGGCTAAGGGCAACAACTGGACTCTTACACAGAAAGGTTATCAATCAACTGGCGGAACACAGTCGCGCTGCTCGCCATGCCTGCCTGAAATGTTCCAATCCAACCACCCCAAATATCTCATGTCCACTCCAAGTGTTCACAGTCGGCAGCCACCTGATGACTTCACAGCACACAATGCAGATCCCAATGCCAGTCCACTCTGAGCCCCCCCATCTCCCAGTTCCTCAATCAGGAGACATCATGATTGTTCAATGAGTTGAAAAGACTGAGCTGCACCAGCCATTTGTAAATCCATAACTAAGTTGATGTGTAAAGTCCTTAAAATATGAGCAGCTACTGTAGCAACTGTTTTATGGCATCTATGTGTGTACATGAAAAAATATATGTCTCAGAGTTAATAGGATTTATGATGTGGGAGATGCTAACCGAATGATGTTATGTGATCATTTGGTCTAATGCGATCAGCATGACGTTATATTATTTTAGGTACATTGTGTTACTTTTGGGAAAAGTAATTTTGAAATATTACCTAAACAGGTTATTTATTAGCACGCTAATTTGGCGATTTAATTAATTCAGGTTGCCACGCAACCGTTAGCCCTGCCAATTAACAGGTGAAAACACTTTAACAACTAAGCTCTATGTAAGAACTAGTTTGTGTGGTGCAACCGGTTTTCATTTAGCGACTCATGAAACTAAATTTGTGTTTGAACTAGGCTAAGTCGGGAACTTTGAAAAAGCTGGTGCAACCAGCTGCAGTATGTTTGGGAAAAAGGGATGGATGGAATAGAATGACCTGAATACATTTATTTTAGATTCGAATTGAAGTATTTCCAACAAGTTGGAACAGAATGCAATAGCTTGCAATGTGTTGGATTCAAACAAAATGGAAAGTTTGGAACAAAACGTAATATGGAATGATTTGGAACAGAAAGGAATGGAATGGGTTCACACAAAATGGAAAGTTGGGAGCAAAATGTGAAATGGAACAATTTGGACCAGGATGGAATGGTTTGGAACAGAATGGTTGGCACGGTGAGGGCGAGTTGTTAATGGATGTTAGGAGCATTTATGATCCCAGCACTGCATTAAAACCTTTATTAGTAACAGTAGACCTACATAAAGGTTTGTTTAGAAATCCTATATAAAATCAATCTCTCGCTCTCTCTCGACAACATACAAAACAAACCTAACACAGAAAGACAAAGACAAGAAAATGGCTAAAAACACATTCAGACAATGGAAGGAAAGTGACACATACATGACAAATTCAACAGTTTATGGTCCTAAATTCATTCTGTTGAGGGAATCAATGTTTTGCCACATTCACATAAATATAGAAAATACCTTCTGCAACAGAAATCTGATTACAAATGTAGCACATGGGAAATGACAAGTGGGAGAAGTGGAAACAAGTTACACAAGGAAATCTTAAAAAAAATAGAAAACTGGTGAACAATTTAACATTCACTTTGCATGCTATGTATGATCTAGCCAAATATGAAAGGATGCAAAATGGCTCCCAGAAGAGGGGCACTATGACATCAAGCAACGACAAAGGATGAGATGATTACCAAACATCTTACTTTACTTACTGAGAACTTGCACTGTCCACTACATCAAGTGCACTTAAATACATGCAGCTAAAATATATTCATATACTCATAAACAGAACAACTTGCCCCATATGTATACACATGGTTAAGGCAGATTAATTATTTCTCCCTCTCATTTTTCAAAATGAATGATTTATGAGAATCCTTAAATAAGCCAAAGGCTTTGATACTTATATAGAAAACCTGAAAGATAATTTATCCAAAAAATAGTAATACAACCTCTAACCACCAGGTGGAGCAATGGTCCAGATTAAAGGAAAATTGCTCTACCAGCTGGTGAAAAGCAGACAACACACTCAAAAGCAAGTGTGTGTTAGACAAATGTTGTGAAATGTGTGTTCAGCATGTACATATATGAATGTAAAATGTGTTATTGTGTTTAACATCTGCAAATATCTCTGAGCATGGAGCCATGTTGTCTGTGCAAATGTACATATATGTGCATCGAGGTATAAAAGGTATTTTCCAGCCAGAGTCGGTCAAAGCCATCCAGTTCTGTTGTTGCTGCTGTTGTTAGAGAGCCAGTGCCAGAGCGAGAACACAGCAATGGAAAAAAATAAAGAGTGCAGCCTCCAGAAAAGAGTGCAGCCTGAGAAACACTGAATCCCCATCCCTCCCAGATCCTCTCCTTCCCTTTACGTCCATCCACAACTACAGCTGGGGACTTGTTATCATCAATTACACAACTCCAGTCTCTAATTTGACCAAACCAATGAAAGCAAAGAGGTGAGATGGGTGGTAGTTTTGTAGGTGTTAGCTTGGATAATGGTTAGCAACATTATATAATCCGGGGCAAAGAATCAGCCAGACTAAAATTAAAAACACCTGCTGATAACCGCTTAAAAATCAATGGGGTTCTTTTTTTCTCTCCCATATGCTTATGGAAATGTGGAAATTAGTACATGATGCTGTTTATGGATCCAGTTTTAAAGATATGGAGAAGAATACCTCCATCAAAACAAGGCCAACATTACTTGCATCTGAAGATAAGGAAAGACTTAAGGGTTGAAAGGGAGTAGTTTGATCTATTACATCATTAAGACTCAACCTAAATCTGGAACGCTACAGGGAAACACGAGCTGTCTCACACTCTACTTGGTAAATAAATGGAAAAAAGGAGGGATGAGGAGGAGGTGGGTGGGACAGACGATGGAGGGACAAAGAGGAAGAGGGGTGAGATGTTATTGTGCTGCATGATGATGGAGTGAGTAAGTTAAGTGAGTGGGCAGCGGGATGAGAGGGAAGTTAGTGAAAATAAATGAACAAATAAATAAAAATGGGCCAAAACACGGCACTCAAAACCAGAAGGCTCAAAAAGGGGCCAACCACAGAAAGAGGAGGAGAAAAGATAAGGCTCAAGGCACAAAAGAAAGATTTCAACAAAAAGCTGCACGAAACACCAACAGGGAGGAAATATAAATATATATATATGTAAAATATATATGAAGAAGAGAGTATACGTATATATATCAAGGGGTTATATTTAACATTTGGGGTGTTGCCTACCTTCTCGGAAACCTGAACGACAGATTTCTACAAAAACAAAAGAGGGATAAAGAAAGAAAGAGAAACAAACGTATATATAAAAAGGTATAGATTTATGACTTTCCTGTAAAAGACAAGCTGCCCTCTGAGTAGCAAACTTTAAAGCAAACTGTCCAACATGAACCAAGCTCATTTAGGATTGAAGCAGCAAGCACAACCATCACAAAATTACCAAACATAAACAAAATCAGTGTTACTGCAGTCGACTTTCAGTATTAAGCGCACACCGGAACACCTTACAGGGATTTAATGAACTCTGTGGGAAAATTCTATTAACAGACCTTGTTTGAACACAGACACCCCCCCTCCCAACATGAAATGAAGCGCTCCTCCACATACGGAGAAGTCCTCGGTGACCCTGAAAAGAAGAGTCTGTGAGGTGAAAAGTTCAAATGTGATTAAAAAAAAAAAAGGGAGAGAAACAAACACTTCCTATACACAAAGACACATTTCCAATGAATGCAAATGCATTGGTTAAGCAACAACTTAATTTTAAACAAACATTGAGCAACTTAAGCTGTCTTACACACACACAACACACACACACACACACACACACAACACACACAAGCACACACACACACACAGATGTGTTTCAAGGACAGAGAAATATCACTCCAGACCATGCAAGAACACGCAGTGGTGAGGTTATATGATATGTTAATAAAACACGCTTTAGTGCATATACCGGTATGTGTGTGTGTGGTCAAACGGCACAAATGCAACACAATCTCTCTGTCTCCACCACCTCTACTTCCTACCAGCACAACAAGTTGTGTGTGTGTGTGTGCATGTGTGTCAAGGTGTCCCCACTAGCGGTATTTATAGTTGAGGGAAAAGTGATATCTCCGGTGTAACCATGGATACTGTCGCCACGGCGCTACAGTATCTCTGAGTGGGAGGCCTAGAGAGTGGCTGTGCCTCTTCCTCCGCCTCACACACGCAAGCAAGAGAATGTGATCATTTTTAATTTTGTCGTTTTCAAGTTAATATCACCAAAAATACAAGCAGTACTCTTTCTTTCTCTTATACATTTCAACACTCATATTTATAATGAGCCTCCGGGGCTGTTTGGTGACACAGAAGCGATGACGACCATCTCAACTTTACCACATCATCCATTTCTACTGCGGCCTCGGATTGTAATTTGCCAGTCAGCCTCGCTGCTCTTTTTTCTCTCTCTCTCTCTCATCGGTGGCCTTTAACTTGTCTCCCATTCTGTACTCGCTGCGTACAGACTTCATCGCCCTTCATACATGATTTAGATCAAACATTGTCTTAGTCTTTTTCTATGGAACTAGCAGAAACCAGGCTTGGTCTAGATGTCACAAGACACTAGTCCGAGTTGATAAAAATTACATTAGTCAGGGTTTTCCTTCCCTTCTACTTTTATAACCACAATGTACTGTCTTCACCTTACTGTATTTACAAACCAGAGTTAAATTAAAGCTACAAAGCCGACTCCACTTCCAGAGAAAATTAAACCTAAGTAAAACAAGTTTAGCTTTGATTACAACGAGGTACCCATATGAGCAGTTTTAGTGCTGCAACCTGCAGTAGAGAACTGAGATGAAGACTGGGCCAGACGTGGAACCAAAACCAAAATTACTCCTCACTCACCACTGCTCCAAACAAAATTATAGAGGAGACACAGCTGTTCCCTTCCTCTCCCTTTCTACTCTCAGCAGAGTTACAGATCAGCACAAGTTTAGTGATAGGGATGAGATGAGACCAGCCCCTTTAAAGAAACACTCTGAAAACCAGTGATGACATGGACGTACGGTGCGTTGTTCCTAAGAGGAAATGAGCACATGAAATGACTTGTAACGTAAACCTAGTCATTTTCTCTTTAAAGCTGAAACCTCAACACTCAGAAAAAGCTTCAACATGTACTTGTGCGGCAGTGTAGCTGGATAATAAGTAGAGCTGCTACCACGACGGCTCTGCATTTACCGTGCAACAAACTTTCTTCTTCTGCCACATATCGTCTGCTGTCCTATCCGTCTTGCTACTTCCTTTCTCTTCTCTATGACTAAACCAGAGTAGAAATACTCACCCTTCCCATTTTCCCATGCTTCTCTCTTTTCTGCCACTCACCTGCGTACAAACTTGGATGTGAATTTGCTGAAAATCCCTGTGGCTCCGTGTGTCCTCCGGGCCTGGCTGTTGCCATGTGACAGTGATGGGGATGCGGGCCCGCCGGGGTAGGCGGAGCCCTGCTGGTCCCGGGCACCCGCTGCTGGCCTGCATGGAATGTGCTGCGGATGCCCACCCCTCGGGAGAAGTTGGTGCGGTCTGATGAGGCAGCGCTGCTGATGTTGTGGGCAGATGGGGAGGCCCCGGGCGCCCGCTGAGTAGGGGCACTATAGAGAAAGAGTGGAAAGAAAGGAGGAAAAGGGAGGGAGGGTAAATAAAAAGGAGACAGAGGAGGGGAGGGTGTAGAAGAGAGGTGGATGCAGAGAAGATGAAGGAGGTGCAAAAAAAATTGGGAGCGAGATTGGAAAGAGGTTGAAAGGTGTGATGAGAGGAGGCAGTGACGAGGAGGTGCAAATGAAGAATTCAGGGTTACAAAGATTGGGCAGGAAATAAGAAGAGAAAGCAGGAAACAAAGCCAGTATGACAGGTGTGAGGGGTAGGAGGTGATGCAGGAGGAGTAGAAAGAAAGGAAAGAGTTTTAACAAGAGGGGATGGGAGGGGTGTGGGACAGGAATAAAGCGTTAGACAAACACTTCAGACAATCCCTTACTTTTCACGTGCTACTTACCTTAGAGTAAGGTCATACAAGTATCTATGTCTGTTCAATATCTGCCCGCCCTGATGTTTCATATAATCCCTTAAGTCAGCCAAGTCAATATTTAGGGCTACATCAAGTTACTAACACATGCTCACACACTCAGTTCATCCTCATAGCTTCAACTGTAGGGCAAGGCATCAAACACACACACACACTTGCAGGCAAGATAATTCAAGCTAATATCATCAAAGATACAAGCTCACACTTCCCTGAGCTAAAAACTTGCATTTCAATTTTCAGCATGTGTGTGGCAGCAGTACACATGCAGAACAAACATAAATGGCAAAAGCACACAAACTCAAAGTGGAATAAATAGAGAACCTAATACAAATGCACCGTCCACTGTAGAGGGCAGCAATGGGATTGGGATACCACATAACATAAATGATGCAGGTGCAGGATATGGTTACTCTAATGTGGGTCGTCACAACATCATGACAACATTTCATATATGAAAATAGGGTGTAATTACTAGGCTTTAACAGCAAAGTAAATGTTTGTTTTGTATCCCTCACTCTGTTCAATTCAACTCCATCGTTACACTAGACATTTGGTTGGTACACAATTACATGCTATCCCTTGCAATCTGTCTGACATTACATAATCTTCTCTGCATCTACTACCTATCAAGAAAGATAGCAATCCATGTAGTTTCCACATCTTTTAAAGATGGGTAGCTGAATAATGCATTGTCAGTTTTTAGGGACTACACGTGTTGTTTTCCCCTGTGGGATGGAGTGGGAGTTGAATTGTGTTTTTGCTGAAGCAAGCGGTGACGGTCAAAAATTATCTGAGGGGGATTAAAAAAGCAATCCCATGCAGTCCTATAATACACTTAAGGATCTTGTCATTCAAGATTACAGTTGTGTGATGAACAGCTTCGACACATCCTTTAATTTGATGTGGATATGTTGTGCAAGTTGTGCACAGAGGACGAAATGTACCTATCCAGAAAACAGCATTTCTATGGATACAAATGCTGGGAAAGAAAGCATTCTATTGTCACTTAAAGATCCTATTTTCAGGTTCATACTGTATTTGGGGTTTATTCTAGAACATGTGTACGTGCTTTAATGTTTAAAAAGCACAGTATTTCTTTTCATACTGTGTCTGAATATACCTGTATTCACCCTCTGTCTAAAACGCTCCTCTTTAGCGCCTGTCTTTTTAAGCCCACCTCCCAAAAAAGCCCAGTCTTCTCTGATTGGTCAGCGTCTCGGGGGTATTCCGCATCTGAGCTCTTCCGCATTGCAGCCGGAGAATGACCGTAACAGCACTGTAGCAGCACTTTCTACCTATAGTAAAGTTGTTACATCACAACCCTACAGACGTCCTGATGGCTTGTGGATGGAGCATTTTAATTTTCACAGTATTTATATAAAGCACCTCGACCTGCTTTATAATCTAAAATGACATGGAAATCTCACTTTTTACAATATGGGACCTTTAGGAAAACTAAATACATAAAAAAGGTGTGTTATAGTATGGTTTGGCTGATGGTGCAGCTGGATGATTTTCATGCTGGGCATACATGATTTGCATATAGTACATTGCACCTCTATGTTATACAAATGTGGAGCTGCCGTGTGCATCATGAATGCCCATGCAGTAAAATAGATTGTTAAAAATAATCTTAATGAAAATGGTATTTGAAATGCATTTTTCAGAAGGGTATTTGGAGACAGCTGAAGAAAACAGGAATGGGTGGGACTAAAGGCCATAGACTATGTTCTGAGAAAAAGTTGCCTATTCCTCACTTAGAATACAGTCTATGTGTTGGAGTGGTACCTTCTCTCCAGCGTTCCCAACCAGGTTTTGAACAGCCCAAGCTCACTGCTGAACGGCGCATGCAACAGAGCAAGACTTCAACATAGAGCAGACAAAACCACATACAGCCTGAGGGCCACCTTGACATTTGCTCTGCTGGAATTTTAGCCTGACATTTGTGTGGGGAGGGTTTCACTAGACAACTGTCACAAAAAGGGTGGGGGTCTCCTAAGGCTGAACTGATATGCCACTTGCATAGACCGTCGGTATTTAAGGTAGCTGAGGAACATATTCAAAGACCTTCCACCTTGTATTGTGACACGTGGCTGGAAGAAAAAGAGAAAAAAAAGCACTAAAACTCAAAAAATATCAAAGTAGCCCTCGAAACAGATACTATAAAGCAATAAAGCATGCTAAACAACAAAGCACACACACAAGCCAAGCATACAGACAGCAAATACACACAAAGTTCACACGAATGACCAACAAGACACAGTCCGGTCATTTCTCCATTTCTTTCATTCAATGAAGACACGCCACAGTAAAGTTAACACTTAATACACAAAGACGGGGTTTTCCCAGGCACTTTCATAACTACGGTGGGTTTAAACAGCAGATTGAGGCTGTATGAGGAGCACTTAACCACCTTTGAGAACAAAAAACAGAGTCTGTGGGAACCTTAAATAGGGACCCCACTTCTTTTTACAGGACTAAAATCCCTTGTCCAAGCCAGGGAAAATCCTTTTGTCGACAAACACAGCATGTCAAAAAAAAATAAGTACATTATTATGCATATCAAATATCAAAATATCTACATGTGCAACAGATTATATGGAAAAGTTGTCACAAAAACAAACATCAACAAAACCATTACTCTACATTTTATCTGCTCTCATCTTTATGATGGTGATGAATGATTACTGTATGACAAGTGTAATTTCTGTTGACTAATCATCTTTAAACGTCTTATTTGCATCAAGTAGTGACCTCCACTTTTTTTCTTTTCTTTTTTTAAATCAGCATGTTGTTGACGCCATTCGATCTTTGACACAGACTCTCACAAACACATCTTACAGCTTAGAAACTTAACCTGCAAACGTCAATATTAGTCTTTTTAGATGTTGAATAATGTTTTCTCAATATCACTTCTAATTTTACCATGTATGTCTCTTGGCTTGTAGGCTACAGTTAACAGATCAAGTCTGTTTAGGTTCTAAGCCACCAGGGATACAATGTAAGGGTGAATTTCTGGATTTATCTCGATAGACATCTGTCTTTATTTAATAATAAAACAGTATATCATGGCCACAGTGTATGAATGTGTGTGAATGGTGAATGTATCCTGTATGATGTAAAAGCGCTTTGAGTAGTTGTTAAGACTGGAAAAGCGTTACATAAATACAGCACATTTACACTTCACGACCCAGCCAGCCAATAACCAAGCTTGTATGAAGGGCTAGCCTGCATCCAGTTTATTAGCTATTGAAACCACTGCATATGAAAACCTGATCCCTGCTGTATTTTTTTATCCTACCAGTAAACAAAACAAGTAAAGTCTCTGGTCTGCCAAAGGTACAGCACTGTGAAAAACCTGCTCATCTTGTTCTAAAGCTCTGCCTGTTCAGTTATGATCCACTGGGTGGTGTGAGGTTTGCGAGTGACTGATTGGCCATATACGTCAACATCTCCACACTGAGTTTAGGCTTGTACAGCAACTTCATGGCTGTTGCTAAGTAACTGTTGAGTCTATGATGGCTAGTCTTAGAAATGCTGGATATCTTACTATGGTGGTGCTGTAGTGGTAAATATATACAATAATAGACAGATTAGAACAGCACTTAAAGAAATTGATAGCACACCAGTAGCTCAAAACAATCTTGCATTCAGATAAGGTTGTGCTAATGCTAACTTTACTTCCTGGTTCTGGCTTGCTATGAGAGAAAAAAAATATTACTGTCAAGGAGTTTTACAGCAGATTAAAACTGCATATGTTTCCAAAACTCTACACATAATACCCATCATAAAAAGGGAAAGAATACAAATGTATAATTTTCACCGGTCAGACTTCTCAACTTCTTTTTGGCTCAACAATTTTCTATTTTGGAAACGTGCTGATCTCTTGAATGTGTTGGTAAATGTAGTGTCTCTTACACAGAGTGCATTTCTCTTAATATCTATATTAAGTACAGTAAGAGATTAGTTTGATTAGTTGATTTAAACCAAAAAAAGGTATAAAGTATATGAGAATAAGTGAGATAGAGAAACTGTTAAAGCTAGGGTAACGTGTCATGTTAGCCTACGTGAACGTATCTGAGAGTTAACTGTTGGAAAATCTCCCTCTCTGCATTGTTTCTTTTCGAGAAAGCGTGTGGTGGCGCTGTTCCAGGCTTGCTCCAACCTAAATCAAATTCCTCGTATGTATGTCATACCTGGCGAATAAAGCTGATTCTGATTTTATGATTGCTGGGGGGTTGGGGAAGGGGCGGTAAAAAACGGTACTGTCCCTTTAATCTAGTTGTGTTGGAAGGTTTCAAAACCATCAAATTATTTTATCCTGTCTTCTTCTCTCCTTTTTGTCCATCAAGGTCTTGCGAGAACAGTGATGATCTGTGTTGAGTAAAGTGGTATGAGCAGAAAGGGGCTAAAAAGGGGCTGAAGGAGATGTGAGCATATGTGCGTGTGTGTGTGTGTGTTTGTGGGTTTGTGTGTGAGAGAGAGGGAGACTTGCCTGGGCCGTGGTGCGTGCAGGTCAGAGGGGCAGGGATGATTGGAGGAGGACAGGGACTTGTTGTGGCGGGGACGCGAGGAGGAGGAGGAGAGGACGGCAGCGGCAGAGGCAGTGGAGGCACGGGAGCCCGGAGTGTTTAGGCTGGGAGGATGGGGATGAACAGGAGGAGTGCCCCCGCCCAACACACACATACACACACACACACACACACAACATACATACATACGAACATGACACATACACACATACACACACACCGGGCGGGGTTTGTGTGTGGGTGGGCGGGGAAGTGAGGTGGAGCATGGTTAGAAGCAGCACTTATCAAACACAGTATGGGGGTAGGGAAGAACAACGGTAAAGACAAAAAAGGTGACAGAAAACAGAGCAAAAGGACTTGAACAATGAAGAAAAGTTAGTCTTTTTCGCTGCTAACATTGTTTCATTGGGATTTCACCAGAAAGCAATCACAAACCACAATCAAAGGCTGACTGTGTTCTTGTGGCTTTATGTTTTCATGTAAAAATTGACCTGACACAAAAGTTAGAGCACAAAAGACCACTTTTAACACACACTTTCCTTTTGGCTAGGAAAACACACACAAGACAAATGATGTGGACAAAGTCAGGTTACCAACATTATAGAAAGGGTGCCCGATAGCTCAGTTGGTAGAGCGGGTGCCCATATATAGAGGTTTACTCCTTGACGCAGTGGGCCTGGGTCTGACTCCGACCTGCGGCCCTTTGCGGCATATCACCCCCCCCCCTTTCATGTCTTCAGCTGTCCTGTCAATAAAGGCCTACGAATGCCCCAAAAAATAATCTTTAAAAAAAAAAAAAAAAAAAAAAAATATATATATATATATATATATATATAACAAATGGGCAAAGCAACAAAAAAACACAAAGACTTGACAAGACAAAGGCACCTACACCCTCAATTTGTAAATATCTCATTTTATCTATCCTAAAATACTTGCTTTTTAAATTTTTTGTCTTTTTTTAAAATCTTTTGTAGAGCACACTGCATTCATTGTATGGTTTTGTAAGAACGAGACAGTTAAAATCTACATTAAAACTAATTACCTTATGCTCTTTCTCAGATATAATAGGCAGGGGTAAGGTGCTGAGTTTATTCATGAAGTATATGTTTGGCAGGAAATAAAGTTGCTTTCACAGTCCTGTTATGAGAAAATTAGTCAGACCGCTGAGTAGAGCGATGAGAAAAAAAATCAAATATCACAATATTTGTGACAAAAAAACCTCAAAGTCGATACTGTGGCGATATTGTACTGTTTAGTGTGACTATTGATGCTTTTGATAAATAATGTGGATACAATGACTAAGTTGGTAAAGGCAACTAATAGAAAAGCTAGAACAGTATTGCAGCTTCTAAAACCAGGAAAAATATTATGCTATTACGATATCCAAAATCTAAAACATTATCTAGTGTCATATATTGATGTCGATATAATATTGATAGCCCAGCCCTACATCTGAGCATACAGTTTTATGGATTTGACCAGTCTTGAGACTTCTGCCTGTCAAGTCCCTGACTTTCCAGTTCTTCTTTGCCTTTGATACTGCAAACCAACTAAACTATATTCGTAACAAAGAATAGTTTATTTAAATATTCAAGCAAAACAACATTGGCTATTTTCCTCTCTTAATCAGCAAGGCTGCTATGTGCCGCTCTAACTTGACTTTATCCACACACAGAAACAAACCCAGTAAGAGACAGGGGAGAGTGGTACCAGAGGGAGAAAGATAGAATAAGAGAGAGCAGAGGAATTGGCAATGAGAGAGGGACATTTAGAGATGTTAACCAAACAGCTGCTAATTACACAGGAAACAAACACATAGCCAAGAAAAACGCACACTCTTTCTGACAGGGTTAATATGGCCAGTGATGGAAAAATAACAGCATTCACTAGGCAACCCAGTGTGTGGCAAGAGTTTGAGCATGTGTGACATGTATGTTTGCAAGCGTGTGTGTGTGTGTTTTTTGTGTGTGTGTCAGTCAATGAGTTTGTATGTGTACCACCTCTGTGTGAGTGTGGTTATTTTTGTGTATGTGTAAGCCTATTAACGGGACCATATAGGACCACTAAGAGTTAATATTCCATCACAAGTCTTTCTAATCTTCTTAGTGAGAGGGGAGAAAAAGAAAAGAGAAGAAAGATTAATATAAAGACAAGAATGTAAAAGGGAAGCTGGAAAAAAACTGCAAAGAAAGGAGGTGGCTAGTAAAATGTGAGTGATTTAAGATCCAGAGGGCAAGAGCTCAGACGCAGGTAAAGAACACCAAACAAAGAAAATTAGAAAAGGACAAAAAAGGGAAAAAGAAAACACATGGAAGGGGAGGGTGTAACAAGTATAAAAGGCCAAACTTCAAAGCATTAATGTTGGTCAAATAAAGTCACTTTAAAATCAAAGCAGATGACAACCACTAATGGCGTTTTTCCATTGATGGTAACAACTCGGCTCGACACGGCTTGACTCGCCTTTACTCGGTTCGACGCATTTTCGGTCGGTTTTCCATTGCAGATTGAGTAACGCCTCAGCGTGGCTGGTTACCATAGCTACGCGTGATGACGTAATTTTCAACGTGATTCACAACAGCACGTCGGCTACTTGCCAATGTTTTGTTTCAAAAGAAGCTAAAGGAAGCAACAAAAATCACCGCTAAAAAAAACAGGAGTTTGGGAATTCCGACGGTGTTCAGACGTCGACATGACTGTTGTTCGCCGACACCAAAGGTTAAGTTAAGTTTCCTGGTAACGTTAGCTAACATTTGCATGTGTTAGGGACCCCGATCAGTATTTACTATACGCTATATAAAGTACATGAACTTTAGCAACCATGATTACACACCAAAATATGTCTGCTGTGTACCGTTTGTGTTTCAGAGCATTAACGCTTTGCAAAACCGCCGCCGCAGACCGTCTGGTGGGCGATGACGGGTGAAATCTCTGGTTCTGACCTGCTGGGCTTCGTATAATCTTTATGAGAGTCATGGCTTATGACAATGACTGGGATGCATCTGGGACAGCAGTGCCGGGGGGGGACACTGTCACAGGGTGCAGGGGAAGAAGACCGGGATGTACGGGAGGGTTTGATGCGTTACTTGAATAGCTAAATAAAAACTTTTCTTTGATATATTGTCTTGTTTTTTTAAAGTAACAGTGTGCAATATTGGAAACAACATAAATCCCCTAACATATAGCCCTTAATATTGAACAGTTAAAGTGAGAATAGTGCAGGGAGTAGATAATCTGTCGGTGTCTGGCTAGATTTTTTTTTTTAAATGTCCCGTTTGTTCCGGACACACACTCCGCATTCTTGTCTGCTAAAAACGCAGCGATCCGACCAACCAGCAGCCTGCAGGTTTCCACGTCACCTTTTGGTATCGCATCAGCTCGCTTAGAACCTCGACTGAGGTAGTACGAAAAAAAGTACCTGGTAGCAGGTCCCAGGGACTTTTTTTCGTAATGGAAAACCAAAAAATGTGAGTAGAGTCGAGGCGAGTAGAGTAGATACCACACAATGGAAAAGCACCATAAGTTAGCAGAGCTTAACATGGCTATTAGACCCACAGAGCTAAAAAACAACAATGCTGTCTCAAATGACCACATCGTCACTATGTAGTGCTTAGACTGAAAGATGATGACAAAAGGAAAAAAATGACCAAATCATCTTAAAACTTATCAGCCTGAACATGGACTCAATTTAGTCATTTTTATTATTTTGTAGGACACTATGTTGCAAACGAGGGGGTCATTTGAGACTGATTCATAAACAGGTAGTAAGGTAATAAAGCAATAATGATAATGAATGCTGCAACGTAGTAGGGATTATGGTTTGGCGTAATGTTTAATGCTCTTGAAAAAACACACATAGCAAATGGCTGGTTAAGCATGAGGGATGTGTGTGTTGTTGTACGTGTAGACACAGGAGGCGTATTCAGCACCAGAGGCTTACAATCGCGGGCGACAAACTCATCGACTTTGATCGACAGATACATTTACCGTGTGATGCTGTTTTTATGGCCTTAAAATTAATATTAGAAAGTCCACAATCAAGCAACTCCAAAATGGACAAAAAGTTGTTTTGTCCATTGGAATTGTGGTTGAGGAAGAACATTCTGAAAGGATATGATGAGAAAGGGGAAATGGAGGGCACATCACACTCAGCAATATCCCAATTCAATGAAAGACTAGTATAGTGAAAGAGAGGAGCTTGAATTATGGCTAAACCCAAAGGTAGACATTGTCATTTATTTTATCCATATACCCAGTAACCCTGCTTTTTGGTCTTCTGTCGGGTTTTGCAACTGCTAAAACCTTTAACCGTTTATCCCTGGTTTGACTTTGGGCAAACACTTTGACAAGTTTGGGGAAGGTAAAAAGAACATTTTAATAAAGGAACGGAACAGAAATAAGGAAAGAGTTTAAAGGACAAATGAGGTCTTCATGTGTTGGACCTTGCCTCTGCTCTGACTGGCAGTCCTCCATCACACTATCAGGGGTAATCTGTAATCTACTGGAGGTTTGGCCTAAATTTCCAAAGGAGTCTGATTTCCTTCTCTAGGAGGGCTCACCCCATTCTGAGGGGAAGCTGGGGGCCTCCTTGAGCCAGCTGGCTGAGCTCAGGTGAGTACCAGCCAAGGTCTGGGATTCAGTCACTGAGACAGCTGTGGGACTGCTTCATTCACAAACCATGGTGAGTGTGTTCATAGTCTGAGAGTTAGTGAGGAAGCAGCGCTGCCTCACTTAAACTACTTGAATTGCCAGTAATGAGAGAGAAAGAGGGTACGTGAGACAGTTTGTATGTAGCTTTAATTTTTACATTGTGTGCGGGTGTGTCTATATATATATATATATATATATATATATATATATATATATATATATATATATATATATATATATATATATATATATGTGTGTGTGTGTGTGTGTGTGTTTGTGTGTTTGTACCTGTCCTTGCCGTTATGGATGCCCTGGCCCAGCGTGGCTCTCTCAGTCAGAGGAGAGTTCCGACTGCGACCAGTACCAGTGGACAGGATGCTATTCTGAATGTAGAGAAGAAGAAAATATGAAGAATGTTAAAAATATAAGAATGTCAAGGATTGTGGACAGAGTTAAAGACGGTGTGATCAGTGCAGTGGTCAGGAGGTTGAAATATTATTACTGGAACAGCACGGACGAGTGACCTTAATTGGCCAACATTAATTACATTTTAAACAAATCTGGCCTCAAGAGTAACAAATTTATTTTTCTGCAGTTAATCAAAATGAACTGTGCAATCGTGCAATTACAAAACCCATTTCATTTTCACCTCAAAAGAATTCTTGAATTGTCATTTAAAGGCACTGTACTCCCACACAGGTGTATTCCATTGCCCTGACACATTATCCATCTGCTCAGGTTTAGGTTGGGTGGGGCTATAATGGGAATTGCACAATTCAAGTCCACATACTAATAAAAATGATAAAAATCTAAGCTGTCCTTAGTCCGCCCACATAGACCTGAGAAAAGGTCTTATCAGGCAACTTAAATGAAAACTGCTGTGCAGGTGAACCATGGGTATTATAGTAAGGACTTTCACACTCACTTTTACACAAAATCTATGAATTTAGTAAGGAGACACAAAACAAATTCAAACACATGTCCTATCATTTCTTTAAACCGTAAAACACGTTTGTTGGTAGGTTTTATATTATGTATCTAGTTGGCTGACACTGCTGAGGACGTTATGACACAGCCCTGGGTTCCCAATTGGTGCCAACTGAGTGGATGACAAAGCTGGGTGATACTGAGAAAATAAAAAAGGCACTTTCACAAAAGACATTTTGACATGGCACTGAAGGACAACCTCAGGTGTAAATAGTAAAATGAATCGTGACTTAATTGCATTCAGCCGTTTCAGTTTTAAGACCCTTGGTATTGTAGATGCTGGCTCATTGTCACACTGGTATGGCTTACTGGGACACTTAAATGAAGAAATCATTTACTTGTAGCACCTTTGCTTTTCTTACTACGAGACAAAGTGTCTGCTGTGAAAAAGGTCTACAGTTTTGCCTCAACACGAAGATAAACACAATATGACAATATTTTGGGTGTGTATAACTAATGCACTTAAACTAGACAAATAAAAAAAAGTCCAGAAATTGGCATTGAATAACTAATGTTGTGAGGCAAGGAAAAGGCCTCATTTGAGATGACCAAAAACCCAAACATGGTATATATATAAAAGACCATCATAATAATATGGCCATTTATTTCAATGAGCTTAATTATTAACTGACATCTGTTTTGATCTTTGAACCATAGATTAAGATAATATATGGCTGATGTTAGCTTACACTAAAGAACAACAACGTCTCCCAATTAAAGTTGGGAACCACAACTTACAAATATACTAATTTGAACGCGCTTTTGATAGAAATTGTTTGTTGCAAGTATTATGTAAGCAGTGTTTTTGTCTCACGGTGGAGGGCGTGGCGCTCTTCTTGCGGTCAGAGGGGACCAGAGGACTGGCCGGCACCTTGGTAGTGGAGCTGCCTGAACCTTTTCTCCCAGAATCCTCCCCTGCAGTCCGGTTGTCTGATTGACCCCCCCCTCTTAGAGTAGGAGCCTAGAAAAAGCATGCATGCATCAGAAAAGGACATCACTTGCTGTGCTCTGACCTGAGGACCCCCCTTCATACAGGTGTCCACAAAAGAAATGTGGGACTCAAGAGGAACCTTTTAACCTATCATAGCTTTTTAAGGAATTATTTTCTCCACCTGCCTCACGGTGGCAGAACCGGAGACCAACCCAGCATACATCAGGTTGAAGTCGTCATATGACTATATAACGACTATAAATGTATTTAAAACATAACTGAACAATCTGCTGGTAGGTCATTTCCAACCATGACCTCCTGACAAGTGACCATCTCAATATAATGCCAATATAATCTCCGTCCACTGCTGCTAACCCTCTCGCACACACACCAACTTCGCCCCCTTCCTCTCAGACACACACACCAATCTCACCCTGCTCGGTGGCTCTGCGGTTCTGAGGCTTCTGGTTGGACGACACACTGCGCTGTACCTTAGAGAGGCAAGATGGACACAGGTCATTGTGGTATTCTTTATGTCACAGAGGGTGGTTGTAAGGATGCTAGCAGAAGCTGCATTAACAGTCACTGTTAATCTATAGAGCCATTCACACAGCCTACAACACTGCAGAGTTCAAGCATCCGGGGGAAGACACTGTTTGCTGTGGTTCACATTTACCTGTACAGTATGTAGGTCAACAATCTAAAGCCTAAAAAATGAGCTACAAGTGCCTTTGGTAGATATATGAGGTCAAGTCAGTGCACTTGTGTCACTGGCTGGAGACTGGCTGGAGACTTCATTATGTGTTAGCAGAAGACATTATGTGTTCTCATTGTACCTTGTGAGGCGGGGAGGGAGCATTTATGTTGCTTACATCACTTCCTGGCCGGGCCTTGATTCCACTTTCATCCAGCTGAGGGGAAGAAGAAAAACACAAATCTGAATACATGGTTATCAGAAGGAGACACAGGGAGACTGTGGTGTGGGTACAACAAACACAAAAGGACTAAAAATAATGGTTTTATTTAATAGTGGTGTTAAGAGAACAATGACGTGTTTTGAGCATAAATATATGCGATCAAATTCAGAGATGACAACAAATTGCATGTTCTGATGGCTTGCATGCAAAATAAAAGTGAAGCCCTACATTTTCTTGTATATAATGAACTTACAGTTTCCTGTAAAACATCAGTGTAACTACAGTTAAGAGAGCTCTGACAAACCCAAAAATAACTGGCATGGTACTATGTAAAATAAAGGCTGAAGGTATGAGAAAGAAACAGCGTACCTCAGAATTCCTAAAGTCCAATAGCAGGTATGCAGCCATCACATCATTGTACTTCTGGTTCACCAGCGAGTCCTGGATCTCTTCTTGAGAGAATCCCATTGTCAGCATGATGTCTGCAACCCCAAATTTTAAATTAGAACTTCCTGCTAGTCCATAATTCTTCTTAAAATAAAATGTCCTCGTTCGTGACTGGTGCAAAAAATATTTGTACTCAAGTGTGGCTGTGCGTGGGTGAAGAAAGAAATAAATTTACCAATTTTGCGAGCTGTTCCGTTCCTACCTGTCCGCCTGGGGTCCTTATAATCTGGCTGGGGTTCAATGTAGGGTTTAAGTTCTTCCTCCTCGTGGCCCACATTCATCCACCGGTCCCTCATTATCTGCTGCTGGGAGCAAGCCACACAGATAGATGCAGTGAGACATGAGATGTCAAAGACAATAGAGGGCCACAAAGCAGAGGAGGGAGAAAAGGTTAAGGTATGAGAGAGGAGAAAGAGATTATTACTCAAGATCAATTGGCAACACAATGGAAGAGTCAGCATAAGTCAGCTAAACACGACGTTATTCATCTGTTTACTCAACAATATTCAGTTTTTCTAATGGGCATAGTCATGTTTGTTTTATTTGTAATATGCAAATGAATCTTCCTTAAGTAAAAAAGGGGTGTGACCTTTAGCAAACAGGCTCTAAATTGAAGGACTTAGAATTTAACTCCTAAACTAACAAGTATTTACTATGTCTTTGAAAAGCCCTTTACACTTCAGTAACAAACTCATATAGCTGGTGAAGCAAGTCCAGGTGTACAGTATAGTACTATATGCGCTTCATACACCATTAAATTAGCAAATTAACACGCACTGGTCTACCTATAAAGAGATGACAATGATCAGTCAATAATTTTAATGGTAGATTTATGTGAACAGTGAGAAACAGAATAACAACAAAATCCAGAAAAACACATGTCAAAAATATTATAAATTGATTTGCATCAATAAGCATAATAAGGAAAATATGTGAATATTTGACCCTTCTGCAAAACATGACTTAGTACTTGGTGGCAAAACCCTTGTTGGCAATCACAGAGGGCAGACGTTTCTTGTAGTTGGCCACCAGGTTTGCACACATCTCAGGAGGGATTTTGTCCCACTCCTCTTTGCACATCTTCTCCAAGTAATTAAGGGTTCGACTTTGGCAACTCAAACCTTCAGCTCCCTCCACAGATTTTCTATGGGATTAAGGTCTGGAGACTGGCAAGGCCACTCCAGGACCTTAATGTGCTTCTTCTTGAGCCACTCCTTTGTTGCCTTGGCCGTGTGTTTTGGGTCATTGTCATGCTGGAATACCCATCCATGACCCATTTTCTATGCCGTGGCTGAAGGAAGGAGGTTCTCACCCAAGATTTGACGGTACATGGCCCCATCCATCATCCCTTTGATGCGGTGAAGTTGTCCTGTCCTCAGAAAAACACCCCCAAAGCCTAATGTTTCCACCTCCATGTTCGACGGTGGGGATGGTGTTCTTGGGGTCATAGGCAGCATTCCTCTTCCTCCAAACACGGCAAGTTGAGTTGAGGCCAAAGAGCTCCATTTTGGTCTCATCTGACCACAACACCCAGTTGTCCTCTGAATCATTCAGATGTTCATTGGCAAACTTCAGACGGGCATGTACAGTGCCTTGCGAAAGGGTTCGGCCCTCTTGAAGTTTTCAACCTTTTGACACATTTTAGGCTTCAAACAAAGATATACATTTTTTATTTTTTGTGAAGAATCACCAACAAGTGGGACACAATTGTGAAGTGGAACGAAATCTATTGGATATTTTAAACTTTTTTAGCAAATAAAAAACTGAAAAGTGGTGCGTGCAAAATGATTCGGCCCCCTTGCGTTAATACTTTGTAGAGCCACCTTTTGCTGCGATTACAGCTGCAAGTCGCTTGGGGTATGTCTATCAGTTTTGCACATTGAGAGACTGACATTCTTGCCCATTCTTCCTTGCAAAACAGCTCGAGCTCAGTGAGGTTGGATGGAGAGCGTTTGTGAACAGCAGTTTTCAGCTCTTTCCACAGATTCTCGATTGGATTCAGGTCTGGACTTTGACTTGGCCAGACTAACACCTGGATACATTTATTTGTGAACCATTCCTTTGTAGATTTTGCTATATGTTTGGGATCATTGTCTTGTTGGAAGATAAATCTCCGTCACAGTTTCAGGTCTTTTGCAGACTCCAACAGGTTTTCATCCAGAATGGTCCTGTATTTAGCTGCATCCATGTTCCCCTCAATTTTAACCATCTGAAGAAAAGCAGGCCCAAACCATGATGCTGCCACCACCATGTTTGACAGTGGGGATGGTTTGTTGAGGGTGATGAGCTGTGTTGCTTTTCCGCCAAACATATCATTTTGCATTGTGGCCAAAAAGTTCGATTTTGGTTTCATCTGACCAGAGCACCTTCTTCCACACGTTTGGTGTGTCTCCCAGGTGGCTTGTGGCAAACTTTAGACGAGACTTTTTATGGATATCTTTGAGAAATGTCTTTCTTCTTGCCACTCTTCCATAAAGGCCAGATTTGTGCAGTGTACGACTGATTGTTGTCCTATGGACAGACCGATCCCACCTCAGCTGTAGTTCTCTGCAGTTCATCCAGAGTGATCATGGGCCTCTTGGCTGCATCTCTGATCAGTCTTCTCCTTGTCTGAGCTGAAAGTTTAGAGGGACGGCCAGGTCTTGGTAGATTTGCAGTGGTCTGATACTCCTTCCATTTCAAAATGATCGCTTGCACAGTGCTCCTTGGGATGTTTAAAGCTTGGGAAATCTTTTTGTATCCAAATCCAGCTTTAAACTTCTCCACAACAGTATTATGGACCTGCCTGGTGTGTTCCTTGGTCTTCATGATGCTCTCTGCGCTTTCAACAGAACCCTGAGACTATCACAGAGCAGGTGCATTTATACAGAGACTTGATCACACACAGGTGGATTCTAACATTGGATCATTCAGAGATCCTAGCTGAACTTCTGGAGTAAGTTTGCTGCACTGAAAGTAAAGGGGCCGAATAATTTTGCACGCACCACTTTTTAGTTTTTTATTTGCTAAAAAAAAGTTTAAAATATCCAATAGATTTCGTTCCACTTCACAATTGTGTCCCACTTGTTGGTGATTCTTCACAAAAAATACACATTTTATATCTTTATGTTTGAAGCCTGAAATGTGTCAAAAGGTTGAAAAGTTCAAGGGGGTTGAATACTTTTGCAAGGCACTGTATATGTGCTTTCTTGAGTAGGGGGACCTTGCGGGCGCTGTAGGATTTCAGTCCTTCACGCCGTAGTGTGTTACCAAATGTTTTCCTGGTGACTATGGTCCCAGCTGCCTTGAAATCATTGACAAGATCCTCCAGTTTAGTTCTGGGCTGATTCCTCTCTGTTCTCATGACCACTGCAACTCCACAAGGTGAGATCTTGCGTGGAGCTCCAGGCCGAGGGAGATTGACAGTTCTTTTGTGTTTCTTCCATTTGCGAATAATTGCACCAACCGTTGTCACCTTCTTATCAAGCTGCTTGGCAATGGTCTTGTAGCCCATTCCAGACTTGTGTAGGTCTAGACTTGTCCCTGACATCCTTGGAGAGCTCTTTGGTTTTGGCCATGGTGGAGAGTTTGGAATATGATTGATTGATTGCTTTTGTGGTGAGGTGTCTTTTATACAGGTAACAAGCTAAGATTAGGAGCACTCCCTTTAAGAGTGTGCTCCTAATCTCAGCTTGTTACCTGTCTTATTATGTCTTATTATTCTGTCTCTCATTGTTCAAATAAATCTACCATTAAAATTATAGACTGATCATTTCTTTGCCAGTGGGCAAATGTACAAAATCAGCAGGGGATCAAATACTTTCATCCACATCCAGTTTAGTTTGAAGATAAAAAACAAAAATAATAACCATAATAATAATTTTTAACAAAGTTTAACTATAATAGACTCAAGATCCTTCAATGCTTTGTGTCAAACCTAATTGGTTTATTTATTTATTCAGCATACCTCGAGGCTGCCTCTTTTGGAGGGGTTCAGAATGAGGAACTTTTTGAGCAAGTTTTCACAGTCGGTGGACATGTAGAACGGAATCCTGTATTTACCACGTAGGACGCGCTCTCTCAGTTCCTAGAGATGGACAAAGACATGAAAAGTCAGCAGCAGACTCTAAATACCTACATTCAAACATACACACAATCCTTTTTCACTCACATCCTTAGATTCTGTCAAAGGGTAGCAACCTCTCATTGATGTGTAGACTCCAGCCAAGACTATACATTTCAAAATGCAAAGATTCTATCTCAGTCGTAGTATAGTTTGGGGTGACATTACCAAAGCATATTGTTCACACACTTCCTGGTATTTTTGATGATTAGAATTTCTTAATTAATATTGAGATGACAATAAAAAAAAAAGATATATTGTGCAGCGCTAGTACATTTTGCTATTTATTTTGGTGTGTGCATCAATTTGACACATTTAAAAGAATGCCTTTTATTGTAGAGAGTGAAATCAGAAAACATTGAGGCTTCAATCTGTTAAATGAATAGTAAGAGCAGTAATGAGGTGTTAAACAAAACTCCACACAGCAGGAGTCCAAAGACATAGTTGAGGCATGGTAATATCAATATCATCACATTCAATGTTATATCGCCCACCAAAAATGTGTCTGCACTTCCAAAGTGACTCATGTGCGTACTGGGTGAATGCAGAGGTGATTGGTGGTAGGAATATTTGTGAATAACTATAGTTCCCAGAGAGCATTACATCATATTTGTTTGTTGCATCAAACCACCAAACCCCATTTGAAGAGAAAGTACTTGGGTTGACATTTAAAATCACTTTTACACATTCATTCTATGTGGAGTTTAGTTTCTGCTTTCTGTAGGCCAGGAGGAACAGAAACCAGCAGGACAAATACTACTACCACCCACAGAATACAGACGTCTGCATTATATAGCCTGTGCACTAGAGTGCGGATCGGGCCGGATTTTTCTGTCTGAGCCCGGCCCACGTCCGACAGAGCAGTAACCGAACCCGACCCCGACAGGCATTAAGATATTTATGTCCGAGCCCGATGTAGCTTAATACGCACGTCGTTCGTTGTCACAGCTAGTTTAACAAATTTCCGCACACAGGAAGACGGATGTTAGGGTAATATTTGACATTTATTTGAATCCAAAAACGAACATTTGCATCAGGTGAAACAGGCCCATTGGTTACCTACATAATAAGCTGTTTTAAATTCAAAATGTTCAATGCCTTATCGCGCTGATGTGACCAAGCCCGACCCGAACCCGAGCATCCTTTCTAAAAATCTGTTCGAACCCGGCCCGACCCGTCGGGTCCCATCGGGCTCGGGTCGGGTATCCATCCTCTAGTGTGCACGCACACACAGCCACACACACTCCTGACCTTGAGGTTCTGTCCATCAAAGGGCAGCGAGCCGCTAACAAGCGTGTAGAGGATCACCCCCAGGCTCCAGACGTCCACCTCCGGCCCATCGTACTTCTTTCCCTGGAAGAGCTCTGGGGCAGCATAAGGTGGAGAGCCACAGAACGTGTCCAGCTTGTTCCCCAGAGTGAATTCATTACTGAAGCCAAAGTCTGCTATCTTGATGTTCATGTCTGCGTCCAGCAGCAGGTTCTCTGCCTGCAGACAGATCGTGTGGGAGAGAGAGGAAACAAGAACATACAGAGAAAAGATTTTAAATATGCTAGGAGTCTTTCTTTTTTTACTGAATACATGTGTAACAAAGATTTTCTATGACATACAAATGAGGTTGAAGATGATATATTACACAGTTGCCTGAAACACAATTCTCTGGGAAAAAGAAAACTCTGCTGGCAAAGGGGAGCTGCCACAGTTTATTCCTGTGTGTTTGTATCCCTCAGCCTAAAGTGAGCCAGTGAGAAAGGAGGCTGGGGTTGCCTAGCAACAGGTGCACTCTCCTTTTCACTTGCTCTGAATACTCTGGCGCTTCTGTGTGTTTGAGTGTGTGTGTGTGTGTGTGTGTGTGTGTGTGTGTGTGTGTGCGTGTGTGTGTGTGCGTGTGCGTGTGTGTGCGTGTGCGTGTGCGAGGTGTGTGTGTGTGTGTGTGTGCACATTAAATCCAACACTGACATCATCTCTCACCTAAGAAGTAAATGAAGACTGGCTTCTCATTTTTTGCCAACAAATGCAATCATCTATGGCTAATTAACATAAACACTTTAAGTTGGCCAAATAACTAAATTAAACTAAGGGCCAAAAGTATAGTAGACAGAAGTATAAACCATAACCAGACAGTTTTTTGTTCCAGAATGAAAATCTTCCGAATTTAATGGACTTTCTTCCTAGGGTGAAGATCTGTAAACCTCCTGAGTTGTATTCAAATTTTGAACGTTTTGGAAATCTGCAAAAGAATTCTGAGGAATTCTGCGTCCCTGACCATGAGCCATGCTGGTTTTTCATATTGGGAAGCAAACAAAGTGATTTTAGTCTTGCTGTGCTGCAGGCTCATCCAAATTTGCTGTTGCAGTCTAGACTAGAACTAAGCATGTGCTGGATTTCAAAATAAAAGAGTGATTAGGATAATGTGCAGGATGGTACGCATTATAATAATGAGAACTTTCTGTCCTCTTTTTCTGTCAGCATTTCCCATGCTGCCTTTTTTGTAAATGCCAACCCTCATTGCCTGTTAGAAGATATATATATTTAGAAAATGCTGCATGACCTTGTTCAAAACATTGAAAATGTTTATTAAAAAGTCAGAAATAACCATGACTGGAAAAACTACTTTGAGATGAGAGGTTACTGTGTGGTTACTGTTCCAGTAATCATGATAATGACTTGTCTACAGGTCTCCCTGCTGGCACAATAAGAGGATTTATAACTCTGCATAATACCAGAAACCAAAGTGACCTGGAAGCATTACACGGGAAGGAAAATATACGAGAAGAGAAAGAATGAGAAGATTATCCAATAGGGAACACAATTCAAGAATTGCGTAGAAAAACAAGTGTGGGTGTATGGGTACATGTGTTTAAGCACTAGCACTCAAAGAGGGACATTATATCATGACATGGGGGCGCAGAGAGAGAGAGAGAGAGAGAGAGAGAGAGAGAGAGAGAGAGAGAGAGAGAGAGAGAGAGAGAGAGAGAGAGAGAGAGAGAGAGAGAGAGAGAGAGAGAGAGAGAGAGAGAGAGAGAGAGAGAGAGAGAGAGCGCTTAGATACTCGATTTGACACTTGAATTCAATATGTGTGTGTTCTCACCTTGAGGTCTCTGTGTACTATACACTTCTGATGGCAATACTGCACTGCTGACACAATCTGGAGAGTGAGAAAATGAGTGAGAGAGAGAGAGAAAGGATGACAAGAGGGATGGGTTGAAAGGAAGTAAAAGACACAGATCTCTTCATTAGGACTTCATCAGGAATAAAATCATGAGGAATTATTAGGAACGCAAAATGTAAGCAATAAATTAAGTAAATACTTTAATATTTTTTATCCAAAATTAAATCAAAATAAGCCTGTCCCTCAAAAGTGCAGTCTCTGTTTCCTCTACAACTGACACAAAGTTTATAGATCTGTAAAGAGGCAATACACTTTTAATATTGATCTACCAAGCCTTAAAACAGCAGCACATACACAAATAACTAAAAATTACACAAACTAATAGGGATTTTCTCCAACACACACAAACCTGTCTGAATTTGGCACGGGCTTCTTTCTCCTTCATCCTTCCATGGGCCACCAAGTAATCAAAGACCTCTCCTGGGAGATGAGAGAAAGAGTTGGAGAGCAGATTTAGTGTTGGAACCTGATACTTGTCTCCTAAAGCTTAGGTCAATGGGACATTCAACTAAGTATTGTCCTTTAAAAATTAAATATGGGTACTTACATTAAATACTTTATAATAAAAAAAATATATATATATTAAAACATGTTTTATAAAAAAATATATATATATTTTCAAATTAACAATGTCTAATTTTCAATGCAAAGGGGATACAGATGGTCACTAACTAATAACCAAAGGAAACCAAACAAATCAAATAAAAACAGTTTATTTCTGATAACATCTCCTCTAGACAAAGTACTAAATACTGAAGAGTCTGTACATTAAGATGGGAGGTAGTTTTTTTTAAATTTGGGAACCATCTGAAACAAAACATACAGAGTGCAAAGCCTCAAGGGGAATGATTTCACAGTGACACGCACTTACCTCCACTAGCATACTCCATTACCAGGTACAAAGTCTTCTCTGTCTCTATCACCTCAAAGAGCTTGACTGGAGGTGGAGAGAGAAGACGGTGGATTAGAGGGGGAGGGTAAAGGAAAAGGGAGATGGGGCAAAAAAGGCCAGGACAGTAAGAATGAAAGCAAAAATAAACAGATAAGAGATAAAAGCACAGATTTTTATG
The DNA here is from genome assembly GCA_026937815.1 of Etheostoma perlongum. NCBI lineage: Eukaryota > Metazoa > Chordata > Actinopteri > Perciformes > Percidae > Etheostoma > Etheostoma perlongum. The sequence continues at coordinate 7,680,870 of CM049389.1, forward strand.
ATTTGGGTTGAATACATGACCTTGAAACACCAATTAAGGTTGGTGCTCAGTGAGTGACGATGACGTTTCAGCATGACTCACCTATGTTGGGGTGATTCAACATCTTCATAATCCTCACCTCCCGAAAGAGCTGCGAGAAAAGAAATCAAAATGTCAGTGTGAATGTGTGTGTTGTTACGAGTTACATTTATATTGTACGAGTTTATGTGCAAATTGCTATCTATTAATTTGGCATGCATGTGTTCATCAAAATTGCAATCTTATTTGTGTCAATGCAAAGACACCAGAATCAATACTTCCAGTAAGGTAAAATTACACTAAAAACCCAAACATGTACTTCCTGTTTATGAGCATGTGGCTCAAACTACTAGTATACTAGCACTATCCAATGTCTGGCACAATTCAGGATTTCAGAGCTAAACAAACAATTCCCTCAGTTACTTGTAAGTCTGACATAAGTCAAAGCACTTCAAGTCTAGCTCAGTGCCATCCAGTCTCTGTGGTTAAGGCGTGAAGAGGCGCTTTTTTCCACTGACTCAGCAGATAAGGTCAAACTAGGCTTACTGGAAAATTATCTGAGAGACACACTGTAGACAGACAGAACAACTGTTATCCTTGAAAGTAATGCAACCAACTTTTTTAACCCTCCTGTTGTCCTTGGGTCAAATTTGCCCCGTTTTTAAAAGTTTCTACTCAAGAAATGTGAGATTCTTTTATCCAAATTGTCCAAAAATTACATGGATGGTTCCATATAACGCGTCTTACAAGTTAAACAAAGGATCAGTTCAGTACTTTATTGAATTCTGGGTGTTTTATTTCCTCCCAAAAAACATTGACAAAAGAATAATGATATAATTTCATAAAAATTAGTTTTTTTGACCATGAATTCAAAAAATAAACTAGTGGCAATATATTAGTTTATACTGTGATGAGTACAGTATGCTGATGGTAGTGTTACAAAAATGAATAAAATGTTGAAAGAAAGCGGCAAAAAGCGATAATAAAGTGTCTCGAAAGCGTCAAAAAAGTGTCTACAAAGCATCAAAAAAGTGTGTTAAAACACAACTTCAACATGTGTTGCCGCTAACATTATATTTATAAATTATATTCATTATAGTATATTAGGGGGCAGCCTGCCCCTCAATATAATGGATTGGCATTTGCATGCATCCTGTGTGTGTGGCTGAGTGTTTATTTGTCACTGTATTTATATGTTGGCCCTGTCAGTGTCTTTGTCATGTCTAAACATTTCCTTGCCATGTGCTCTGTGTATCTGCATTTGCAAGTATGTATTCAATGCCGAATGTCTGCGGATGCATGAGTGTTTGGTGTATGTGTGTGTGAGTATGCAAGCATACAGCACATGGTTAGAGTGTGTGCGTGTAAGTGGACAGACCCCACCCTGCCACGATCAAAAGAAGTAATTGCAGCTTGTTTCCTGTAATTAAAACTCTCTCCAAAAACGAGACCACTTCAGAAAGAAAAAAGAGAGAGAGAGAGAGAGAGAAAGACAGACAGAATGAGTGCAAAAGAAAGGAAGAGCAAAAGAGAAAGATGTGGGGCAGGAAGAGTGACTTAAAAATTACTTCTGAGAAAACTGGATAAGAAGGACTGAGGTTTGGATTCTGTGCCCCTGTGTGTGTGTGTGTGTGTGTGCGTGCGCGCACGCGTGCGTGCGTGTATGTATGTACAGTGAGGAAAATAAGTATTTGAACCACCCTGCTATTTTGCAAGTTCTCCCACTTAGAAATCATGGAGGGGTCTGAAATTGTCATCATAGGTGCATGTCCACTGTGAGAGACATTATCTAAAAAATTAAAGTCCAGAAATCACAATGTATAATTTTTTAACTATTTATTTGTATGATACAGCTGCAAATAAGTATTTGAACACCTGAGAAAATCAAATTTAATATTTGGTACAGTAGCGTTTGTTTGGAATTCCAGAGGTCAAACATTAACTGTAGTTTTTCACCAGGTTTGCACACACTGCAGAAGGGATTTTGGCCCACTCCTCCACACAGATCTTCTCTAGATCAGTCAGGTTTCTGGGCTGAGAAACACAAAGTTTGTGCTCCCTCCAAAGATTCTCTATTGGGTTTAGGTCTGGAGATTGGCTAGGCCACGCCAGAACCTTGATATGCTTCTTCCAGAGCCACTCCTTGGTTATCCTGGCTGTGTGCTTCGGGTCATTGTCATGTTGGAAGACCCAGCCTTGACCCATCTTCAATGCTCTAACTGAGGGAAGGAGGTTGTTCCCCAAAATCTCGCAATACATGGCCCCGGTCATCCTCTCCTTAATACAGTGCAGTCGCCCTGTCCCATGTGCAGAAAAACACCCCCAAAGCATGATGCTACCACCCCCATGCTTCACAGTAGGTATGGTGTTCTTGGGATGGTACTCCTCTTTCTTCTTCCTCCAAACACGGTTAGTGGAATTATGACCAAAAAGTTCTATTTTGGTCTCATCTGACCACATGACTTTCTCCCATGACACCTCTGGATCATCCAAATGGTCACTGGCAAACTTAAGATGGGCCTTGACATGTGCTGGTTTAACTCTTTGGTGCCGGATGCTTCGCGACGACACATCTACCGCCTGGTTACTGCGTTGCGCAACTTTGAACCTCCCGCCGGCTGCTGCGTGGCGCAGCACAGCATTTTGTATTCGTCAGTCTTTTCATGACGCGTGCAGCAGTGAACGCACTGTCATTGGTTCAAATACACATGAGGCGGGTCTTGTTGGCCATTTAAAGCCATGTGACCACTAAAATGTACTGTAGTTTGCTGAAAATCATGTCAATCAACCAGACATACATGTGCGTTTGTTTATGATTTTTTGAGTAACGAGCGAGACAATGGCTCCGACAGAGGAGGATTTTGACTGGCGGTAGACGTGTCGGCGCGAAGCATCCGGCACAAACGGGTCCCGTTTGTCATTGCCCTCGCTGTCAAAATCCTCCTCTGTCGGAGTCATTTTCTCGCTCGTCTCTCAAAAGAGATAAACAAACGCACGTGTATGTCTGGTTGATTGACATGATTTTCAGCAAACTACAGTACATTTTAGTGGTCACATGGCTTTAAATGGCCAACAAGACCCGCCTCATGTGTATTTGAACCAATGACAGTGCGTTCTCTGCTGCACGCGTCATGAAAAGACTGACGAATAAAAAATGCTGTGCCACGCAGCAGCCGGCGGGAGGTTCAAAGTTGCGCAACGCAGTAACCGGCGGTAGATGTGTCGTCGCCAAGCATCCGGCACCAAAGAGTTAAGCAGGGGAACCTTCCGTGCCATGCATGATTTCAAACCATGACGTCTTAGTGTATTACCAACAGTAACCTTGGAAACGGTGGTCCCAGCTCTTTTCAGGTCATTGACCAGCTCCTCCCGTGTAGTTCTGGGCTGATTTCTCACCTTTCTTAGGATCATTGAGACCCCACGAGTTGAGATCTTGCATGGAGCCCCAGTCCAAGGGAGATTGACAGTCATGTTTAGCTTCTTCCATTTTCGAATGATTGCTCCAACAGTGGACCTTTTTTCACCAAGCTGCTTGGCAATTTCCCCGTAGCCCTTTCCAGCCTTGTGGAGGTGTACAATTTTGTCTCTAGTGTCTTTGGACAGCTCTTTGGTCTTGGCCATGTTAGTAGTTGGATTCTTACTGATTGTATGGGGTGGACAGGTGTCTTAATGCAACTAATGACCTCAAACATGTGCATCTAATTTAGGATAATAAATGGAGTGGAGGTGGACATTTTGAAGCAGACTAACAGGTCTTTGAGGGTCAGAATTGTAGCTGATAGACAGGTGTTCAAATACTTATTTGCAGCTGTATCATACAAATAAGTAAAAAAAATCATACATTGTGATTTCTGGATTATTTTTTTAGATTATGTCTGTTGCAGTGGACATGCACCTACGATGACAATTTCAGACCCCCCCATGATTTCTAAGTGGGAGAACTTGCAAAATAGCAGGGTGTTCAAATACTTATTTTCCTCACTGTATGTATGTATGTATGTATGTATGTATGTATGTATGTATGTGTGTGTGTGTGTGTGTGTGTGTGTGTGTGTGTGTGTGTGTGTGTGTGTGTGTGTGTGTGTGTGTGTGTGTGTGTGTGTGTGTGTGTGTGTGTGTGTGTGTGTGTGTGTATGAGACCCACCTTCTGCAAACTGGAGGAGTTGAGCTGTGTCTTATCAATGATCTTTACAGCCACCTAGAAACAAAACATGTATTTTTACACTTATATTAACTACATAATTAAACTTGCTGCAGTGGGTTTGACGCATCTCGCTCAAACAAACCTGCACACACAGCCAGCCAGCCCCACACACACACACACACAGTGTCTTGAAGAATTAAGCGATACAACACAATCACAGCAGGCAACAGTTGCATAATAGGGCAGTATTAAGACAGGAACACACACACACAAAGCTGAAGCACGGTTTATACTCGTGCCATAATGAGGTCTATAGTTCATAATAACAGTGGACAGCAACAAGGGAGATGAAGAGAGAGATAAAACACAGCAAAGGAGAAAGAGAAATAAGGGGAGAAGAATAAAAATAGAGAAACAGATGGGAGAGATTCAAAGTGAGATATATAGAAAAAAGGGGGATGAAACGGAACACAAGAAAAGAGTATATAAAGAGAAAGGTGAGGGAAACAAAGAATCATGTCTTAGCAAGGACACAGGAAGGGATGTATACTTCTTTCTCTCATATGCGTCTTTTACTGTCAACCAACTCATTTCTTTCAATCCTCTTTCTGGTTGGGCTTGTATGTCCGACCCTTTCATGCCTTCTGAATCTCCCTTGTTTTCATTGTGTGCGTGTGTGTGTGTGTGAGAGTCACATTGAGTGTTATCAGGGTGTCAGGCACAGAGCTGTCACACATTGACAGAGCCCGCCCACCCCTCTCTCCCTCTTGTTCTCTCACACACAGACCAAGAGTGGGCCTTAGACAGACCCCAGCATGGGCTCACTCTAGACACAGCTTTCCCCTTAAAGAGACAGACCACTACATTACATCACATCTGGAATATACAGTAAGGCAGAGACATTTAGGCTTCTCTATTCAAGCTGACAATAGCAATCTAATCTCCTGCAGCAGATGTACAGTCTCCAAAGCCAAGGAAGCCCAGGATCAGACCAGACCTACTGTGCATCACAGCGTGAACCTTCCCCTATCATCAGCAACCGGGAAGGAAGATTAACGTTTAGTCTGAACATTTATAGTGTTTTTCTACTTTTGTGTGTGTGTGTGTGTACACATGCCTACCTCTTTTCCAGTGAGTACGTGTCGTGCCAGTTTGACCTTGGCGAAGTTGCCTTTGCCAATGGTTTTTAGCAACCGATAGTTACCAATGTGCGGCTGGTCATCTGTTGTGGTCGTGGCAACGGAGTTCCGACATCGCGGCATGCTAGAGCGACCGGATGACTTAGTCTCCTGAGAAGAGAGACGGCAATACGTAAACATAGGAGGACATGACTTGTAGGCAGACAGTAATAGAAAGTCACAGTAAAAATGTGCCCAGAGCAAAAACAAATGAAAAGTGCTATCCGCAGTCCTAAACACTTTGTTAAAACCTTATCTATTCCTTAATTGACTTCATCTCCATTTCATGTTTAGTGCCACTGACACCATTTTACATTTCAGGAGTTGAGAGACATTTCTCTCTTAGAAGAGTAGAGATTCATTAATCCGCAAAAGTGACACGATTAACAAAAAACACATTAATATTATGCTTTTAAGACAAAACAAGGTTGGGAAACTCTATACACACCTCGGCAACATGGCTGCCTCTTGCTATTGAAGCAACAAACACAATCTCGTTAAAATTATGGTTTTAACTTCAAATGCTGTGGCAATACATCTTCAAAGCATTCAGCTCAGTCCTAACTATGATATGATATAATTACAACACTGACATTTTTATATATGTTTAAAATGACCCTTAACCCTCATGTTGTCCTCGGGTCAAATTGACCCATATTACCCAAAATAACATGATTGATTCCACAGAATGCTCTTTGGCAATTACAAATCTCTACTTTCATTAATTTTGGGGGGGTCTTATTTCATTTTATAGCATTTGAAAAAAATTGGTTTTAAAGTGTTGAAATTCCAGTCTTTGGTTAAATAAATAGTAAAATTAAAAAACATTAAAAGTTGACATATTCCAGTCTTTGATTATCCATCAACATACATTCCTTTAATTTTAGTCTAAATAATTCCTAATTTCTGCTTTTCTAACTCAACCATTAGGTACCAATTTCCTAAAAATTAGGTTTATTGACCATAAATTCAAAAAATAACTGTAAAACAAAAGTGAATAAAAGTGTTTCAAAAAAAGTGACAAACATTGAAAAACATTAAAATTGAAAAGTTTAAAACTTTGATTATCCATCAACATATGTTCAATTTTTAATTTTAGTTAAATAATTTTTAATTTCTGCTTTTCTAACTCAACCATTAGGTACCAATTTCCTAAAAATTAGGTTTATTGACCATAAATTCAAAAAATAACTGTAAAACAAAAGTGAATAAGTTAGTGTTACGTAGTGTTGAATGTCAAAAAAAGTGACAAACATTGAAAAAAGGGACAAAATGTAAGAAAAAGTTTAAAACATTGATTAAAAAGCGTCAAAAGTGTTGATGTTCAATTTTGACGGGAAGACAACACAAGGGTTAACATTTTTTTTGCAATTTGCAAATGCTGTCCATGACATGGTGCTCTTTGGATGGTATGCTATTCCAGAATTACTGGCATACATGCCTTCGGTTTCTTTTCTTTTTTAATGGATTAGAAACTGTCAGCAGAGAAATGGCCTACAGAGCTAAAGCTAGTAGCGTGTTTCAAAATCTGCATTCTAATCTGGTAGCAGGATTAAGATGGAGACTTGGAACAGCCAATGTGGATCAGGGTTTCCCAGGCTTCTGGAAAGACTTAAACAGCTAAATAAAACACAAGTGGGTTGGACTTTGTTAAAGCAAAGAAAGGTAAAGAATCTTTATTACTCTATAGTTTTTTTTAAATGTCCCATGACATGGTGCTCTTTGGATGCTTTTATATAGGGGTCTTTAGTGGTCCCTGTTATAGGAATAATCTGAAGACTTCTTTCCCATAAATTCAGCCATTTTGGGCAGAATAAAAGCCACTAGAGCCAGTCCCACAATGAGCTTTCCTTAGTATGTGCCATTTCTGAGTATGAACTTTTGGGAGGAAACAGCACTGGTGTAAGTGGTGTACAATTTGGGCAAAGTTGAGTGAAAACTGTTTTTTCTTTTAAACTGTCTTATTTGAAGGGGACTACCACTTGAGTCCAGATGGATTGATTGGTTTCACTTTTCAAAGGCAAGCAGGATACCCTAGGGTGACAATCACCATTAATATATTATTGCTGTAATGTTAAAACCTCAGGGTATGAGCACATGTCATGCCAGGGGACCTTTAAATCAAGCTACTGCCATACACTGAAACCGTGCATACAGTCTGATTAACACTGGTTCTGTTCTGTTTTGGGTCAAAGTAAAGATGCTGGGACACTGAGCTTGTCTTGATAGTTCTTTTGTCACAAGTTTACGATGGTTAATGTCTCACCCTGCAGCCAGTCATGGCCCACACACACACAACATTCCTCCTTTGGTAAGACATTCATATTAGGCTTCAGACAAATCCAGACAGAAAATAATATGTTACCTATGTGGCATTACTCTGAACCCCAAGGCCAGTAGTGTATAGTCATTATTAGAGCCCGACCAATATGTTGGCGGGCCGATGTTATCGGCCAATATTAGGCATTTCCCAATCCATCGGTATCAACAATTTCCAAAAATAGAAGGTATCGGCTGATGAATGCAATATTAAATATGCATTCATCAGAATTATTTATAATGACAAATAAATGATTCTGATAAATTAATATTTAAAAAATAAACACGGACTGTCAACCATGTTATGAGCGTTAATGTTGCATAGTCTGTCCACCAGAGGACACTCTACAACGTCCCTGTTGGCAACACAGATTTTTTTTTTGTTAATGTGTTTTTGTTCAAAAGGACTTAACTTTGTACTTTTATACATTTTATTTATCTTTTGTGACAATTAAACAAATTATATTATTTTAGTGAGAACTCATAAATAACTACAAATAACTAATGTTAGGAAAATCTGTTTTGTAATGCGTTTCTGAATTTGTTTTTGTTTATATATATATATATATATATATATATATATATATATATATATATATATATATATATATACAGTGGGTAATGCGGAAAGTATTCAGACCCCTTTAAATTTTTCACTCTTTGTTTCATTGCAGCCTTTTTCCAAAAATCAAAAAAGTTCATTTTATTTCTCAGTAATGTACACTCAGCAACCCATCTTGACAGAAAAAAACAGAAATTTAGAAATTTTTGCATATTTATTAAAAAACAAAAACTGAAATATCACATGGTCATAAGTATTCAGACCCTTTGTTCAGTATTTAGTAGAAGCACCCTTTTGATCTAATACAGCCATGAGTCGTTTTGGGAAAGATGCAACAAGTTTCTCACATCTGGATTTGGGTATCCTCTGCCATTCCTCCTTGCAGATCCTCTCCAGTTCTGTCAGGTTGGATGGTAAACGTTGGTGGACAGTCATTTTCAGGTCTCTCCAGAGATGCTCAATTGGGTTTAAGTCAGGGCTCTGGCTGGGCCATTCAAGAACAGCCACAGAGTTGTTGTGAAGCCACTCCTTCGTTATTTTAGCGGTGTGCTTAGGGTCATTGTCTTGTTGGAAGGTAAACCTTCGGCCCAGTCTGAGGTCCAGAGCACTCTGGAAAAGGTTTTCGTCCAGGATATCCCTGTACTTGGCCGCATTCATCTTTCCCTCGATTGCAACCAGTCGCCCTGTCCCTGCAGCTGAAAAACACCCCCACAGCATGATGCTGCCACCACCATGCTTCACTGTTGAGACTGTATTGGACAGGTGATGAGCAGTGCCTGGTTTTCTCCACACATACCGCTTAGAATTAAGGCCAAAAGTTCTATCTTGGTCTCATCAGACCAGAGGATTTTATTTATCACCATCTTGGAGTCCTTCAGGTGTTTTTTAGCAAACTCCATGCAGGCTTTCATGTGTCTTGCACTGAGGAGAGGCTTCCTTCGGGCCACTCTGCCATAAAGCCCCGACTGGTGGATTGCTGCAGCGATGGTTGACTTACTACAACTTTCTCCCATCTCCCGACTGCATCTCTGGAGCTTAGCCACAGTGACCATTGGGTTCTTCTTTGCCTCTCTCACCAAGGCTCTTCTCCCCGATAGCTCAGTTTGGCCGGACGGCCAGCTCTAGGAAGGGTTCTGGTCGCCCCAAACGTCTTCCATTTGAGGATTATGGAGGCCACTGTGCTCTTAGGAACCTTAAGTGCAGCAGAAATTTTTTTGTAACCTTGACCAGATCTGTGCCTTGCCACAATTCTGTCTCTGAGCTCTTCAGGCAGATCCTTTGACCTCATGATTGTCATTTGCTCTGACATGCACTGTGAGCTGTAAGGTCTTATATAGACAGGTGTGTGGCTTTCCTAATCAAGTCCAATCAGTATAATCAAACACAGCTGGACTCCAATGAAGGTGTAGAACCATCTCAAGGATGATCAGAAGAAATAGACAGCACCTGAGTTACATATGAGGGTCACGGCAAAGGGTCTGAATACATATGACCATGTGATATTTCAGTTTTTGTTTTTTAATAAATATGCAAAAATTTCTAAATTTCTGTTTTTTTCTGTCAAGATGGGTTGCTGAGTGTACATTACTGAGAAATAAAATGAACATTTTTGATTTTTGGAAAAAGGCTGCAATGAAACAAAGAGTGAAAAATTTAAAGGGGTCTGAATACTTTCCGTACCCACTGTATGTATATATATATATATATATATATATATATATATATATATATATATATATATATATATATATATATAGGCATATTGGATTTTTAAATAACCAAATATTCGTATCGGTATTGGCCTTAAATCATTTCTCGGTCGGACGCTAGTTATTATTTTTTTTTTTATATAATTCTTTTGGGCATTTTAGGCCTTTATTTCCATAGGACAGATGAAGACACAAAAGGTGTACCGAGGAGCAAACCTCGATACATGTGCGCCCGCTCTACCAACTGAGCCAACCTGGCCACGGTATTTTAATAGTCTCTTCATAATGTAGTATGGAGTAAAATTGCTTACGTTCATCTTACAGCAGACAGTGGGTCTTTCGAGTCATACACACAAGTTTTGAATGTTTGGCAACTGCTATTGGGTTTCAACTCCAGGAAAGGGTCACAGCAAGTGTGTGTGTGTGTGTGATCTGAGCGGACAGGTGACGGGGATCAGGGTCAGAGGAGAGGACTACCGGCTCCAGGGTGACGAGACGCAAACACACGCGGTGCTGTGACACAAACACCAGCGCACATATACAAGAATACACACTGGTGTACACAGACATGCACACTGCAACAAATCTCTCTGACACACACACACACACACACCTCAATGAGATTTGACACCACCGAGAGAGAGACGGTCCAGTGAAATTCACACTGTTTGTGTGGAGCGAAGAGATTCACACAAATCATCTCTTTCTCTTGTTTCCGACAAGTCATTTAATTCACCTAATTATCTCTCTCTCTCTCTCTCTAGCTTGAACTAATTAGAGGTTTGCTTTATGTCCCAAATTACCCACAGAGACCACCTCTTTATCAACATCTTCCTCCCTCCAGCTCCATATGTTGGGCCATGGGAAACAAGGATAACCATGATTACTTCATTGTGTTTGTGCGTTTCTTGCTCCAGATGGTATGATCTAATGTCTGTGTCCCATCCACCCACCCCCCAGTGCAGACCTGCACAAAGTGTAATAGGCCAGATTGAGCTTTAACAAAAGCAGGGGAACCTGGATTAAAAAATAAATGACAGTTGCATTAAACCCGGAGGACAGAGAAGGTCCTTATGTGGCCTTGTGTGATTATTTTTATTTTTGGATTGTGTGTTGGGGGGGGAGAGACAGACAATATTTCATATGTGGACACTATTCAAGACAATGAGACCCAATCTTCAGAGAAGTTAATGTGATCTGACTTCCTCTGTCACTAGCTCAGCTTTAAATTGATCTCTGCTAGAGTACTGCTGTCCAAAATAGCACCTAGAGTTAAAATGTCACCCTCAACAAAACATTTGGGTTTCCAAAGAGCTTTTAGAAAGTGATAAGGGGAGAAGATATGCAAGTATACAGGCCTGACTCTGAAGATGCTTAGGCTTAGTCCTTACTTCTGATGATAGCGGATTAATAAGTAAGTCAGTTTAATTTGATAGCACATTTAAACCCAGCTCGCACTGACCAAAGTGCTGTACAGAATATTAAAATAAATACACTTAAAGATCAGTAATTTAAGCTAAAACGACATCAAGAGACACCCACTTAACAGGCATAACAGGGTAAGATAATTAAAACACATGGAAGGCCAATGTAAATAGGTGAGTTTTGAATATTGTAATTGAAGGGGCATTTCTGATGTCAGGTGGCACGGTTCCACAGTCACCTTTTTCCTTAAGCCGGGATTGGGATCTCAAGCAGACAAACTGACCAACATACATATGCAATAAAAGATTGATACTTGGCATCTGTGTATCAATATTTCCATGGAAAATATCACGATACTATGTTGTATAGAGTGTCCCTCCACCCATATAAACTATTGTTTGGACATGTACTCATGTTCATGACAAAGACTTGAGAAAGGGAAAGTCTGAGAGAAAAGGCCAGAGCTTGTGAACAAAAGTAAAGGTCAATACATGCAACAATGTGTCCTCATTTTAAAAACCTTTTTATTTATAGTCAGACTAAATTAAAGCAGATACAAAGTAGCCTCTAGAAGTCTTAATAATAGGGGTGTGACGAGACTCTCAGCTCACGAGACTGTGTTCATGAGAACAAGACGAGATTTTAACACTATGTTAAAGAAAACTTAAATGATGAAATATGACTGGAAAAATCTTATTTGACCAAAATTCACAAAATGAAAAACGAGCACTGTGAAAGGTTTTGCCATAAACTCAAATGGCTTCCCTTCTGTATAACTACCCTCTTCAGACTGGACTCTCTCCTCCCTTATTAATTCCCTCCCTTAACTTATTAATCAAAACATTATTAAGTTCTTACACTGCAAAACAATTTCTTACACTGCACTGTAACTTATTCTATTTAGCCTTATTTTCATGACCATTTTTAATTGATATTTAATGTTTTATGTAAATCACTTCAAATTGCCTTGTTCCTGAAAGGTGCTTTAAAAATAAAGTTGCCTTGCCCTACAACCTTAAGCCTGTCAGTCTGTCACCAGGGCATATGGACGCTTTTGTCTTGTGCCTGTCAGTTGGTCACCAGGGCATATTGAACACTGTGGTGCCTGTCTGTCTCGGAAGTGTAACATTAACTGCAGGGCGATCTCGCGATTATATTATATTGCCGCAAACGTCAGCGTTAAGTTTTGAAAACTGTAACCACACTTGTGTCCTCTTTACTCACTGTGACTTGAACCAACTGCAGAGGCAACGTAACGTTCACTCCGTCTGCATTGCAACTCAGCGTGTGTGTGTGTGTGTGTCAGAGCTGAGCCCCTCTCTCTGTGAAACATTCAGAGAGGACAGAGAAGCTTGCGATTACGCGATCTCACATATTGAAATTGGTCCTATGTAGTACCGACGTAATTCTGCACTTGTGTAGTGATATCGCGAGACAACTTTTAACGAGAAAAAGTTTTGACAAGAAACATCGTAACGTTTTAATATCGCAAGATATCGTGGGACGAGATCTTGTCACACCTCTACTAAATAAGTGTTTCCACTGCTGGACAAATAATTTAAAAGACATGGACATAGTCCTGCTGGAAAGTTACAATGAATTATGAAGGCATTGTTCGATTTCCTGTATAACCTAATTTCCTCGAGTAAATTGGTTTGCAATGCTGACTAAAACAATGTGTCTTATGTAAAGCCTTTAAAGTCTTAAATCATTCTGTGATCGGGGTCAGAGTTTCCGTTGTCAAGGGAGATTTCATTGTACCGGACACATGAGAGAAATTATGGTTAGCGTGCTGACCTAAGCGTAGATGTAAAGATATGATACAATAACCTGGTTTATCAGTAAAGTATTGAGTGAGACAGAGTGGTGACTACATACAGAGAGGTGGACATTATAACCCGAGAGCTTTAAATATGTCTCAGACTTCAACAGATGTTCCCGGTAAAAAAAAGAAATCAATTAAAAGGATAACAGACATACTGATTGGGATAAATGCGGATAATGGCAGGCAAAGATCAGCCTAAGGAACAAGACACAACTTGAGATGTATAGAGTGGGACTCGAAAGTTTGGGCACCCCAGGTAAAATTGTATTATTGTGCAAGCCAAGAAAAGATGGTAAAATCTCCAAAAGGCATCAAATAACAGATTACACTTTCGTATAATATGTCACAAAAAGTTAGATTTTACTTCCATCATTTACACATACAAAATAACAGAAAACAAAAAATGGCGTCTGCAAAGGTTTGGGCACCCTGCAGAGTTAATACCTTGTACTGCCCCCTTTGGCAAGTATCACAGCTTGGAAACGCTTCTTGTAGCCAATTTTTTTCAATTCTTGTTTAAGGTATCTTCGCCCATTCTTCCTTACTCAAGTCTTCCAGTTCTTTGAGATTTCTGGGCTTTCTGTCATGCACTGCTCTTTTAAGGTCTAGCCATAGATTTTCAATTATGTTGAGGTCAGGAGATTGTGAAGGCCATGGAAAAACCTTCAGTTTATGCCTCTTGTGAATTTTGAGTGCATTATTCATTTGTAGAAGCCAGGTCTTTCTGGATGGATCGTGCAGTGAAACGTGGGTTGTTTGACTTGCTTTTTCTCACAATCCTGCGAGCTGTTCTGTCTGATATTTTTCTTGGTCTTCCAGATCTTGCTTTAACTTCCACTGTTCCTGATGACTGCCATTTCTTCATTACATGCCAAACAGAGGATATTGGCATCGGAAAACGCTATGCTACCTTCTTATAGCCTTCTCCTGCTTTGTGAGCGTCAGCTATTTTCAGTTTCAGTTTTCTAGACAACTGCTTAGAAGAAGCCACGGTGCTGATTGGTGGGGCAAGGTCAGATGAGTCTGGGCATTTAAAACCTTAAGATTTACATCACATGGTCTTTCCAGACAATGATTGAGAACAATCCATAACGCTGTCAGGTAGGGCTGCACAATTAATCGAATTTTAATCACGATCTTGACTTCCCACGATCAAATTTGCGAGCGATTATTATTTTTTAAAGCGTCATTTCATAGAACACCGAGTTTTTTTGCATAGCGCATCTACCGCTCCGTTACTCACTGTCTGCTCATGAGCCAGTCAGTTGTTCCCTGCACCGCCCAGCTTAGTTTCTAGATAGAGACAATCACAGAGGACAGGGTAACATGAGGAAAATTCAACAGATGCAGTCGGTTATACGTCGGTCTCAAGGTTTACCAGTTTACGCAACATTTTGTCCCATCTGTGCTGTTTTTCAGACAACAGCAGTGACCAGTGCTATTCGGTGATAGTTAGTGTCTGTTAGCTGTTAGCTCCTCTAGGACGCACCGGTGCTAATGTCCTTGTCCTTTTGCAGATGACATTTTTTTGTTTTCTGTTATTTAGAAAGTGTAAATGATGGAAATAAAATCTAACTTTTTGTGACGTATTATACAAATGTCTAATCTGTTATTTGATGTCTTTTGGAGATTTTTTTCATCTTTTCTTGGCTTCTTTATGCACATTAATACAATTTTTTACCTGGGGTGCTCAAACTTTCGAACCCCACTGTATATTGCTTTGGAGGGATAACCTGACAATGTTTGAAGAAACAAAAACTATGCAAAGAACTTCTCTAGCTGCCCATCACTCAGACTACAAAACCGTCCAACCACAGAGGTGTAATGAATTACCTAATCAAGGCTCCTCAACAAATGCATGACCAATGAAGGCGCACATTTTTTCGGGTCTCTGCTGACCAGGACAACAATAAATACATACAGATCAACTAAAAGTTACTTTAAAAAAAAAAAAAAAAAAAAGGAGAATATCTACAAAAAAAGGGGAGTGGGAATGTATACTCATAACTAAAACACAAAGCATAAAAAACACCAGAGAGTACAGCTTTATGAATGTCTGCAGTTAAAACGGCAAATGTAGGAGATAATGAGGTTAATTTGGGACAATTGAATTTAAGATTATGCACTACAAGTTTAATTTACATTATATATTTTATAAAACTAAGACAATTGTTCTGACATTCCTCTTGTTTCAATAAGTAACATGTACGACCTTGACTGAGTCAAACGTTTAGTCTTAACTTTTAATTTAGTAATCTGACATTATATTGGAACCATTGTATAAAGTTAAAGCTCGTTTCCTCTGAGGTCTTTCCCTCTTCCACAGTCTCCAACTGTAGTCTTCCTTCTCTCCTATCCTCTTTCATGTATGACTATTTTTGTCTTCCGATTCTGCAAAACCCCCAAAAACACACACACACACACACACACTATAATTATAGATGTGCTGGAGGACAAAAAGTGACATCATTGGTTTGTTCTCACATTACTCTGATGCTTTGTGTGACTCATGAATGAATCTTAAATGAAAGCTGCTAACATACAAAGTTTAGCAAAGAAAATGCTAACTTCAGATTCCAGTGAAATAAAATTTGACATAGTCACCAAGCCTGTCAAAACTTCAGTTAAATGCTTAATGTATACTCACTGAAACTGTTTGTTATTGACTTTATTGTTATTGATGAAGGGACCGCTTGCTGAAGGAGTGGAGATAGCAAATTGGAAACACACAGCTCAAACATACACATGTAACCAATCAAGACATTGTTATAGGGGTGGAACGGTACACAGAAGTCACGGTTCGGTACGAGAGTGGTACAGGTGGGAAAAGCAAAACAAAAATGCAGAAGACAATTTTTTTTTATTGTTTATGTCTCAGGCTGTACCACCTAGTGTCATACAGTCTGAGCTAGTTGCAACAGCCTGAAGTGTAAGATGTAAACAATAAGTACCCCACATCATCTCCAGACTCCACCTGTAACTTAAGACAATCAGCTATAAAACTGAAAATACAGCATCTCTTATTTCTTAAAAAGCAAATTACATAGAAAAATTAAAATTAAAAATTGAATTAGGGGAGACGTTCCCCCACAAAAGATAAAACACAGTATTCTTGCTATTAAGTGTGACAAGCATACCATTCTAGTTTCCACTCTGCCACAACCTCCTGTAGCTTCTCAGCTAGGTGGGTGCTTGTGTGCTGCTCATACAGCGGCGGCATCTGATGCTTTCATTTCCCACTCAGAGTCAATGAAACAAGCATTTACTGTGAGATAGCCTTCGGTAGCACGAGAAATCCAACCATCAGTCGTTAGTGAGACGGAGGGTGCAGCTGACAACTCATGCTCCATCAAAGTCCGTGTTTGGTTGTATACGGAAAGGACTACAGTTTGCTTCATGTGTGGAAAGGATGGCATGTTGTAACAAGGTTTGAGTACATAAAGCAAATACTTGAAGCCAAGTTCCTCTACGATTGAATACTGGCGCATTGAAGATGACATGTAAATTCTGATTGCCTTTGTGATTTTTTTGGCCCTACTTGTATGTGTATCTAAAGGCTGGGTAAGCACTGTAGGGAGGAGAAGTCGGACCGTTTGTTTTTTTTGTCTTGTGATTGGCACATCTGGGTGATGGCGTTGGATATGAGTTAGCATGTTAGATTTTTCTTTACAGTCACATACCCAACAACTGCTGAACAATACTGACATACAGCCCTTGTCTTATCCACCACTCTCTCGTCTGTACTACTGGAACTGATTGGGAAACCAAAGTTTTCCTGTGGGTCGCCACCACTCGCCATAGGCTAGGCTACACGTCCTACTGCTGCTAGCTCTGACTCACTCACTGGACCCTCAACATGTTAGCGGAGCTCGTGAACTTCAGCGCTAACTAGCCAACAGTAGTTCTGCTTTACAATTAATTTGCACATAAGTTTTATTTATTTTTATACCGAGTATTCTCCGTGTAAATTCATGTACCAAATCGAAACACCAGTACTGTTTTGGTTCAATACAAATATACATCTACTTACATTGTTAACTACTTCCAGTTACACTTTTTGGTTTGGTTGGCCAGCATGTGTACTCTTTAGACAAATCCAGGTTGTAAGCACAAGTAGATAAGCAGCTATTACTGAAGTGGCACCTCACTTACACCCCCTTTCACCAAAATTAGAGCGTGCCGGTTTGTTTAACACAGGAAATACCGCATCTTATAGGCGATAGACTCCTTTGCCATTGCCAGTAGACGAGTATGCCTTTCTTTTCACCAATTTTGAAAGATGTTTAAGAGCTGCTTGTTCAGCGATGGACAGAATTTGTGGCTGACATAGAATAGCATTGTGCTGGAAAACCGGCGAATATTAGCTTGTCCACCTGGGTGTCATGTTTCCATCACTGCCGATCATAACTAGAGCTGATAAATATCCTTGACTACCGAGTCATTTGTCACAGGAATGAATGCTGACTGTTCCCTTTCCCACTAAAGACAAAAGCCCGTTGTTAGAGGGTCCTAGTGGGTTTGTGTCAAGAGGGAAAGGCGATTTATAAATATGTGTATAACACTGTAATGTGTGTAAAGGATTTAATTTCTTAAGGGCCTTTAAATATAAATCTGTCCAGGAGGTCTGCAGAACTGGTTATATATGTTTAATAATATAGTCATGTGTCATAAAACTTGATTATAATCTACAAAATTTACCTTAAATGACGTGTGTCAAGGTGTGTCAGATGGGGGTGTGGACATTGTTGTTCTTTGCCTACCGTATGGAGAAACCATTAGTAAAGTCTCTCTCTCTGAGCCATTTACTGCCACACTGCAAACACAAGCATGTGCACATGACCACACACACAAAGTAATGTTAATCCAAGCCAGTACTGGTTGTGTTTAGACTCCGTCGTTATTATCACAGATTTTTACTCATCTGAGTTCTTGGTGGAAGCCACTCAGATACAACCAGATGGAATTATTAACAGTACGGTACATAACGTGGCACCTTAAGGAGTCGCACATAAAGTGCACGCAGCACACTACTTTCAAGTGACAGCTCAACCCAAATGCGAGATAGGCAAACATAGGCAAAAATGCCAACAGTTGGAAGGCAAAGTGGGGGTAATAAAGCTGAGGAAAATGAACATGACAAACCAAGCTAAGCTGTAACACCACCAGTTACGACATTGTGAAAAACAAAATGCATCACCTTACAAGACCTTATTCAGCAGTGACAAAATATCACTTTAAGTTTCTTGGACCTTAGTTTGTGCTTAGGCACTTGCTTTTACTGGGATACACAAGAGGGAAGAAAGAAAAAAAAAAAACATTGTAAACATTGCTGTGCAAAGAATATCAAACCATTTTTATCTGCTTTTAATTCATAAAATATGGGGTATAATTTCACAGACCCATTAGTACTCCAAATATACACAATTAAAATATGTCAACTTTCCTGCTAACTTTGACAACCAACAAAATGATGTGTTGTTGGCAGCTATAATTAAAAGCTGATTATGCAAATGTTTTTTTTTAAATACCACATCACAACCTGCTTTTAACAATTAAATGTAATCACACTGTTCCCTTTTCAAATAATTATCTTCTCTGTCCCTTCCAGTCCAGTTACTGTTAATGTCAAATCAGAAGAAGGGCTCCGCAGAACGCTGGCATTTAACTTCACACTGCACTGTACCTGTGCATTTCAGCTTGAGAAGTGAAGTAATGGCTGAAGACAGACAATTATAACCTTGGGGAAAAACCACATCAAACTTAATTAAATTTATGAGTAACAAGCTGCAAACCAATTTCTGAGGTTAAACTCGACGTCTCAACTCGTGCAGACTGCTAGAGACCATTTTCGCCCATTTGATCTTACATTCTTACGTGCAATATTTTCCCCGCAGATTGCCATTCAGGGGTGAGTTGGGCGCAATTGATTGACAAGTTAATTGTGCCAAATAAACATGGTGGTTAAAATCAAAATGTATATATAAAACAATGTTCTCTCTTCAGGAGGCTGGGTCATTTCAACATGGCAGTAATAGCATTAATTACAGCCTTAAATACTCGTTTGATTGGTCCACCAATAATTAAGGTTGCTTCCAGATAGACACCTTGTGTTTTAAGGTGATTTTTTTGAATTTAATCAGATTCCTGCACACTCTATAGTGGTTTTGGCAACCTATTTTGACTTTGACACGCAGTCCTAATTGTTGCTGTTGGACAGCCAGAGCTCATTAAAAGAGCTACTGTAATGTCAGCAACATGTAAGCTTACCGTCGAGCCTGTAGGTTGCCTTCATCCATCTATCTATAAATTGCAGAAATATATACACACACACACACACACACACACACATTGTATATATATTTTATTAATATCTGAGAAAAGATTTCATTAAACTAAAGTAATCACTCAAAACCGTAATGAAGTGGCTTTCTTACAATCTCTCTTTGTTTCTTTGTTACACATTTTAATCGCTGTGATAAATGTAATTTCCTGTACAGTTAAAAAAAAAAGTGACTGGGGTGATGTAAAGTCTATCAGTTTGAAGATTGTTTCAGTGTATTGTGTACATACCCACACACAAGTTTACACACCCACGCTAAAGCTGATTAAAAAGAGGAATAAAAAAAAATCTTTTTGGAAATTGATCTTATTGCCTTTAATAATAATATTAGGAAAAATTCAACCTTGAAGGAGACCAGTTTTCTTCATGAATGAATAATGTATCATGAATGAATAAATGTTCTTCCTTTAAATACAGGGGGCATAAGTATACACACCCCTATGTTAAATTCCCATTGAGCCAGGCAGGCTTTTATTATTAAGGGCCAGTTATTTCATGGATCCAGCATACTATGCATCCTGATAAAGTTCCCTTGGCCTTTGGAATTAAAATATATATATTTTTTATACATCCTAAGCTATTTATTTCAGATACAACTTCAACATAAGATGAATGTAGCACAATATGGACGTGAAAGCAGTTATAAATAGCCTATGTGACTATGAAATTTGCTTTGGTTAAAAACAATCGTGATAATTAATTGTGATCTCAATATTGATCAAAATAATCATGATTATCATTTTGGCCATAATTGTGCAGCCCTAATTTCCACCAACCAAAGCTATATGAAGAACAAACATAACAAATGGGGTCTTTATACATAATGCAATCACATACAAAAGCTGCTGCATAATACTGAAATTTGTAGGTGGGAGGGAGGACACACACACACACAGACACACACACACACAGGCTGTGTTGCCATGGAGATTTGTCGCTTGCTGAATCCTGCCCACCTATCTGGATGTTGGTTTGTAGCGCTTTCAACCTTCCTTCAGTTTCTGTTGCTCCCTCCCTTCTCCCATTCTTTTCCCTACTCTGCTTTTCATACATTTGTTTCTATTTATAGAAACATAAAACGTATGAAAAACTCATCTTTACTGGCAAGATGGGTTTCCAGAAAAAAAAGTGACAAAAAGTTTATTTGTCCTTAAATGGGAGCACTATTGTGTAGGAGATCCTAATATTTTGATACAGTGTCGTATCGGACGATGGTCAAGAGATCCAACTTAAAACAGAAGTTGTTCTCATCTTAATAACCACGTTTTACTTGCTATATTATTTGCTCTCACATATAAGCACTTATTACAGCTGCAACTACAGCTTCTAACCGCAACTACTAATTACAAGGACACCCCAATAGGCAATAACTTTGAGAGGACTCATGTGAAACAACCACTCTAATGAAAGGGAGATGGAAACGACAGAAGTTTAATAAAAGCTGCCAAATGCCTAAGAGAAATGTAACGGCACCTGAACTGCAACATCTAATTGTTTCAATCTATTATAATCAATAATAATCTACTAAAATTTAGTCCCTCCAGAAAAATACAGTTATGCGATTGCATAATTCAATGCATAATCAACCAAAGTCCAGATATTATGCGGGGGGTCACATTTTTTTTTTAAAACGCAGCACTTTCACCGCATAAATTGCAGATTTCCGCGCAAAATAATGAAGGGCGAATTTCATCATTGATTAGTTGGATCTATCATCATCTTACACGTTCTTGCCGACCTAATTTTAGATACTTAGCACTAGCTAAATCTGTAGTCTCCAGATGTATGTCTGTTTTGACAGACAAATGCGCAGTAATGCATTTGAATGTATGTTTGATCAACTGCTAATTTAGGGGACATCGCCCAACACTAGTAGGCTAACCATTCCCTTGTTTTCCCTTCGCCACTATGCGCCACTGGTTCAAAAAGTACCTTTTCTTTACTTAGCCCTCAACAGTTGCCACCGCTGACTCCGCAGCAGGCCTCTAACACCGTGTATAGGTTATTTGGGCTGCAACAGGAAACAAACTGTTTTGAAACTTCAAAACTGTGAAATGTCTATAGTTAACGTCACATTTCCCATTTATTCTCAGTTCATGGCTGCATCATTTATTTCATTTAATTTTTTTAATGTAGTGGCCTTGTCTGCTCATTTTTTACATCAGCAATTATTAACTAAAACACAGTATGTATCGAGTTACATGAAATTCGATACATACATAAAAAGCATTGTAGAAGACAAATGTTTAATTTTTTTATAAAATGCTGGAAATACAATTTATCTTTTTATACAACTAATATGATTTAAAAAAGTAGTAGTAGCTTCCCAATGAAGGCTAATGGCAGAAGCGTGGGAACAGATCGTGATCCGTGCAGTGTTGTAAATCCTCGTGAAACAGGATTCTCATCTTGCGCATGCACAGAGATCAGGTAGCAACAGCTCCCCCTCCTCACCAACATGAGTTTCACCAATCAGAGACATCACCGTGGGATTGTCCAGGATTGTGGGTAATGAAGTACTTATCCAATACATTGCGAATAGAAGACATTTATCTCAAAACAAGGTTTGTGCCTGATGAACCTTTGGCATATACAATCGCTTAGTCATGTCGTAGCTGGTTTTAAGTCTACCATTGACGGTTACCATTTTATGGCTCATACTCCAATTGTCCAATTGGAACCCGCTGTGGGCGGGACTGTTGAGCTCTATGGCAAAGAGAAGCACTTTGAATAATTCAGAATGTCTGCACAGCGTTTCGATGACCTACTTCATGGGATCAAGCCTTTCATTCACCATAAAAAAACTCCTCTTAACCCAGTACGTTTACAAGACTTCTGGCATCCGGTTGCCCTCAAACTCGTCCATGCTTCCTGTTTCCGATTTGTCAATGAAGAAAATAAAAAAAATAAAAATAAAAAGAGTAGTGCACAACCTACGTCATTTTTAAGTCACATTGCTGCATCACAGGTCGGGAATGGCGACTATAAAGAGGCCTTTACTTTAGCAAGATGGTGTCATGCTGAGTCTCAGTTTGCTGTGAATGTAGTGTCGTGTGTGTGTGTGTGTGTGTTCTCTTGAACTGGATTACCCTAACCTCCAAGGTATTTTATGTGTGTGTTTATGTGTATGTGTGTGTGTGTGTGTGTGTGTGTGTGTGTGTGTGTGTCAAATCAATTCGGAGCTTGTTTGCTCTGTTGCTGTCACAGTTGGGACACGCTGCACAGCACTTCCTTGCGTTCCCCTTTTCTGCTGCTATGCAACTCTGTGTGAGGGAGTGAGTGAGTCTGAGTAATGCATGAGAGCCACCAGAGTAAACATATCTATGTAGCTTCCAAAGGGTGGCTGATATGAAAAGGTGATACATGTACAGTTGTGTTCAAAATAATAGCGGTCCAACATCACTAACCTCATAAGTCATATTTTTTGGTAGAAGTGATATTTCTACATGGCAAATAATTTACTAGTAAGTGTACAACAAACCCAACAGTCATGACATGCATGCAGCTCAGTCTGTGGTGATTGATTCTCTGAAGAAACAGGTGTCAATTATGGCCCATATTTAAGGAAGGAAGCAAGCAAATGTTTTGCATGCTGGTTATAGTGCATTTTACACTGAAATACTCAGCAAAATGGGTTGTTCCAGGCATTGCTCTGAAGAACAGCAGACTTTGATTTAAAAGTTGATTGTAGAGAGGAAAACATAAAGAAGTGCAAAATGTATAGGCTGTTCAGCTAAGCCTTGAAATGGCATCCAAAGCCTGGGCGACGTGGGTCAAACGGTCAACTACCATTTGTATGGATGGAAGAATAGCCATTAATGGCAAAGGCTCAACCAATGATCAGCTCCAGGAAAACCAAAGAACACTTAAAGTTACGTGGGAGTACTGTTACGTTCAGAAGAAGGCTACGTGAAACAAAGCTATCAGCTAAAAGAACCCGCAAAGTCCCATTGCTGAAAAAAAGACATGTACTGACTAGGTTAAAATTTGCCAAAGGACACATTGACTGGCCAAAGGAGAAATGGTGCAACATTCTGTGGTCTAATGAGAGCAAAATTGTTCTTTTTGGGTCTAGGGGCCGCAGACAGTTTGTCCGACTGCTGATTGGGAATGATTGAGATTTCTCTTGGCACAGCTACCAGAAGACTTACACCTTTCAGACACGTTGCCCACGTCACATGTACGTTGTCAAGCTCAGTTGGAGGCTGCACAGTAACGCTCAGCCATCACCGGAAAAGAGCTTCTAATATCCTTCACTGGTCTCCATCCAGAGCAACGGGATCTGCTCGTCCATTTCTTTAACTTTCAATGCATCACTTAGGGCTGGGATGGTTACCGCATTACCGTGATCACGAGACGCCTACCGCGGGTCTGAGCTTGTCACTGTCATCACCGCAAAAAAAACATTGGCCTGCACGTGTGTATGGCCAAGTTGTGTCTAATGACATGGATTGTGTAAGGCAGAGTTAACAAGCTAACATTCGCCAACTAACACCAGCTGGCTGGCTTGCTGGGTCTAACATTGACGGTAAGGCTGGGCATCGTTTGGATTTTAACATTTCTGATTCCAATTCCGATTCTTCATTTCAATTCTTTGGAGGGGTGGAGTTGAAACGGGTCACATGTCAATTTTCACAAATAAGAGTAAAGTTCTATTTTGATTCAATGGTGGTTTGCAGTTTTACAGGGCCTTTTTAACGTAAAATAAAGCCACACTGGATCGCTGCTTACTGTGCTCCACGGCTGCAACACCACAAGCACCATGGCCACTTCGGAAACCAAAACTTGTGCATATTAAATTGGGAAGCGATGATCGGATTTGAAACAAAATTAATTTGTTCCTAATTGGTAACATAGACGTAACGAGTGGCACATAGCGTGAAGGAACATGGCATTTTATTTATTTTGAGTTTGAACTTGTCCAGTGGGGCAAGTACATTTCTCTTCCACCTGCCCTACAAAAAATCCACTTGGACAAGCCGACACGCCTTGACGTCGAGCCCTGTTGTTTAATTGTTCCCTTTACATCAACTTTGCTATCTCTTTTTCCTCACAGCGGCACTCATACGCTACTCTCCGTTACCGCTCGCTTTCCTTGCATGACCACACGGGCACTGACGTCACTCAAGCAGGCACCCTTCCATTCTAATACCTACCTAAAAACGAATATTCCAATAGTTGAATATTAAGGTCCAGTCCTATTGCCAATATGCCAGTTTTATCTTTACTCATTTTTTTCTCTATATGATGATGGAATTACTAGAATTGTTGGGTCTTTAAAGTATAGAGTGTGTTCCAGATCTACTCTGTTAAGTGTCTTGAGATAACTCTTGTTATGAATTGATACTATAAATAAAATTGAATTGAAAAGGCCACAATCTAAAAAAAACTGCAATGTGGGTTGTACTTGATTAAATCTTTAACAAATCAACCATATCATCTTAAACTTTCATTTAACGTTTACTGGAAATCAAAACACACACATCTGATCACAGGAAGAAATCCAAGTATTTATAGCAGACTGACATCAGATGACTAAACAGAAAGCGTGTATTACATTGATGCAGTGAGAAAGAAAGACAGAAATCCACACGCCTTCACCTGAATGATGTTGAGCCCTTCAAATTGCAGAACTACAGTTAGCTGCCACACCTACCACTCGGCTCAACCGGAAAGGCCTGTTTTACTCTACCCCCCCACACACACACACCTAGGTAGTACCTGCTTGCCCTATATTTAAGCGTCCACCGGATGTCCATGTATAAATGACTCATTAAATCTAAACGTAATTCCGATCCATTTAACAACTAACCAATGTAACTGTGTGCAGGGAAAAAATTAGGGACTGCTAGTGTGTGTGTGTGTGTGTGTGTGTGTGTGTGTGTGTGTGTGTGTGTGTGTGTGTGTGTGTGTGTGTGTGTGTGTGTGTGTGTGTGCGCGCGCACGCGCCGGCAAGAACAAACGTGAACATGATGGAGTGTGTGATCTACTTGGTGTGTATGAGTGTGTGTTTGTGGCAGGTTCTCTGTTGCTAGGGCCCTGGCTGGCTTTGTCTTTCTGTTCATCTGCCTAGTGACTGGTCTGGTAAGGAGAGAAGCATAATTTATGGTTTCCTGGGCGTAACAGCAACATGTGTGTGTGTGTGTGTGTGTGTGCGCACGCACCCTATAGATTGCTTGCAAGATGACTCATTCAAAGGGAGCATGAATAAGGAAAAGCAAAAAGGTGAACGCTGGAATATCAAAACATCTTCACCACCATACCTGAGTCAATACACTCACACATTCAGTGTTTCTCTCTCTCTCTCTATTCTATATTTAATTTCCAGCTCAACAGCTTGCTGGGAGATTCTCTACCAGGCTTTCACACTCCTAAAGTGTCAGGTAGAATACATCAAAATGTGCTCAGCTAGACTCGTATTTCCAACACTGTGCTTGCTTTGTCTTTTGGTGCTTAACATTTGAATCATTTTAAACCTACAACTGTCATAATTCAGTCGTGGTGCAGGTCGCAAAGGTCAAACCGGAATAGACGGGAAACTAGGGCCAAGGAATTTTTAATATATAATTTTGACTTAAAAGAAAACATATGTATATTGCCCCTGAAATCTCTCCATGTCAACAAACTGTTACAATACAGTACGATGATGTATTTAAATTAGCTGGATACATGGGTAAATGTAATTGCCATGTGTATTTTGTCTATAGCACTCCCCAGAGTAAATGCTGTGAACATATTCTTTGTAAATTGTTACAATCATTCCCAGTACCAAGCAGGCCTGCCTTATTGCCTGATCCAAATCTTTGTCAAAACTTGCCATTTTCAGAATGTAGCTCGAAGTTTGTTGTTTCACAAAGCGAAGGGATTTTGACACCGAGAGCAGAAGATGAAGGACATCCAAGCATTAGGCATCTGCCGGATGTCAGGCTTTATCCTGGAAACGTACTTCCGTTGAGCCAGACTACATATCTTACAGTTTGTTTTACACTGTCCTATTGATTAATGTGATGTCTCAAAAAGACAGTGTAGAAGAAGACTGCTAGCACGCAAACATAGATGTAAACAATACAGGATTAGAAACACTAAATGTTAACAGCATTTTGTTGTTGTTTGAAAGATAATTCTACAGGGCAGCTTTAAGTTCCAGGGTTTTACTTTTTAACTTTTTAAACGAGAATGTTGAGGCCTTTTCCTGCTTGATAAAGTAGCGTTCAGGCGTGACAATGCTCAGTGACAGTAGGTTTATACTCTTAGGCAGAATTACATCACGCTCATTAATTTGGATTTTTAAAAAAAGACTGCATACTCAGCCATCCTGGTAAGGTAAAAGGGTCTAAGTTGGCTATTTTTTTCTGTTTTTTTAAACTTTTTGTGGGAACGGGAAGGAGGGTCTTGTGTAAATAATCCTTGGGTAAACTCTATATGACTTCTACAATGAGGAAATAAAACTTGGACAAATTAATGGTTCAAGTCCATCACAGTTCCATGTGGGGAGGACCCAGCTTGCGCAGCTAGTGTGTAACTACGCAAACAATGAAATGGAAAATGAAGTAACAATTGAAGAGGCAGACCAGTATTTCAGGCTGCATTAGTCTGTCTTTTCAGAAGACATGGCTCAGAGAATAGAGAGGGAACATTGTAAAACAGGAAATCAGACAGACAATCAACCGATCATGCCTGGGGAAGTGGACAAAGAGCGCAAACCTACAGCAGACATGTCAATGCAAGTCATGCAGAACACCATTTTAGACTAATTTACTGCAATTTTAATATCAAATAGTTTCCAAGACAAAAGACATTCTGCTTTGTCATTTTAATAAACCTAATGTGTCACCGTATTGTGTTCAAATTTCAGCTAGTACAGCATGAACTGGGGCCACACTGATAATGAGTGTCATGTCTAAATAAGTTCCTCAAACTGACAGCCAGTATCAAACCTTGTGTGGCAACATGTCAGATCAGAGCCACTCAACATTATCTGCCATTTCACACCATCAGAAAGATGTCACAAGTCACTTCACTAACTTTGACAGCTCTCTTGTGATATGTGCCCAACGACTAGGGAGAGGTATTCAGCACCTGTACTTATGTGGTACCGGTTTCAGACCAAAATATTGATACGCTCCTGGAGAAATTCTACTCCTATTGGTTTTTAGGTAACACAGACATCTGTAGCAAATGCTCCTCCTGCATTATATACACAGGAATTTTTTTACCACATTTTTGTATTCCCATCCTGTATATAGTCAAATATTTGTTCTTATTTTATTATTATTTAATGTACAGTATACTGTATGTATGTATATTGTATCCTAGTATTTCATTTATATTCTGTGCTGTGTGACTGATTTTGTTGCTTAACCATAATTTCCCATTTTTTTGGGATCAATAAATATCTATCTCTTATCCCTGCCAAAAAAGTAAAAATCTAATAACTGATAAAATCCTATTGATACCCATCCCTACAACAGTTGTTTATAATGACAGGATGGTAGCTCAGTAACTTTTACAACACGACCCCTCCAGACTTCTATAACCATTAACAGCTTAGTTTGCCAGTCATGTGGAAAAAGAACTTGCAAACTTTACATCCAAGTCTAGTAATTTGCCATGAGGCGTGAAATATGGAGATAAAAACAAATTTAATTCCAGTAAAGCCCTTTTTTTGGTGATACAAGGTCAGGATATTAAGAGAATATTTGTTTTTACCCAGTGACACATTGACTAATCCAATCACAACAGAATTTAATGTATCCTGTTAGTTGATCCTCAGTGGAGAAATTACAATATATAATATAAATTACAATATACATCTCTGACCGGAACAGAGACACTCATGTCAACACTCAACCCGACTTCATGCCCATTGCCATTTTGTCCTGTATCTTGAGACCCGACACCAAAAGCTTTCTATACATGGCCTTTAAAACAGACTGGGTTTGTATGGGAGTATCCATCTGTGACCTTTTGCCTACAAACCCAATTAAGGACTTGCCATGACCCCAAACCTTTTTCTTACACCCCTAAATCCTCACTGGGTGCTGTAGGGTGAGTTAGGGAGCATTCAGACCAACTATAGCACTACAGCAAAAACAACACAGGAGGCTGCATTGGTACAGGCGCGTCACTAAAGGGTACACAAACCCGGCATACCAGAAAGTTCCGTTTGATGGTAATTAATCACCAAGATACCGCACTACACTAAACTGAAGGTTAATACTCATGTGTTTGTATGTGAGTGTGTGTTATATAATTATGTTCAAAACACACCAAACTTCAACTATGAGATTAACCTTAAATAAACCCGCTGGATATAGAGAGGACCTGTGTATGTGTGTTTTTTTAGGGTGCTAAAGTCAAAAGACATCCAATTAACTGTATTGTTTCTGACCTCTGTAGGGTGTAGCCATGTAAGAATATGTATGTGTGTACTTATTTGCCCACGCTTATCTACATAGCAGTCTGGCTGTCAATCTGCTTTCCTATTCACTGTAAAAGAACCAGTGATCTATCGCACATGTGTCAAACTCAAGGCCCGCGGGCCAGATGTGGCCCGCCATGTCATTTTATGTGGCCCGCGAGAGCTTAAAAGTTTTGAGTGTCTAAAAATAAATACAAAAAAATAAATTAAGAGCGTGCTTTGACCAAAAACTACATTTCCCACAATGCCTTTTGACTACGCTAGCCGCGGCAGTGTCCATGACAACGAGTGGAATTTAGATATAAATAATGATCCCAAAATGTCCAGAAAGAGACTGTTTCAAGAAAGATGGGAAGGCGAATACTTGTTTGTGCTTCAAGGAGAAAGACCGGTATGTCTTTGTGTTACGAGGCGGTGTCGGTTGTCAAAGAGTACAATCTGCGTCGACATTTTGACACCAAACACGGAGCTAAGTACGCTAAAGCTAGCCTTCAAGAAAAGCAACAAACTGCCCAAGAACTAAAAGGCAAACTGCGGTCGCAGCAGAGTTTGTTCATGAAATCCACTGCCAAAAACGAGGCCGCGGTAAAAGCTAGCTTCATTGTGGCTGAAGAAATCGCCCGCGCTTCCAAGTCTTTTTCAGAGGGAGCGTTTTTGAAGCAGTGCATGCTGAAGGTGAGCAGGTGTGTCCCAACCAGTTACAGACTTTTAATGTCAGTTTATCAAGAAACACCATCGCCGACCGAGTGGAGGAACTAGCAGAAAATCTTCCAACACAGCTGGCCGAGGAGACACGCAGCTACACAGCTTTTTCATTAGCTGTTGATGAAAGCACAGATAACACGGACACAGCACAGTTATCCATTTTTGTGCTTGCATTTTGTTTTGTTTATCATCTTCAGAACATGATCAATCGATAGAGAGAGAATCCACTTGGTGTGTTCAAGGACAGGCAGCATCTCCTCATCAAAGACTAACCGAAAAACTTGACCAATATCGTTGTGAACTGAGTCAACCTTTATTTTGGTATTTTTAGTTGATTACATATTATTTATGTGTAGCTGCTGTTGTAATTATTTAATGTTTGCAGGTCTTATGTGTGTATGCAGACAAATTGTTGTCATCATACCATCAGTTGGATGCAAGGCGGTGTACAGCCTTTTTTGTAAAATGCTACATGTGTCATACATGTTCTTTGCAGCTCAGTTTGTTATTTTTCTTTATTCACTTGGACAGTTTGATCCTTCATAAATGGAGTTATGTGGGTTTTCATAAGCTGACAAAATTTAAAAGGATTTATGTTAGAGCAACAAGCAAACATATGTTTTCTATGCAACTGTAATTGTCACTTGAATAAGTTATAATAAATAATGAGTTATTTAACATTAAGGAGTAGTTACATTTATTTTACATTACATTCGATTACATTTAGTTATATTTATAAGTTACATCTGGCCCTTTGAGGACAGCCATTATGCTGATGTGGCCCTCGGTGAAAATGAGTTTGACACCCCTGATCTATCGTGTGAGACAAGCCAGCACACACACACACGCAGTGAGATCATGGTATCAACAGACATCTTCTGTCAGCGATTTATTTGCACAAGAAGCCAAGATAGACAAAATCTTTGAACCTCGGATTCTCCAACACAAAGAGGTTTCCCCATTGGCTGTTAAGAGCAGCTCTGCAGTCTGGTTGGCTGTGCCGCTGCAGTTCACACACCTGGGTTGGGCTTTCAATGTTTCAGGGAAAAAACTATTTGATAGAGGGTGCAGCTCTTGGGAAATAAACATTTAACAATGCTCCCCCTTATTTATGATGTTATATTTATTTAATAGCCATCTTTTATGAATTGTTGTAGGTTACAACAAATGTTTTTTTTTCATGTGTACATTTGCTCTATTGATGTTGCTATACTCAAAGCTACTGACCAACTGCCAAAACAATCCATCACGCCCAATTCTCAGCACAGCAACATTCATATACCTATAGATGCTCAAGCAACACAAATATAAAAATGGGGTTAGCTTCACACACATGCTGGCATCACCCACTGGCTACTCTGTCAACATGTAGACACACAAATTATTTCTTTATTATTTTAGTTTTTAACTTTTCATGCAAGTGTGTGCAGCTTTTTCATAATTACAATAAATCTGCAGATAGAACTGTCAACAAGATAAAGACAGATCCTGCCCTGGAAGCTAGGGCTTTGTTCCGGCCTTTTAATAATGATTTACAGAGCACAGCCAAGGGCTTTCTTTGTCTTTTACATATTTAAGCACACTGCCAGAGTGGTTCTCTACTCAACCGAATGGAAACATGTGTACTTTTTGAATCTCCAGCTCTCAAAATAATTGTAATTGTGATACATGTATTGATGGAATGGTATTTATGATGTGTTTAGAAGCCCTCTGGCCTCTGCATAAGGGTCAGTAGATTTAGGTCAAAAGAGGATTTATTGTCGGGAAGTACCTTCCATCACCTGCACCCAGAAATGACAATTCTAATTTAATATCTGGGTGCCAACTTTAACAATACATCTCAATTTAAATCTTCATCTGCTGCAAAAGTGCTTTGGAACCCTTTATGTACAATTTGTTTAAGAAACAATGAAAGATCCATCTAGTTTATTACAAGTTTGCATTACCACCAAAAACTTTGAACGCCTGTTTTCTTTTATCACACACACAAATTATTATTCTTTTTAGCAACAACAACCAGCAAGTATGTCGAGCTTTGTGATATACTGAAGGTTCCCATGTAAAGATTGTCCTGCACAAACACAATACAACTTTTTCTTTCAAGAGACCATTACTAGAGGGAATTTTAAGGCCACACATGCACTAAATAAGTCGCAAATCAATGTTGTATATTAAGAAAAAAAAAACATTTTTTATCAAGCCCCAACAAAAGTCAACCTTCTCTTTAAAGAAAAGGTACTTTCTCAAACCCCACTTGATTGTTTTGACACGTTACAATGGATTATCACTGTTACCAATGGCAAAGGGGGCATAAGGAACACTTGTCATACATGTACTATGGTGAAATATTAATGCATAGGGCTGAACTGCTGATGCAGAGGCTTCTGTACTGTCAACTCTATAGCATTCACGTGGAACTAACAGGGTTGTCTGTATTGCAACAGGTCAAAGTACTAAAAAGTCAAGTAGGAGGACATGCCCCAACACACAGACTAAACAGAAACTAAATTTATTCTTCTACTCTGCAAAGAGTGGGAAATCCAGTGTGAGTGCGTAGGCAAGCTGTTGAATCACTGCTGTGTGGCAAAGACAACAGAGACAGAGAAAAAGCAAAGAGACAACCAGAGACTGTGGAAGGCCAAACAGGGCCTCACTCAACAGCAGATACGAATTTCACACTCAGGTAGATTAATGGGTAAATAAGAACTATACCGTTAAATTTGTAGCATTATCTTAAATTCTTACCTGCCCGGTCGAATTTTCAATGACTTGCACCAGTGGGGTCCTTGTTGACATTTTTGAAAGACTTGAAGTTGCCAAAAAGGGGAAAGGAACAGTGAAACAAAAACGATTCTTTAGTGTCTTTTGTGCATTTAAAATCTGGCTAGCTGATGGTAGAGGAAAAATCCAGTTCCAGATGCCCAGTGCTAGCCAGCTAGCAGCACGACAGATAGCCCGTGAATCAACAAGTTGAATCCCACATCAGCGACTAGCCGAGTTAGCCAGCTAGCTAGAAACTAGCTAGCAGCAACCGTACGTCCCATGCTTGTCAACAAGCATAAAACAGGAAAAAGCTAAATGTCTTCTTCAGCTTCGGTCTTTGTGTGAAAACATCCAGTTCCTAATTAGCATTTATCAGTGTCAATGGTGACCAGTGAGTTACCAACCTGATGCTCGGGCGTTTTGGCCAGCTAGCTATCTAGCTACTTGGGTTAGCTTGAAGAAAAGTTGTGGCAATGGTTGTATTGAACAAGACAAGGTTCAATTAGGTGGCTAGCATGCTAACCTGTAAAGTTGCTAACTAACGTCTGACTTCAATAGCGCAGCGTCGACGCCTGTTTCTCTTTTTTTGTGGCACGGATGTTTCCTTTCAGGTTGGAAACCAGGTTCGGGGTCTACAAAACTTTCAGGCCAAAGTTATCCCCGGCGAGGTCTCGACCTTTTCAACTCACACAAAACAATTCAAAATGTTCCCAGCGAGATATCCAGGGTAGGGTACCCTAAAATAAAAACAGCACCATGTAAAATGGTCACATGGCAGGTGAAAAACACGAATTAATCTGTTGCGCTAGCCAGTATTAGCCCGTGTAGCTAATTCAGTGTTTTTTCGAAGCAAGCTCGCTAGTTTGCTGATCCTCCTGCGGCCACAGAGCAACCCGCAAAACTCAAAATCCACGGAAATCACCGGCGCTCTTCCTTGTGCTGCGTGATTGGAATAAGGTCGTTTAACAGTGCTGCACTGCAGTGTTCGTCCCGTCGGTACACCGACTGCTATTATCCCCAAGACCAGCCGATGGAAGAAAGAATGATCAAGTTGTAAAATCCATTATCGGTAAACGGGGGTATTCTTGTTAAGGAGGTGCGTGTTACGGGCGACAGGGGGGAGAGAGTCGAAGAGCTGCGCCCGATTGCAGTCTATGCGCACGATCCTGCCCTGATACCGGAACAAGCTCGCGGCAACATGGCTGCTTGCACCACGACTGAAAGGATTGGGGAGGGAGGGGGTTCGTTCTGCGCTCGGCTCTACTCGTCTTTTTCCGATCATTCCCGGTGACCGCGACTCCTCCAGACTGGTAAATGGCAGGTGCAGGAGATTGTGTATGTAGCTCAGTGAAGACAAAACCCCAGACCCCCAGGGGCCCCAAAAGCCCCACATTCACATTTGTGTCAGTTGTTTTTTTTTGGTTATGTGATTACTCGCAAATGTGCACAACTTAAGAACAATATGATCTGGGTCCTTAATTATATATCCTGTGGCCCTGTATCCAAATCTATAGTTATACATTTTTGCCCCGGAGCCCACAAACAAATGAATGCATTCATGTTTTTAATAAAAAAACAACTGTCACTGTATTAAATGTGACGGACTGATGTGACATTTTAATTACTCAAAATCAACACAGATGTAAAAATGCAACTATTTAACTGTTTGTAATTAATTGTTTGTATAGCATTGCCGTTATAGTAGTGTGAAACACCAAGAGACAGACAACTTTGTGTTTATTTGGGCATTTATTCATTAAGCCAGTGTTACACCACAGTATGACATTTATGGAGAATACACAGAAAACTTCCCTGAAGACTAAAATTGGCAAACTGGGCATGGCTTGTTATTTCTAAAATAATAATTTATTGTAATAGTACATCAAGTGCCTCACAAATTCACTTTTCAATTTAGATTAAAACAAGAAAAAAACAAGAAATTTTAAATAAAGTAATACCCAAGGCTTTATAGTTTTGCTTCTTTAACCACTTTTTCAGTTTTGTCCCAAGGTGTTTATAAAAGTCAAATTGTTACTGTCCAAGAGCAGCTCACTAATTAGGTTGTAGTGAAAACAGTGCCTTGCTCACAGGCAGGGTGACCTTTGCTGGCACTGGAGATCCTCTGGTTGAAGGGTAGTTTAATCATTACTCCATAAAATCCTTCTTTTGTCAGCTGCAGAATTTTAGTGGAAAATATATACTACACTATATATAATATATCCCCATCATTTATATCTGAATGAGCCCATAGTCCATTATTAAACTATACTCTGATGTGGTTGATAATATGCCTTTATTGCAATCACAGCTGTAGAAATGAAGTGTAATTTGTATTATATGTACTCATGAATGTGACTGTGAGATGCTGACAGCTGGCAGAGACATTTTCAAGTTACTTAGCAACAGCCATGGACTGACGGAGATAATATGGCTGCCATTGGAAGTGGTGATGTGTGAACTCTGTCAATCAGGAGTTCTGCAGAGAGAGACTAGCTACAATAGCAAATATTCACCATTTGCACAATGCAAGGATGTTATGTAGAAAATAAAAAAAGAAATCAGGAAATGAAGGGGTATGGGAGGCTTGTTAGTAATGACTGGGAGAGCATCCAACTGGCAGGATTTCCCGATGAATCAAGGGAAAAATCACATCCCTGATGATGGAAGGAGTGTACATAGGGGTACATACACTGTTAGAGGAGACAAACACCTTGGGTTTCATGCATAAAAGTGTAGCCTAGTTACTGTACCAGAGGGAATCACCGGGTATTTCTTTTGCAACTTAACAATCAGTATACACTCAAACGAATCCAAGAGACTTGGCAGAAGATGTCCTCTTTCTGTTTCAGCGTATTGGAGCATGTCCCATTTGACAGTGGAACACAGGAGAGCGGATGACACCCGCACTCAGTATTTTGTGACCAGTGCTTTGTGAAAAATGAATGTTCACAAAACAATATCCCACATGAACTCAATGACTCTATTTTTATTTATATTGTTTACAGATTTCACAGGGGCTGTTTAAGTAAGTCTAGTTTGTTGTTGGGAAAAATGTGCTAAAGTGTCGCCATCTGCAGGATGCCTGAATATATTACAGACTATCTAGCTAAAAACACATACAGTACAGTATTTTCCTAAGCCTATCCTTAAGAAAATTTCCTGCTGTGTGTCCCAGGAATATTTGTATGAAAATTCATTTTTTGGCTGCCATATTTTGCAGAAGAAATGACACTCTGAGTAGGAGGTTGAACTGTAGTCTGTTAATTGCAGCTGATTTGGGAGTATTTTTAAGTCTCAGTGGATGGACATTAAAAAAAAAGCACTCAGCCTTTCTATCTCCGGTCTCCTATTTCACAGTGCCAACAGTATCTGGCCAGAATGAGGCTTTAATGACAGTTATTTTGAATAGGTAGCCAAACATTTTCTCTGTAGAGGCTGGCATCCTGTACACATCACCAGCCTGTTAATTCATCTCCATCAGGTTGTCTCTCCGGCTTTTTGTATTTCAGTCTATCTCGACAAGAGTCTAGAAAACTCTGTGGCACTATGGCACTACTATTCCATATTATGTTGTCACATGTATGACTCAAATGCATTGGAACATGAGCCACCCAGCTGTTACCAGTGATTTTGCTTTCAGTAAGCAACTTATTGAACAAATTTGGGGAGAAATTAAAGCAATTCTTAAAGAATTATACACAATCTATTTTCCGATTTACAACAAAAAAATGTGTGGCGACATATAGTCTAATAATAAAGGCATATTACTCACAAACTCACCAGTCAGAACTTTTTAAAGAGATTTAAAAAGGAGATTTAAAAAGTTTAAAGAGATTTACTCTTTTTGACGCAGCGGCCGCAGGTTCGACTCCAACCTGCCGTCGTGAGTCAGACAGGTCGTATCAGATAAATCACGTGAAAACACCTCATATTTTGCCAAGATCAATTATTTGCAACAATTGTTTCTCCAAACACTCTTCAGTGAGTAGTATATATTTTGTGACAATAACCGATGAACTGTCAGCTACAACAGGCTGACTGTACAGGACTCTCATCCCCCGGGGTGAGCTGTAACACCTGAACACCACTTGCTGCTGTTGAGAGTTAAAGTTAGCTGAAAAATCAAAATAGAGATGGAAAATGATAACACATGGTTAAAATGTCTGTCTTATGTAACAGTACAAGTACCAAACAAGACACAAAGCCTGAACATCAACCATTCAAGGATCAATATGTCTGTATGAAGATAATCATGTACATGATTAATCCTCTGACAGGACTGTAGGGGTTAGTCAGACACATAATATTGTCAACACCATCAATAAGGAGCACTTTGCCACTTTAACTGGTCCAGATAATTTAGTGCTGATATAAAATTGCACTGTTACATATTGAGACAAAATGTACCGCCACCCGCCATTATTATAGAAAAGGACACAAACAAAAATACTTTATACACTCACAGAAATGAGTGAGAATATCCGTAGCTAACCTGACAATTTAATAGGTGTTGACTCACAGCGTGGGCAAAATGAGTGAAGTAGTAAGAGGCAAGGCCAAAAATAGGCTGAATCTGTAGAGACTGGGCTACAATCACAATAAGTGGAACATGATGTACTCAAGATAAATGAAACCTCAAAAAAAAAATAAGGCTTTAACTACAGCCAAAGTAAAGACAACTTGTTTTGTTGCCTATTAAGAGCATTACATATTTTATGAGTCACAGTGAAAGAATAAAGTAGAAAAGTATTAAGTCTTTTACAGTGTTGCTTGCTCTGGAGAGAAATACTAGAACTGTTGGGTCCTTGTAAATTATAGAGTGGTCTAGATCTACTCTCTCTGGCTTGTGAGGTTTTAAAGGTGCCCTGCCACACCTATTTCATGACTTTGTGGTAACGTCTAGACTCTGTAACATTCTTTGTGGAAAAAATGCCTTGGTTACCTTGTTTCAAGCCATTCTAGCGAGAAAGCCTGCAGGAAGACTCGGCTCGATTTGTGCCAGTTCTTATTAATATTCAACGAGCTAAGCTGCTTGACTCTGATTGGCTAACAGCTAACCAATGAGAGCCTGGCAACTTTAATGTCAAGTATTTATGCCATTTATTTGGGGTCTCGTGCGTCTGCTCTGAGGTAAAGGGGGTCTCAGTCACTTCTTGGCTGCAGGACAATGATCAGGATGATCGACATCTTTATTGTCACACCACACTGCAGTGAAGCGCGTACAATTCATGGAGTAATGATTTCCTCTGTAAATCAACAAATGCTCATAATTTAAAAAAAAAAAAAAAGCTAAACATCAACCTATAATCTGTCTCAGAGTGTTGTCTATCTTCACTGTGATTAGAAACAGATTGCATACTTCTTTCCAGGAAACCCTTGGACAAAATCAGACCTGTAGGAGTCAAATTCATATTTATTTTCCCCCCACAGTGCAATTTTTGTTCTTTATTATACATTTTACAACTTCTTAACCTCTCACTTTAGTTATTATTAATGTCTCAATAATAGTTTTAATGCCGTTTTTTCATGCTACATTTTGTGTAAAGCAGACATTCTTTATTTATTCTACTTTTTTAAAGTTACTTTATATAATATATGTATCAGTTTTTGTGCTGGTGTGGCACTTCAAGTGGGATCAATAAAGTTGATCTGATGTTAAGTTTTCTTAGACGGTAATTACCCACTCAGTTTTTCTAAGGATTTCTGCTCTGGGGGATGAACAAACATAGAAACATTTAAGTGTGAGCCTCCCGTCCCCAAAACCGGCTGTATAATCCAATGAATATATTAAAGTTAAAAAACAGCCACATTCATGACACCTTTATCAGCTGTTCAGCAGAAAGGAAGATATTCCCTCTAGGGCTCCACTAATATTTTATTAAAATGTCTCCATTTAGCTCAGGCTCTTTGAAGACAGCATCAGTGTTAATTTAGTTTGTTATTAGCTCTAAATCACCAAGAATCATCTTATCTCAAAAAACTCAACTTATTCAGACTTATTGTCCCACTAGAGCACTGTGCTCCCAGAATTCAGTTACTTCAATTCAATAACATTTTATTTATAGTATCAATTCATAACAAGTGTTATCTCGAGACACTTTACAGATAAAGCAGGTCTAGACCACACTCCAGAATTTACAAGGACCCAACAGTTCTAGTAGTTTCCTACAGAGCAAGCAACAGTGCGACAGTGGCGAGGAAAAACTCCCTTTTGGGAAGAAACCTCGGGCAGACCCAGGCTCTTGGTAGGGGGTGTCTGACGACCGGTTGGGATTAGAACAAAGAGTGGAAATAACAGTCCCAAAAAATACTAGTTTGTAGTAGTTCTTTGTAGTAGTTCATGGCATAGCAGGGCACTGTGCGGCATTACAAGGCACAGCAGGACGTCGCAGGGCAGACTTCCTAGAGTCTCTAAAAATAGAATGGGAGCCAGAGCCTTTAGCTATCAGGCTCCTCTCCTGTGGAACCAGCTTCCGGTCTGGGTCCGGGAGGCAGACACCATCACCACATTTAAGAGTAAACTTAAAACTCTCCTCTTTGATAAAGCTTATAGTTAGGGAGTGGAGTCACAGTGTTCGCCTAGACCGGCGGGGCAGACTCCCCTTCTCTTCATAGTTGTCCGATTAATTTACCATATATTAAATAATATAAAACTAGAGTGAGACAGGGCAGTACAGCCCGACCACGCTCTCCTCTCTTTACCCTGTCTCTCTTAGTTATGCTGTAATAGTCTTAGACTGCCGGGGAACTTCCTTTGACACACTGAGCTCCTCTCTCCTTTATCTTTCCATGTGTGTGCATCCATGTCCCAGAAAGGCTTGTTACTAACCTAGCTCTGGGGAGTCATTCCCTGGAGTCCTTATGTTCTTTTCCCCCCAGCATGTTTCCTTGGATCAGGGAGGCTCCAAACTCGCATGGTCCTGCTACACGTCCTGCGATGTCCTGGTACATCCCGCTACGCTCTGCTCTTTTACTGTGACTGTTATTGCCACTATTCATCTCAACCCCAACCGGCCTGTCAGACACCGCCTACCAAGAGCCTGGGTCTGTCCCAGGTTTCTTCCTAAAAGGGAGTTTTTCCTCGCCACTGTCACACTGTTGCTTGCTCTGGAGGGATCTACTAGAACTGTTGGGTTCTTGTAAATTATAGTGAGGTGTAGACCTACTCTATCTGTAAGGTGTAAACTCTTATTATGAATGGATACTATAATTAAAATTGAATTGAACTATGTTAGTGTTGAGTTGCCAGGCTAATAGGGATGTTATTAATGGACCTTTTTCTTTGTTGAGGTGTCAAACCTTATTTAAATGACATCATTTGGACACTACTTGGTATAAAGTCTTATGTCAGACTAAAACGGTGGGTTCATTATTCTGCAAATGGAAGAGCTTGTTGAAGTTGGGTTTAACTGTCTACATCTCTGCGCATGTCAACTTAAAAAGGTAGATTATGCTTCAAATACAGTGTTGAAAATCAAATGTTTATTATGTAAAGAAAGAAGCCAAGTGCAAATGCACAGGAACATGAAGAGAGATTTTGGGAATGATGACAATACCATGTTTGGGCCTAATATACAGTTAAGGCATGTGCAGCTATCCAGAGGAAACATATTCCAAATATCAAGGCCTCTAAAAGACCCAAATTATTCATTAGTAAAAATAAAATTACAGTTAAATGAGTCAGAAAAAAAAAGTTTTACCTGAGGAACAAGTTGAAAAGCTTTAAACTATGTACATACAACATTTGATTCATGTCCTTGATTAAAATAAAATTCTACTAAACTAAAATATGTTTTAAATCTTTGTTAAAACCAAGATCATTGCTGTTATGAATATGCCGTCTGGCTTACCTGATCTATTTAGGTAGGGCACTGTGGCTGTATCTGGTGATTAGCATTGCTTTAAAGAAATAAACAAGTCAAGATTGTTTGCTAATGTTAAGTCGTGCAGCCGGACTATACTCCAGCACTGACTCAGTGCTATGGAGATAGATCTGGTAATGCAAGACTACAAGGAGACGGAGGTAATTTCTCTTTGACGTTCGTTAAAAAAAGTAGCTCTCATATTCCTGTTGTGCACTGCATGGAAACGAAGCTTAACTTTTCAGATCTGTGTTCAAGAAATGCCTAAACTGTACACAAACACAAAAGAAAGAGGTCTCACACAATAAAAAGGAAACAAAGACACACTATAGTAATATAAATAATAAAAGGATCTGTGGGGGTGTTAAAATGGCTTCACGAGCAACCAGGAAGTGAGCATTCACCTCCGACTCACTCTCTTTAAATAGCAGCGAGCAGATCCTCCACGGCGACAGTTGTCAGGTCGGAGTAGAAGTTGCCCTCGTTGTCTCCGCCTCCGAACACCAGCAGGCGTCTGCTGACTGAGCCTGCGTCCATATCCACGTCTTCCTCATCCTCCCCTGAGAAACGGTGGTGACCGTCTGTCTCCATGGTAATGATAGAGTGCCCCGCCCTGGGGACGGAGAGCTGAGGGAGCGTCACCTCCGTCCAGCTGTTGGTGTCTGAACCCATGAAACAAAGAAAAAAGGGATGAGTTTAATACTGTAAAATGTAACAAGTATAATAATGTCATACTTTGTTGTAATTAGAGCTGCAATGATGAGTTTTTGATCAATTGATAAGACAATCAGCATTTTGGACTTTCTTTTGCTTAAAATAAGGGACAACTCCTAGATGTACTTTAATATATTTATGTTAACCAACACTTCTAAATGAGTGTGTGTGTGTGTAATTGTGAGCTGCCTCTGACCTATATCAAAGATGAAAGTGTCACTGAGAGCGTTGTTTCCGTTGTAACCTCCATGGATCAAGAACTTTGTATCTGAGAGCACAGCACTGCCATGCCAGCTGGAACACACAGACACACACACACATTAAATAACATAGAACAGCCCTGCAAAGTACTGAGGAACAATATCCAGACCAGCTTTAGCTGGGTTTGTTTGGGTGTTTAGTTATGTACCTCCGTGGAGAGGGGGCCTTCCCAGTTGTTTTCACAGCAGAAAACTCCATCAGGCCTAAGAAACACATTATTTTATGTTAATAATGCATGCAGTGTGTTTTACAACTCTATCCAGATATGTGCCTCTAGTGTGTGTGTGTGTGTGTGTACAGTTGGTGTGTGGCTTACCGAGGTCCAACATGTACATGTCATTGTAGCAGACAGGAGTGTCCCATCCACCAAATACATAGATCTTCCTCTCCTGCATCACACATGCAGAGTGGCTGGAAGTGAAACAAAGAGGGAGGACAAAACCGAAAGAAAATGAAGTGGTTACATGTGTGTGACAAAGGACTCATAGCCAGACATGCTGAGAGGACATTTGGACCAAACCGTCTTACCCTGAGCGGGGGGATGGCTTGTCGCCAGTTACAATAGGCTGGTACCAGATGGAAAGGTGGGGATCGAAGATATACAGCGAGTCACTGCAGCCGTCTGGCTCTGGGTTTGGACAAGGAAACACTCCTCCGAGCACAAACAGCTCCCCCCGAAACAGACTGCAGCTGTGGTAGGCCAGAGGAGGGACCTTGCCTTGAGCCTGGAGGAGACGACACAGGGAAGGAGGACATGAAGAAAGAGCTCATGCAGCAAAGACGGTATGGTGAGGGGGGGGGTTAAAACGAGCAAAACACACACCTCCACCATGGTCCACTTCCAGCTCTGTGTGTCAAGGATGTGAACGTCGTTGAACCACTTCTTGTTCTTAGAGCCTCCAAACACAAAGATCCGCTGTGAGTCCGGGTCGTAGACGGCTGTGTGGCCGATCCTGGCTTCGGGGGTTGGACCCTCTGCCAGAGTCTCCGCTGCAACCCAGGACATGTCCTCTGTTGGACGCAGATGAGAACACTCTGAACTGGATCCACCAATATTAAAATCCCCTTAAACACATGTCTCACTGGAGCCTTGTATGATAGGGGTGTGCAAAAAAACAAAAAAACCCCAACTGATTCACATTTATGAATTGATTCAAGCTCTAACGATTCAAAATTGATTCATAGAATTCCAAAAATAGATTTTTTTTTATGTAATAGCATTTATACTATCACATGGGAAAGGTAACTACATGTACATACTAGTACAGAATTTTTTTTTTTTTAAATGAGTACAAAAATCGTTTTTGAATCAAATCATGAGCGAAAAATCAGAATCGAATCGTGACATTTTCTGAATCGTGCACGCCTATTATATAAAAATGTTTGTTGTTTATGACTGACAGACCTGTGCAGAGCTTCCACATGGGATCTTTGCAGAACTGCATCCTGGATCCTTGGCCTCCAATCAGAATAGCTGTCAGAGCATCGATGGGACACAGGGTCTGACCCCAGCGACCTGACGGGCTGACCAATGGGGCTTCAGGACAACCAGAGATTTGTTGTTAATGTCTCACAAACAACACACAACCACACACACACACAACCACACACAACCACACACACACACAAACAACACACACACACACACACACACACACACACACACACACACACACACACACACACACACACACACACACACACACACACACACACACACACACACACACACACACACACACACACACACACACACACACACACACACACACACACACACACACACACACACACACACACACACACACACACACACACACACACACACACACACACACACACACACACACACACACACACACACACACACACACACACACACACACACACACACACACACACACACCTACCTTGCCAGGTGAAGTGCCAAGGTTGCATCTAAATTATCCCAACAAGATAGTGGACAGAAGGCGTCAGACTAGTGACACATACATATACTCCCACTGGGATATCATTCTTTTTAAAATAAAGATTGATGAATGTGTGTATTGGTAGTGGGGAAACAGAGGATGTGCTGGGAAAATATGGCACAAGTTGGGTGTGCTTGTGCAACGATGGCCAGAGGGTATGTGGGATAAGAAACCCAACGATTTTTTATTAAGAAACATAATTTTTCCCTCCCCACACACTTCTTGGACTGAGCCCATTTCTTTTTTGCTCACAACTGCTCCACATTTAGAGAAGTTTATGTTTAGCCAGTATAAAAAGGTGAAGGTACATATTTTCGTGATTCA
Organism: Etheostoma perlongum; assembly: GCA_026937815.1. NCBI lineage: Eukaryota > Metazoa > Chordata > Actinopteri > Perciformes > Percidae > Etheostoma > Etheostoma perlongum. The sequence goes on from CM049389.1 coordinate 7,724,410, forward strand.
TCCAGTATCCAGTGGGTCTTCAGATCTTTCCGGCGGTGGACCCGTCATGTACCCCTGTACCTCCACAGTAGCTTCCATATGAATGAAAATAAATCGATACGAACCAACTAATGATTGTCAGTAGAGGCTGATTCAAACCAAACGCAACTTTTTTTATGCTTTGAGCGCGCAATAATTCAGACTCTAAACAAGGCGGTGCCAGTTGCAGCAGCAGCACCTGACTAGTCTCCGTGTGGTGGTGGTGGCGCTGCGAACCGCTCAGACCTTTGGACACAGCCATGCTAACTGTTCCCCTTGTTTTGGGTCTTTATGTTAAGCTTAGTGTCTCCTAGTTCCAGTTTCATATATGAAAGATAAATATGACAGTAAAGTTGAGCTTTGAACTGTTGCCAAACAGGCGAATAAGGGTATTTTCCGACAGTGCCCAGGTTGTTAATACCTGGGTGCACCATGGCCTGTCCTGGTTTCTGTGTGCCGAAACTCAGGTGGACAATGTGCATCAATGTACTAAAAAGGTGAATAAATACTTCAAGAAGCAAAGATAAAAAAACAAACTAAAAATGGATGTATGCACAAACTCACTGGTCTGTGTGGGAGTCTTGGTCTGCTTACTCTTCGTCCTGGCTGCACTCTGAGGAGGCGTTCTTCCCACAATCCCCTGCGCCTGTCCTGCTCCATTAGCTGTGGAACAGAGAAAGTAAAGGAGATGTGATAGAAGAGCACACAAGGAAATGCTTTACTCCTCCACACCAGGCCACGGGAGCGTCTTTAGCATTTTCATTAGCAATACCACTGTGGCTCACACAGGCATGAATTCGGTTTTCTTTACAAACACAACTACCTGTTGCAAATGTACACACACAGGCATTAAGACAACTTTTTATTTGTATTCCATCCGTAAAACTCTTTTATATCATGTAGCATTAAAGATGATTTTTGACTGAATTGGTACACAGTTATGGGAAGTCATGATTTGACATCAGGACACTTAACATTATCATCATATTATAATTCACCTTCCACAGCATGATATATCTCTCACCTGTTGCCTTCATCTTTGCTGCATCTGCTCCACTACTGAACAGCTTCTGGCCACCCTTGGCTTGACCTGTGGCCTTTCGTACAGGTGTGGTCTTCTCCACACTGCCATTTGGACACACATTCTCCTGTTCCCCACTCTTCGTCACCTTATTCTCGTCCCAGTCTTCCTTCGACACTCGCTCTCTCTTCCTCTTGCTGTTGAGTTCCCGGGCTGCGAGGGGAGCCACGGCGTCCTGGGACAGGCAACAAATCGGGAGTCATTTATTATTTAGCAAACACTTATTGTTCAAAATATAATTCCAAGAGGAAACTGGAATAGAGAGGTAAGCTGTAAGAGGGACTGTGCCAAATGTAGGAAAAAATACAAAAGTAAGTAAACACTTACAGAAGTTGCTTTGACAAGTGTTAAGTATAATAAATATATTTTTAAGATACAACTGTCTGAATTGGTACCACTATCTACAGCAAATGCACCAGCCGTAAAACTAATATCTCATGTTGCATTTCATTTACTTTTTTTTTATCTCTAACAATCAACAATGTTGCAAGACAAAACTAAATTTTAAAATCATAAATAAAACATAACCAATCAGAAATTAAAGGATTAGTTTGAGAAGGAGCAGGAAGCAAGCTTATTTGGTCCTGCCCCTTATTTCACAAAATCATAATCACATAACAAAAATATGCAAATACAGCATACAATCTTTCAGGTCTTACGATAACTAACAATAAAAACAACAATACTGTTAAATTACAATTCCGTTCCTATGTTTCAGTCTATTATTTTCTGTATTGGTCAAGTATTGTTTTAGTTAATCTATTTTTGAACTAACTGATATCATGGCTCTGTTTGATGTCACTGTTCAGTCCATTTCATAGGGTGAGCCCACAAACTGAAACACACATGCTTTTAATCTCAGTTGGCACAAGAGGTTGTTTGAACATACATAGTCCTCTAAGATAATATCCCCCAGCATTAAACATAATGATGATTTTTACTTAACTGGTACACAGTTACAGGAAGTAATGGACAATTATCAATTATCAGCTCTTGATATGTGATTTTGCTGTCCAAATGACAGATTTCTAGTATTATAAAGTATATAATTCACACAGATTACCTTTGGTGTGTATTCCTTTACAGACAGGAGTTCCGTCTCTGACCAATCTGCTTTTACCTGATGGGAAAAACACAGTTATCCATAACTTAATCCTTGTGTGGGAACACACTTTTATTTTATTAATAGTCGAGACACAAATGTGTCTACCATCATACATCAATAATGTCATCTTACCCCCAAACCCCTTTCATTAGATACTATAAAGGATATACAGTGAGGAAAATAAGTATTTGAACACCCTGCTATTTTGCAAGTTCTCCCGTTTAAAAATCATGGAGGGGTCTAAAATTGTCATCGTAGGTGCATTATGAGAGACATAATCTAAAAAAAATAAAACAGAAATCACAATGTATGATTTTTTAACTATATTTGTATGATACAGCTGCAAATAAGTATTTGAACACCTGAGAAAATCAATGTTAATATTTGGTACTGTAGCCTTTGTTTGCAATTACAGAGGTCAAATGTTTCCTGTAGTTTTTCACCAGGTTTGCACACACTGCAGAAGGGATTTTGGCCCACTCCTCCACACAGATCTTCTCTATATCTGTCAAGTTTCTGGGCTGTCACTGAGAAACACAGAGTTTGAGCTCCCTCCAAAGATTCTCTATTGGGTTTAGGTCTGGAGACTGGCTAGGCCACGCCAGAACCTTGATATGCTTCTTCCAGAGCCACTCCTTGGTTATCCTGACTGTGTGCTTTGGGTCATTGTCATGTTGGAAGACCCAGCCCAAACACGGTTAGTGGAATTATGACCAAAAAGTTCTATTTTGGTTTCATCTGACCACATGACTTTCTCCCATGACTCCTCTGGATCATCCAAATGGTCATTGACAAACTTAAGACGGGCCTTGACATGTGCTGGTTTAAGCAGGGGAACCTTTCGTGCCATGCATGATTTCAAACCATGACGTCTTAGTGTATTACCAACAGTAACCTTGGAAACGGTGGTCCCAGCTCTTTTCAGGTCATTGACCAGCTCCTCCAGTGTAGTTCTGGGCTGATTTCTCACCTTTCTTAGGATCATTGAGACCCCACAAGGTGAGATCTTGCATGGAGCCCCAGTCCGAGGGAGATTGACAGTCTTGTTTAGCTTCTTCCATTTTCTAATGATTGCTCCAACAGTGGACCTTTTTTCACCAAGCTGCTTGATAATTTCCCAGTATCCCTTTCCAGCCTTGTGGAGGTGTACAATTTTGTCTATATTGTCTTTGGTCTTGGCCATGTTAGTAGTTGGATTCTTACTGATTGTATGGGGTGGAAAGGTGTCTTTATGCAGCCAACGACCTCGAACAGGTGCATCTAATTTAGGATAATAAATGGAGTGGAGGTGGACATATTGAAGGCAGACTAACAGGTCTTTGAGGGTCAGAATTGTAGCTGATAGGCCGGTGTTCAAATATTTATTTGTAGCTGTATCATACAAATAAATAGTTAAAAAAAATCATACATTGTGATTTCTGGATTTTCTTTTTTAGATTATGTCTCTCACAGTGGACATGCACCTACGATGACAATTTCAGACCCCTCCATGATTTCTAAGTGGGAGAACTTGCAAAATAGCAGGGTGTTCAAATACTTATTTTCCTCACTGTATGTTATATTTCCATACTTATACTCATGGCTTAAGTATTAGCAATAAACAAAATAACCACTTCTTATAGCGGTTTGTTTGGCGACTCCTAGTAGCCATTTAGTCCCAAATTTTACTCAATACTTACCAGGTTTCCTCCTTCCAGAGTAACGTTGAGTATGACGCTGTCTGTCCAGGTCTCCTCTTCCCACTGCTCCCATGACAGGCACCTGCAGGTCAGAGGATGTCCGGGTTGGTTACTCAAATCATTTAGATTCGGATTTGGTGACAGTGGGAGACGGTAGATTCTTTAACTATACTTGTTATATGGAGTCAGTTTTCCAATTGTGATGGGGAACCGGTCAGCATCGTTGAGCTCCGCGTTGACGCAGATCCGTTCCCCCCACGGCCCACGGCTGAACAGCACCACCTGGTGGACACTCGGGGGAACTGCAACAGACACCCTACACGAACCCTCAGCACTGACAGGGGAAAACAACAAAGAAATAAGGGAATATTGGTACCTCTTGCTATCCAGAAATACTAGGTTAGAGCAGGAAAGTTAGGTACTGACATGTGAGAAGAACGTCATCCTTCCGTTAACATTGCTGATTTAAAGAGGCGTCAATGGGACCAACACATAGCTAGCTAAAGGTTTAGCTAGCCTACAACATGGGCTGGTGACAACTGCCTACCAAACCCGTAACGTTATTTAACAGCACTCGAGCTGCGGTTAAGTTAGCTACATTAACGTTAAGGCTCACATAAATAATGTACCAAGGTAAGAAACTAGTTAACGTTACTGTAAAGTAATCGTTAACCGTTGCGTTAACGTTACCTCAGCAGCCTTTGAGGCGGACAGTTTACTCCGAAAACCGCATATATTCCGAAATCTTCCATCTTTGTATGTCTTCCAGCAAAGCCGTTTATTGTCACAACTCTTTATGCTATCCTATTTTATTTTGACATTATTTTAAACATCAAAACATCACTTTCTTGTCTATATCCCTCTGTTCGACATCTCCCGCCACAGCTTATGTGTACAATATCTAAACTCCGCGCGAGTTCTTGGTAAAAGAGTATGAGCGCGTGTTTTGTGGTTGAGAATATCTGTACGGGTGGAGTCTACGCTATATTATATAGAAGAGAACCAGAGCTCCGCCCATGCAGTACAGGCTGATACAACATCGAACACACTTCAGGCTGCAACCAACTCACAACCCAATCAAAGGCCTTCATTCAGCACCGCCGCCAGACGTAACAAAAGCTGCGTTCAAGAGCATGTCACCACTTTTTAAACCCTATGTATTCATACTAACTGCACTCCTATTCGTTATTCTTTTATTAGGTTTTATCCAATTTTAGCTTACTTTAATTTAATCTATTCTTTTAAAATTATATTTCTATGTATATTTCCTTGTTTCTTGTCTTAATGTGTATATTATTTCTTATGTATATCACATTTTCTTGTTGCAAAGAAAAAAAAAGAAAAAAGCAATATAGGTAATATATCACATCATCAAACGGGAGTATCATTGATTGGGGTGGTTTACAACACATAATCAAGAAAGGGTTTCCAATCTTGCAATCTATAATTAAATGTTAAAGGGCTGCTTCTCTTTTGGGGGGGTCGCTGGTTCAAGTCCCCGTTCGGCCCAAAGTACAGAGTGTGGACTGGTAGCTGGAGAGATGCCAGTTCACCTCCTGGGCACTGCCAAGGCACCGAACCCCCCTCAGCCGCTCAGGGCGCTGGTCCAGCATCTCTCCATTAATGCATGTATGTGTATATGTGTGTTGTAATTTTCCCATAGGGGATCAATAAAGAGTATAAATAAAAAATAAAAAATAAAAATTCTTCGCTCAAACACCAGCACTTTATCAGGCCGAATGTGAAATGTCATTCCGAGGTATAGTGGTCAACGTAATTGCCTCAGGATACAGAGCTGAGGATGAATCATAACCTAGTTTTACACAGTCATAACCACACTTAAGGAGACAGTAAAGTGTGCTTCTTGACAACCTGTTGGAAAGAGGTTTAAATGTGTACAGTACAGTGGTGATAGAAGTAACCACAGATTATTAGGCCTAAGTAAAAATAGAAATACCAATGTAAAGCTACTTTTTCACATTTTAAAGTCCTGTATTCAAAAAGGAATCACGTAAAACAGAAGTATTATCAGCTAAATGTACGTAAAGCATCAAAAATAAAAGTACTCATTATGCAGAATGCTCCCTTTCAAAATGTTATACTATTATCCACCATGCTAAAATAAATTATTAGATTAGTATTCATGTATTTTAGTGTTGTTGCTAGTTAATATGTAGTTTATTGTAACTGTAAACTGTGGTCATATAGCCAGCTGCCACAGCCACACCATTAAACACTGCCAGTCACAGCAATAACATCAACCAAACTACAGAAATGGCTGTAGCTGCAGCAAAGTACATTCCCACTTGTAGTGTGGCCGTAGTCCGTGGCTGGCTACAAGCAGTGCTCAGCTTTCCACCTTAATTGTAGTCAGAGTTTTATTTGGGTCTGCAGAATGCAAGGACCAACCCTATGAACTCAAAACTCTGTCAGTGAGTTGGTCGGAGTGAGTTTGTTGATGTGAGTGTTGGTGTTTTGCCATTGGCAAAATGTATTGGTGTGACACAGGCTTTTACATCCACCATGGCCCATCAAGCAGCCGATTAACTTCCTAAATAAATGGTTATTGTGGTTTGTGCTGTACCCGTTTTAACAGTGTGTGTGTGTGTGTCTCTGCTCGTCTCTGTCGCTCTCTCTTCAGACAACTACAGTAAATGTGTGGAACAAGTAGGTCTATGCAATTTATTAAAAACAATTACAATAATCATTCATTCATGTGGCATAGGCTGTTAGCCACAATCCTCTGTACCAGGCTTTCCTTTCTAGCTAAGACAAGACAAGTTACCTTGTCAGCTCGTTCTGCTTGATGTCTGTCTCGAGGTCCCTTCTCCAGGTGTTCTTGGGGCCGTCTTCTCCTTCTTGTGCCTTTGGGGTTCTATCTGCCTGGTGCTTGTATTTTGTTTCCGGAGCGTTTGGCCAATCTATCCCAATCTCCTTTCTTTCTTTGGAGCTCCAAATGTTCTTCAGCTGGAGGAATGAAGCCCTTGCCTTGCGAATTCTGGCTCTGAATCATCAAAGCCACTGCCTAAGCAAGTAAAAGCTTCTACTTCCTCAAGTGCTATTCCCTCCATGGTCAATGGGTTTTTGTGCGTACTGTTGACCTTGAGGTTTCCCTTGTTTTCCCTTTGTGGATGTTTACAGTACTCTTGTCTTCTTCTGCATCTGCTGGCCACTGTGTGATAGCATAGCAAGGTCTGTGCTATTGTGGTCATTATTATTCAATCGATAACCAGGATGAAGAGGACAGGGGACAGTAAACAGCCTTGTTTAATGCTGGATTTCAATCGGAAACTTTAAGGAAAACAGGGAGAAGGGGGTTGGCAAGCAGGGTATGCATATTTTATCACTTATCATAATCAGCGTCTTCTATATCGAGATCACTCGCAGAGAAAGACTTTAGTTTGTCCGTGAAAAAATGCTGTGGGTCATAATTGTCCTGGGGTACAGCAGTAACACTGACTACACACTTTGGATGAGTAATCCAGAACACCAAGTTGTTGAAAATAGCATGATTACATTGTTGAGTTAATTAAATTAAAGCAGTCCCCTAATACCTAAGTGGTCCTCTGATACTGTGTCTGAAGTCTCTTTTATATGGGGTGGGGGGGGCAAGGTGGAGGTTGGGGGTGTGGCCTTGCTAACACCATTTCTAGCCACTGGGGGACCATAGGCAGGCTGGGGGAATTCATATTAATGTTAAAAAAACTCATAAAGTGACATTTTCACACCATGGGACCTTTAATATCCATATTCACATTATAAAAACCGCCGCTGACTCTCTCTAAATTTATTTGACCACAATTAAGCACATTGACCAAAAAAGGTCCAGCCAAGTTTAAATCTAATCTTATTTTTCCACTAAACCACATGAAAATGTCAAGAACTCATCCTGGCTCATTTCTGTTTCAAATCAAACTTTAGTTCACTTTGTTGTACAAACTCTGTTGCCAGACAGAGTAGTTACCTGGATGTAACGCAAGTTCTTTGAGTATGGGCAAAGCCTGTTAGAGGGAGGAGCACATACGAAATAGAAATAGTAGTTAGATAGCACTGTCCTTTTTCTGGTTAGGGAACCTGTGGACTCAAAGTCCTGACAGGCTGGAGTTTATGCAGCCTCCACAAACACAATGCTTTACCATGATGATAACTTAAAATACAAAAACTACTATGTGATGTAGAAGAAAAATAAAGCACATTAAAACCTGTTGAAAATCTCACTTTTTTCTACTGAATTTGTACCATTGTGTCAAAATCCTGCATTAACCATTTATATGGTATTTTCATACACTGTTATATATTAATTTTGCACAAAAATTAACCTGCAATATGCCCTTTAAGCCATCTGTATGTGTATGTGTTAACACACTAAACATGTGTGCTGCCATGGTGAAAATATGAAGAAAGTAAAACCTCTCTCTGGTTTCAGATTTAATTATTTATTATATAATTAACAGTTCTCTTGTTGTATGAAATCAATCATGATCTTATTTTAGGAGCAGAGATAATCTGGTATGATACTGCTCGCTTTATCAGATTGGGACTGTCTGTGCACGCTGCGGCCACCAGGATGAAAATCTCGACATTGATGCTCCTTTGCATTAAGCGGTTTGAAGTAAAAGGATGCCTCCTGGATGTCGTCTTTGAATCGCTAACATAGTTTTTACAGTCTGCGGTATCTTTGTTTGGAGGCAAGTGCTGCTCTCATCTGTGGAGGTTTCCTTCCTCTTCTTCTGAGGCTCCTCCTGTTCCACAATGGGGAAGTAGCACAGCACTGACAGTATGACGGGGCCATCATCTGTGTAGTCAGCCACTCTGAGCCAGCTCTTCATGTGCAGCAATGTAATTAAGTTAAGTGGACACCAGCCTGTTGTACGGCTAACCCTCCCACTCCAAACGGAGAGAGTCATACCTCCAGTCTGCTTTCACAACTGCTGAGGAACTATGTTTGGGTGGACCGGACACTGCAGTCTGCCAGCAGGAGGCCTAGTGGGAGGGGTGAGCAACAAGGACAGCATTAATATCTCAGCTATCATCACAGAATTATATGTATAGGCCTACACATATACATTTTTTCATCTTATGTTGTGGAAGACTTAAGTCAATTAAGTCTTATTAACGTCTATTAAATGATCAAAAACGGCACCACACTATCTTAATATGATCAGACTGTAATTTTAAATGATCTTGCATTCCTACCTAAAGCCTGCAGCGGCCTTCATGACCTGTGCTGACATTGCCACTAGGCGACAGCATAGATAATAGTCTTGTAAAAAAGATCCTATAATATTACATTTGAACACTTACCAATAAGACATCCATCTCCAGCAGCACCTTTTAGGCCAGAACTAGTCATCTTAACAAGTTAAAACACTTTAAATGAAGTGGAGAATAAAAAATGTGGACTTTGTTTTGACTCATTTCACAGCACAAAGGCAAGTTTGTGCGTATTGGTGTTAGTGTGGTCTAGGGCACTTCTCAATTTAGGTTTTACTTTCTGCTTTTTTTTAAAAAAGCAGAAAGTATTGTGGAATGCCACATTTCTAAAAAATTGTTCTAAGCAATTCTGTGCACACACAATTCATGCATAAGACCTTTTTTCCTTCTATAAGACTATTTTTTGTGTGAAGAAACTTACTGATCATTTTATGGAGGCTGTATTAAATGACAGGAGAACATTAAGATGTCTCCTGTCATTAATGTCGACCTAACAAACATAACCAAAGCGTACGGGCTAACCAGGGTTCTTGTCCTGTGTGTATCCAATGTGACAAAAGACTGACAGAGCATTTGTCTTTAACATCTTTATTCTTCTTTTTTCATTATTTTTATTCGTATTGAAATTCATACTCTTGTCGTCTGGACCTCTTTTTATTTTTTACGGCTTCGGTCATCTAACGCGTCTAATCAAAAATCACCAAAAATGATTTCATGTTGTACAATCCACCTGGCGGACAATCCTATTGGCTTCACCAGGGTGCCATCCGACAGCTGTGGTCCAAAACTGTGTGAGGAAGTTCCATTTTAACCAAGGTTTCAGTCTCCTGCACGGTTTAAGAACACACTTGAATACTCGTTAGGTTGAGAATCACTTTCACCTTTCAGATTCTTCTTAAGTCAGTGAAGTACAAGCGCACAAGTGTCTACTTAACACTAATACAGTAAAATACACAAGACATTATTGTCATTGTTGATACCACAAATGAACAGTGGCATGAACATTAATGTTCAGATCACAAGACTCTCCCTTATGACAATACTGTCTCCGCATTTAAAAAAACCCAAAAAAACTAGAAAACTAGAAAAAAGTAATTTTAGATTACAATTTGGGTTTCCTTAAAAGCATCTTCACATATACAATTTAACAGATTATAATTGCACTAAGGGGAGATGCTAGACCACAAAATATTTATGGTGAAAAAGAACTTCCTCAAAAACAACCTATAGAGTGTAGAACAGCAAGGAAGCCATACTGTCTGCCATGTGCTCCATACTGCTTTATTCTGATTGGCCATGACAATACGGTCCCCTCACATTTCCTTCTGCAAACAGGACTGAATGGACACCACAGGTTACTGTACCCAGTAGAGACACAAAATGACTCATCCTCACAAACATGAAGAGAAAAAAAAAAAATAAGAGGAGAGGCTATTTGAAAACCTGATTTGGATATGGACACTCGATCTGATGCTGGACAAACTAAGTTGTTCCGGCAGGCAGTGGCTGTGTTCCAGACCAAATACTCCCCTGTAACAAGGTTGTTCACTACACCCCATAAATCCAAATGTAACTTAAAAGGATGGAGCCGTGAACAAAAATTAAATTTGACAACTTTGACAGCTTTTTGAAGGTTAAAAAAAATCTGACCTTTCCTGTTATACATTGTTCTTGCTTAACTCGACTTGATGCATGATTGAGAAACTCACACCTCTGTTCTAATAAACTGGACAAAAGATAAACATGGACTTCCACATAAATTGGGAAAATAACTGTATCCATGATTACACCTGTCCTCATCTGTTGACAACACTTCAAAACAAGCGTGCAGGGAGGGTGGGGCTGTATTTGGTTTGAAACGGAGCCGACCGCGGATACAAATAAGAACCCGCATTTCTAGATGCACAAGAACTGTGATGTCACAAGGAGCTTATGACATAGGAGCAAACGATAACGGGTATGACTGACCGTGATGACACAACAGAGCAGCGGCAGAAACCCATCAAGTCCCCTGAATTAAGGAAGTCGTTCTCTTACCTCACTGCTATGGAAAGCCTTAACCTACGGATGATGTTTTCCGGTTTTGACAGCACACAAATTAACAAGTATGTGAAGCACTTTCTCATGTTTATTAGATGTTTTTCCCTGGCATCACTCCTTGGTAGCTGCCTCAGTTCCAAGGGGACATTAATAAGATCTGCATACTCTGTAAACATCACCAGTGTCATCTGAAATGCAATGATGAGCTAGCGCCCGCAGTAGGGCGGTGCTGGTATTACACCCCTCCCCCACCCCTCTTCCCAATGTCCCTCAGTTTACAAGAAATAAAAAGGATTAAAGAAACAAACAGAAAAAGAAAGAAAAGAAATCCCCCCACCCCCCAACTGGGCCTGCCAGCACGCCATTGACTTCAAGTGTGTAGGAGTGAGTGTGTGTGAGAGAGAATCAGTGTGTGTGTGCGGTCGTGGCCGCCAGAGTCTCTGGGAATATGTGAGAACTGGTGTGTGCGTGTATGCGCGTGTATGTGCGTGCGTGCGTGGAGGCTCCATGGGGGTGAGGGGGACTCCTAGTATTTCTTCCCCCGGGACGAACTCCTTTGCTTCGGGATTCAAGATGCTCTTCCTCTGCAGAAAGACAGAAAAAGAGTAAGAGCATACTCGTTTCTATTCTTGCGTGTTCAATTTCTAAGTGGGCTTCTCTGTTGTGAAACTAGATGCATCTGTGACTCACCGCCACTTCTTCCAGGTTGTTGTTGTGGTGGTGATCGCTGACAGACAGGCCGTTGAGCTGCTGCTGCAGCTGCCCCACCCCCTGGTTGTTAAGGTCGCGTGAAGGGATGAACCAATCCTGGTCCTCCTCCTCCAGCATTTCCTGGAAGCAGCGCTCCAAGAACTCCTGCTCCAACAGCTCCTCTTCCACCTGGGAGATGATGAGGGAGAGAAGAAAGGGGGGGAGGGAGATGAGTGACATACATGCAAGGGCAGAGAGAAATTGGCAGGGGGAAAAAAGAGCAAGAGGGCAGATGGACAGGAGGAGGAATATATGAGGGATCATTTGCATTAAAACAGATGACTCATCCAGGCAGGCGAGAGAAATTGGATTGTTGTCTTAAGTCTGAAGTTCTCCGGTTGGACCATACAGAATTCAAATTGTTCTTGATGTGCCCCATGTCTATAAAACAAAGTATGAGCACACACCTGTCTGTTATACTCTTCTTCATTCTCCATCCACATGTACTCTGCAAATGGGTTGGCGTCGCTGCCCTCTCCTGCGTGCCCATTGGCCACTTGCTCCTTTCCCTCCTTGCCCGGAGCCCCACCTCCCGGTGTCTTGGCCAACTCTGGACCGCTCATCTCAGCCGGCTCTGCGCGAGAAGACAGTTGTATTGCAGTTGAGTAAGTTAGGAAAATGGTCAAGGCATAAAAACTGGAACATTTTGGAAAATCACAACAAAAACTCTTCTAAAGAATTCATCATGGTAAAGTAGAATGACTTAGCCCCCCCCTTAAAAAAAACACCATGCCAACTTGATTTGGTTCCATTCTTGACGCCAGGTAACTTTGACTCATCTATTCATTAACCCACAGCGGGGCGTTATTGGCCCTTAAATTTACATGATCTCATCTGAATCAAGGCTTCAATGTTTCAGAATCCCAATTAAACTAATTAGCATCTGAAATGCATTTAAGATGCAGCAAAAACTGCTCCCACGGGTAGAAACGTATTTGAGTCTCAGTGCTTGTAAACAATAAAGCCGCCAAAGAACAACTGTACATGTGTCACGATCTTAATAAGAGGCCGATTGAAAACTGCATCACCGGATGGGACTGATCCTGGTCTCCAAAACTACTCTGATATCTAAAAATGGTCTAACCGCAAACAGCTAAATGAGTCTGGGTGCTTAATAGAGTTGTTGGCATTTTACGACAGCAATATATATTTTTTGTGAATTGCAGTGCTTTGGTAAAAGGCCACAACTTTATTACACACACACACACACAGAGTGTTAAGTCAGGTAGATTGTGCTGATTAAAACAGAACATATAGCACAATATTAACTTTTTTATTTATTAACTCTTTCCATAGAGTTTAGCTTCAGTGAGTGGAGCAAAACAGTGTAGAGAAAGAGTTAAATCTAAGCCAAGGATGCAACAAAAATGTAAAATACATTTCAGAGAAAAGCACAAGATTGAGTAGTGTTGTAGAAAAAAAAGTTAGACAGTAAAGTAATAATGACACACACACACACAAAAAGAACAGCGCCAGCTTCATGTAAAGACCGATAACTAAGTAGGTAGAGCGGGCGCATTCGTAGAGGTTTACTACTCGCAGCGGCGGGTCTCTCTCTCTCTCGAATACCTTTTACTTTGATGCAACTATGCCTAAAGAGGGAATTTTTTAAAAAATGTCCCATGGCATGAAAATTTCCCCTTATTTTAACATTAACATGCGTTCCCCCCAGCCTGCCTATGGTCCCCCAGAGGCTAAAAATGGTGATCGGAGTAAACCGAGCCCTGGGTATCCTTCTTTGCCTTTGAGAAAATGAAAGCTCAGATGGGCCGATCTGGAATCTTGCTCCTTATGACCCCATGAAGGGCAAGGTCCCCCCCCCTTCTTCTCCTCCTCAAAAGCTACAAACTCAGAAATGGCATGTCATAAGGAAAGCTTATTGTGGGACTGGCTCTAGTGACTGTAATTCTGAACCAAGGCTTAATTCTGGGAAAGAGACTTCAGATATGGTATTAGGGGACCACTAAGGTCTATGTTAAAGCATCCAAAGAGCACCATGTCATGGAACCTTTTATTTTTTTTTATTTTGATTAGACGTAATTGTTTGACCATGCTACTTGTAAAATGCCCACTATAATAACAATCCTCAGACTGCCTGCCAGCACAAACAGACTTGTCATGACTCAACCGTGGCCTTGTAGTGGGGAGAAAAAAAAGAAGAAAAAGACAAGTGAAGCGATGATCTCTACCACACACACAGCCCCAGGGTCAACCTCATGCAGACCGACACACTATAGCAAGGTTTGACTTGTGAGGACCGACTCCCAGCAGCTTCATCAATACTAGAACCTGATTTCAAAATTCAGGCCATAATCTTTTACTTTGATGTTTCTGTCCCAATCAATGTATCAAAATCAACATGCGAGAGCTGAGTTTGACCCGCGGCAGACTGACAGCATGGACACACTGTCCTTCAGACGGTTAGTAGACTAAGAGGAGGGGTGTCTGCCTGGCTCAAAGCTGTCAGTGTTTCTGTCTGGACAATGACAAAGCAGTCCAATCATGCAGTGCAGAGATTTACACGAGATGTTAGCTATGAAGGTAAATAAATACTCCAGGGAGGGAGGGAAAGGGGAAGAAAGAACACTTATTAAAAGAATACTACACACCTAATTTAATTCTGCACTAGTTGCGCAAGGTCCTACCATGCTCGAAGTGTTTGAAGCCTGCATGTGTGAGTGTGCCAGGGTGTTGAAATTCACTTTTACTGTAGTCTATAAAGTGTTACGGAACAACAAGACTTCAATTGCTTCAGTCAATTGCTAGAAGTTTTACCGGACAGTTAAAACAAAAGCGCGCGCGCGCACACACACACACACAATTGTGTATCACAAAACCTTGAGATAGATATACCCACACATACAATAAATTATCATTGAATTTTCGACCAGCCCTACAAAAACACACCAAGCTAAAATTATTACATGGATCCAACCCTTTAAAATAATTTCCAACAATTGAGTCACTGTAAACATGCCTCTGGTCAGGCAACACAAGAGTGCATGGAGCACGAAGAAGGAAGAGGGGAGACACAGCACTGTGCCATTATGTATTGCATGTAGCACTTAACGTGTTCATGTTGCATAACCATGTGTTGGGCACCGTGTAATATTTACTTAGCGGAGCCTAGCATTCTCCACGCCTGCAAGCAGTTTGATCTGATGAGGGTGTAGGATAAACAGCGGAAAGGTTAAATGCTGCTCGGCAGTAGGACTACATAGACAATACAAATTCAGACCAAATTACCATAAAAAAGTCATATGATTGAGCGCCAGTTCTGAGTTAAATAACCTCATGTTGTGATCTAAAACACTTTCAGTTGCACTCTATTTGTAGATAAACATTTTCTGACTGGGTGTTCCTGATAACCAATCCCCTTACTGCAAGTGCAATTTCAAGGCTCAAAAGAAGCCTCCGTCTTTATGTATGCCAGTAA
Organism: Etheostoma perlongum; assembly: GCA_026937815.1. Classification (NCBI taxonomy): domain Eukaryota; kingdom Metazoa; phylum Chordata; class Actinopteri; order Perciformes; family Percidae; genus Etheostoma; species Etheostoma perlongum. Next base: position 7,739,733 of record CM049389.1, read on the forward strand.
TAAATGTCCATATTGCTGCCTTGATTATGTATTTCTTTACTGCAAATCCTTATCATTAATATTCCCCATCTTATTCAGGAACAATGTCTCTCCTCAAGATTTATGCATTTGTTGTATATGAGGCGCGGATAACATACAGATAAACTATCACAGAAAATGGATCATTCAAATAAAGATTGGAATTTACATTAGAAAACAAAATTGTAGCGTGAGAAGCCATTATTGGAAATTAGAACCCTGACAGGGCGATGCAGGACTTGAATCAACCAACAAAGGAATATCAGAATAGTCAAATATTAGGGCCCATCCCCTATTTTGAACTATGAAATATGGCCTAGTAATAGAGTTAAGAGTGGGCTTCAGTAATAGCTGCCATACCAGTGTTTTACACCTTTAGAAAAATAAATTGAAATTTTAAGACAAATACCATTATTGTCTGTGCTTCACGTTAGACCATGATATAGCTACATTTTAGGCCATACCATCCAGCATTAGTTAGCCGGTTGGTCGGACAAAAACATTTAACTATGTATTATTGTCTGCCATGTTAGGGGTTACTCGATTAATCGTTTTAACTAATTTAGGATGCACGAATTACATTTGACATTTAATGGTTCCACCTTGTCAAAAGGGGAGGATTATTTTGGTTTTCGATTGTTGGAGAAAGAAATAAAAGGCAATTTGACAGTGTCAATGTGGGCTCTGGCAAATGTGATGGACACTTTTCACGGAGATTGACGTTTTACAGTCTAAACAATAACTAAATGAATGTTACGTGAATTAATAATGAAATAATTGTTGAGGGTCTTAAAAACAAATTAATAAAAATGAAATTTCCACAAGTGAACTCATTAATCCCAATTGTAAAGTGAGAAGTGCGTGGATAACAAAATAAGCGCATGTACTAATACCAAACAGTTTAAAAAGCTAAAAATAATGAACCCGACATGTGAAAATAATTTTCTGAGGAGTTTGTTGTTTTCATATAATTTGCTAATGTATTAAGAGGAACCCAAGATACTAACACTGTGTACATTTACGTTACGTTAGTCTAACGTTACAGTCTGTAATTTTGGGAGCTGCGTCGTAGTAGCTTTCAGGATGCTAGCGGTTTCTGAAAGCTAACGGGCTAAACCAGGTGCCCAGGCCTACCTGGGAAGATCGTACATGGATTGGACGGTTTTGGCCGAGGTAGTGCTAAGTGGCTAGTTTACCGTAGCTGCAAACAGATACACATAGCTGTGCTGTCAATGGGCGGGCCTAAGGTGAAAGCTATCTCTGCAACAACAAAGGGCAGCGGGCTAGGTTATCTTTTTTTTAAATCGTAAAGTGATTTTGCATGAAAACAGCTTGACCACAAACAAAGCACCAAATAAATAAAGACACAAACTACGACAACACGTAAACCATAAACCGAGGTCAAACTCCATTCCTGTTCGGATGCTTAAGGCCAAACAAAGTCGGTTGCTTTGCTATCAGCTAGCACGCTGCTACAGCATGGCAGCATCAGTGAAGCAGGTCAACATAACAAGCCTCCGCTCTCGACATTACAACGGCTTTACACACACACACGACGAGCAGTTAACCGTTTAAAAGGCTAAGTTACCTGGCATTGTGCTCTAGGTGTTCGCTTCGAAGTGTAACGTTTCACAAAGTTTTAGCAACTACACTGCAACGAGTGCGTGTTCGTCGTTTCTCCAGTGGGATTACTGTGCTGCGATGCAACGTAGCTCAAGTTAGCTAAATCCTGTTAGCTACCTTGCTAACGTTAGAGAGCTGGGTCGGTCACGTGGTCTGGTGCTGCATTCATGTCTTTCAGGAATGTGGGAATTACACGCGAAAGTAACGCGAAAATGACAAATAAATTTCTATCACAATTTCCCACAACCCATGGAAAACATCTTTACATGTCTTGTTTTATCCCGCCAACAATCTTAACACAAAATATAGTTAGTATACAGTCATATAAAACCAAAAACTGAAAACCATCACATTTGTGGGGCTGAAGGAAAATAATGTTTTATTTCTTGATAAATTATTTAAATATTGATTCATTCATTAACTGATTAATAGATTTAGGTCTAGCTTTGAGCAAACTAATTAAAAACTAGCTTTACCAATGCGGTATAAAGGGTTTGGTCCAATGTACTCCATAACAGTTCACTAAACATCAGTGTAAGTATTTTATGTGTGATATTGCAAACATTTTCTATATCATGATCTTTATGGATTGTAAAATACTTACTGATAATGTGAGTTCAACCATATTGACCAGCCCTAGCGGAGATGTCTGAATTCATCTGAATATTGACACATGAGCAAGTGACAATATTGAGAACATGCCAACTTCCATTTGAAGGATGAACATCATTAACAACACTGGCAAATATTAGTATGCAGGGTGCAGGCATGCAGTGCATGTAGACAGCAAATGAAAAATAAACTGACCAAAGAGCAGTTTTTTTTATTATGCAAAAACAATTTGCAATGACGCACAGAAACAGACGTGGTCCGGATATGCAAGCAGCTGCATCACAACATCTGGTTAAATCCCTCTGCAGTATTTCCATTCCTATTGCCCCCAGAGGTTAAGAGTGATAGATCCCAAGATTGAACAAAATCCAGCCTTGATGCACTCTGAAAAGGAAAACACTGTAAATTACGGACCCTTTCCTCAGGCCGGGCTTTTTTTCTGTTGAGAAAAATGTACCAAATGTGGATTGTGGTTTTCCTCATTCTATTGAATCAAAAACAAAAATCTAATGAAATAGATAATATGTATCTTTCTTCTCTGGTTTGAAGTCCCAGTAGTTAATGTTGTTAGTTACACTAATTGAGCGCCTGACAGCAGCTGACACTGTGGTTGCCTAGCAGCAAATGAAGGATGATTCTTATGTTTCTGCCTGCAACAACTTATTACAATCAGCTCAGAAAAGGTATTACTCTATTTTCAAGCCAACAAAGTGCATCCAGTGCATAGGTCCAGTGAGACCCCACAACTATAACTCACAGTTTTACGCTGAAGAAATGACCGCTGTGAATACCTTAAGGCCACCATGAGGTTATTTATATTTCTGAAACTGCTCATTCAGTCATGACAAATGAAAAGTAAATAGCCTACATATACTCAGCTGCCAATTTATTTGGTACAATTCTAAAATTAACCAAGTCTAATACAACAGTCACAGCAACAAATCCTCCATGGTTATAATGTTCAGATTTTGTTTTTATGATTCATACAATTTAAGATAATTTTGGAGAATGTAGGTTATGGTGTTTTTTTCTGTATTGTATTATACTAGGATGGGTTTCTAATATTTTGTCCACCATGTTTCATACAAATTATATATTTTTTACATTATAACAGCACCTAAATGGCCATTAAGTTGAATCAACACCTCTCTAAAACACATAGCATAATACCTTCATGAAAGAAGGATGTATTGTAGGGATGTTTCATAAGACTGCATTACTTTTAGCTTGGTAATCCTAATAAACTGACAACTGATTGAGAACACTACTTCTTTTAGTATAGACAGTGTTTCAATTATAGTTATTTAATTATCGGTTCATTAAATATAATATTGAAAAATGCATCACAACGTCCTAAAGGGTCAAAAGTCTCAAAGGTTCAACGATGTAATTAATCGTTTCAGCACTACACGTCACAGTAACGTTGAGCATCGAAAATCGGGGCTCACAATGGGACCTTGAATGCAACGTATGAACAAACATCCCTCAAGCTCCGCCACAACATAACGTTCCTCAGCAGCCTACACTTTTTACTCTCTCCCGAACACACAAATGCCTGCGTGGCTTCGAAAATATAACCATTTCTGCCGATAAATACCAAATAATCAACACTTTAATTGACTTTTTGTGGACTAAATGATTCTCAAGATCAACAGCAGACTATAACTCACAAGCTCTGTCTGTTGTTCGAATCAGTGTAGGCCTAAATATAATATGTATCATATGTTACTGATCTAAGTAAAGATCTAAATCCAACACTTGAAGACACTAACTCGACAGTGCTCCAATGTTGTAACGTTAGTCTACCAGAAAACAACTATTACTATTGTAGAAGAAGACTAAAGGTTTGCCACCATTATTTTTCATGAAAGTTTTTTTTCTTTTTAGACTGATATTCTATAGCTTAAGTGGTGCAACACAATAAACAATGTTAGCCGCCAAACTGAAGCAAGTTATAAGTAAATAGGCTCTTATACCGAAAATAACACAAGTTATTGCTTTTTAACATGGGTAGCCAGTTAGCGTTTTTGGTTGCTATCTTGCTCCTCTTTCTTTTTGTCTCTTTCTTTCTGTAGCAAACAGCTAGCTTCCCCCTTTACTCCACTCATAACAACAGACTCACCACACAACTTCAAGCTTGTAGGGGGGAATCCGCAAACCAGCTGTCGGGGGGAAACGGCTCTTTTCCGGTCCCGGGACGTCACAGGAAAACCACACACTTAATATATTCTCCTAATAATCTCCAATAAAATGAAAATATACGTGTTTCCTTTGTCGGTTTGCTCACGTTTTTGGTTAAAAACGGATAAATACCCTGTTTCTCTGCAGAAACGTCGAGGGGGAAAAAACGTTGTGTCGTGCGTCGCGTTTGTCCAGCTGTACACTTGAGTCATTGGTTGGAATCTACGTCAGTCAATACTTCCTAGCGATGTTATTGGCCCAGCCGACCAAACGCCCCGCCCACCTCAAGTCCCGTAGGCAAACAAAATAAAACAAAATTTTCTCTGACACTTTTTTTCACCAGTTAATATTTGACAATGTGGTTGTTTTAACTTGGTCTAACCTTCCTTCCCAATTTGTGCCTCATCTATTACTGCAACATTGCAGATTTTAAGAAAGATAAATATTTAGTACACAGTCTTAAATTGAAAAGCAATGCATCTGAAACTTTTCCACAAACTTTACAGTATTGTATTCATTTGATTATTGATCACTGACTATCACTAGTGAAAAGAAGCTTTAAGCCTGGTGCTGGAAAGTAACATCAGTATAGTCAAGTAACTAATGAAATTGTTGTACAAATTGAGAAATGTCAGACATGCCGATTTGTGGGAGCCATTCTTGGATTAAAAAAGGTTTTTTTTATTGTGCAGTGGACCCACAAGGTTAGAAGAGTCTTTTATGAATATTATTGTACACCGCTCTGTTCACCGGGTAATTATATTTCTGAAAAACACAAGGTCAGCTCTGACTGAAACATATTCATAATACATGAAAAGCACAAACCGGGCCTAAACTCAGGTTACACAATGGCACCAGAATATGAATTGATGCATTTATTAACAAATGTTATTAGTTTTGTGCATAAAACGGTCCAAATTGACTACTTAAATTATAACATTTCAAAGGTTTTGTGTATTTCAATAGAGCAATATTAATTGATAATATATTTTTACTTAATATCAATGGAAACACATGAAACACAGGATACCCTGGAGGATTGTTTTGTAATAATTTCAAAACATTTTAAGCAAATAGCTTTAATAGCTTTAATCTAAAAATAAAGACAAACCACTAACACCACCAACAGCATGATGAGAGACATTTTTTCTCCATGTGTTGATGGTGTTTTGGAAGAAGTGTACAGCCTACAAAAAAGGTCGAAAAGCTTAATGTTTGCAGCAGAACCTTTTATATTCTTAGTGGCTCTATTTTTGGTCAAAGCTGAATTATGTCTTCAGTAATGACAGCTGTTCTGAATCAGAAACACTGTTTGGCATTAATAACATGATGACGGTGACATATATGTTGGTGTATGTAGAGTGATATTCTTTCTAACATAACTTTCTTGGAAAAGTGGAATTACATGCCTTTTATACTTTTATTTTGTCCAGAAAACTGTAATTTGGTAAAAAAGGTAGTTTATTGTACGTTGTTTTCTCAGAATGACCATTGACTTATTGGCAGCACCCACAGATACTTCACAAGATTTTTGGCACAGACTGAATTAAAATCTAGAGCTGAACTGCCAAACCTGTATAAAGAATCCATGGCTCATTAGTGCTACATTTTTGAAAGCATCATTCAGTCTCTGTCCTACACACCTCCTAATGATTAAGGTGGAAACCACAGGAGATTTCAGCTTTCACCTGGAACCACCCAGCTGTCCTGTTGAAAGCTAAAAGAGAGGAGATGTCCCGGGTTAGCAGTGAAATAAGGTGCATTACCCTAAAATCACAGCGGAGGGCGACTGTAACACACAGTATGGTTGTTGGGCAGTACGCTTTGTCCCCGGCACATCCGTTATCATTGTGATGTCAACGTGGATGGAACTTGTGTAGCTGGAACCTATGGTGTGAGTACTGCACTCCCGGAACCACTAATGATAGTGAGTTACAAGTGAAAACAAGTAACTATACTGCTTATTCTTCCATAAATCTTGCACTACATCACTGCTGCTTGGTCTACATGTAGTATATAACATCCAGAGAAGCTCCATGTCACTGTAAATCATTACTGTACCAGATTTCCAGCTGGCTACTTTACTTCTGTATTCTCTCAGCTGGATGCAAGATGCATGGTTGTACATATGTGTTGAGAAGGCAATGGGGATAAATAAAGAACCAAATGTTCCCCAGAGTGTCACCTCAAATCTATTTGTGTGTGTGTGTGTGTGTGTGTGTGTGTGTGTGTGTGTTGATTTGCACACTAGCTTGTGATGCCTCTCCTTGGGAAACTCATAAAGGGCTACAGAAATGGTTTGTGTCCTTGTAATCACACACACACACACACACACACACACACAGCACGCACACACACACACACACAGCACGCACAAATGCACGTACACGCTGCAACCAATTGGAGACCAAATCTAGTCAAATTTTTATAAACGACCCTATTTTTTTAACTAGAGTTTCTGCTCTGAGCACACATGACAAAGGCAGCTGGAGACGTTGAAACGTAATTTGATATGAGACGGTATTGCAGATTTAATACACTCCACACACCCAAATATACATAAGAGAACATAGCAATATGATATGCTGCTATTTCATGAAGTCCCCTCCCTCTTCTCTCTCTTCTCTGCTATAAATTATACCAACTATTTTTGCTATTGAATCATAAATCACAAATTCCCTTCCTGCATTTTTCTCTCTCTCCCCTTGCTCTCTCTCTCTCTCATTTTATTACACAATAGCCCAGACTTGACTTGAGGGCAGTCATGTTTCATGTGTGTGTGTGTGTGTGTGTGTGTGTTTGCACCCTAGCCTTTCCTGTGGCCCTGTCCCCACCCCAGGCTTCAACGGTGAGTTTGTCCAATGCCACTTACACTGACACATTCATGCTTACACACACTGGAACATACGACACACCCTTGCATGCACATGAGCAGGAAGTAGCCCTTTAGCACGTACGCCAAGGTACAATATTGCCTTTATTATTTTCTGCACAAACTCAATTTTCCTGCACCTACATGTGCTAATAGTGCAAGGTCCTGTTAACACTCATCTATGAGGTGCTGTTAACACTCCAATAATCAACAGGCCTACAGTATGTGTTCTAATTTAACAAGGGCATGGAAATATATTCCTGCTACGCATTTGTTCCAGAAACCTTAAAGAAAACAAGGAGTTACAAAGTACATGCAGATATTTCTACTGCCCCTTTAATGGTTCCCTTGTGTGTATTACACTCGCATGTTCAGTCTCTGGGCCCCTTGTGTGTTTGCTTAAAAAAAAAAAAAGGTGCAAAAAGTCATGCAGTACTTGTGCAGGATGATTTTTATGAGAAGTTGTATAATTATTATTAAATGACATAGTGTTGCTTTAAAAGGAAGAGTTTCACATTTTGGGGGAATATGCTTCTTCACTTTCTTGCCGAGAGTTAGATGAGGAGATTGTTTTCACTCTCATTTCTGAATAAATATAGTAAATATGAGGCTACCATCAGCAGCCGGTTTGCTTAGCTTAGCACAAATGTACCATGTTAGCATGTGGTCCTTTTGCTTTAACATGCATGTTGTTGTCAACACTATGCAAAGCTATCAACAAGATACAATCAACTTAACTGCATTTGCAAATTTCTTTTCTGAAAATTGCTTTTTGTGTTGATGAATGCTATCTGGAGGGGAAGTAGCAGGTTCTCATTGAGATAGGGGTTTATTTAGAGCAACTGAAGGAAGACCAGTATCTTAGAGTGCGTGTGTTTGCATGCACACTTGCATGTGTATGTTATGGGTGTGTTTCCGTCAGTCGAGAACTTCATGAGAGGAATGCCGCGTATGGGTTCCTTCCTGTCAAGTCAACCCATCACTTCCTGTGTTGGGCTTCCTGCGTCCAAAGAGAAGGGTGAGGCTAGACCTATAGCAGATCTGTTTCAGAATTTTGAGTCTGTGGGGAATGATGCAGGAGCCTGACTGCGGCCCCTATGGTGGGTTTAGGCAGGTCTAATGCAGATTAGGATGAAGCTGATTGCAAAACAGAAATGAAAAAATACCAAAATCATAGAAAGTCCAAGTTTGATAGCAAAGATGTTGAAATGCTGCCCCCGACTGCTAATTTTAATCATTAAAAATTCCCTGGAACAAATGAATGCAGGCAAGGGATAAAAAACAATGGATTAAACAAAGAAAGATGCAAGAGAAAAGAGAAAAGAATGGCCCATAACACAGAGAAGTGACAGATGTAGGAACAATAAAAGAGGCATTAAAGAAAGAAGGAGAGAGAGAGAGAGAGGTGATGGCAGGATCCAAATGGGGCCTTTGGTTTTTGGGCAGCAAGGGGAGACATGCCAGGTAATGGCTTCCAGACAGACACACACACACACACACACACACACACACACACACACACACACACAAACACACCTAATATATATATATATATATACCAGAGGCCTTTTCTTTCGAATACTCAATAGGTCTGACTTCCTCTGCCCATTGGGAGTGGGGCCAGCTAGTCTCAGTGTGTGTGTGTGTGTGTGTGTGTGTTTGCAGGTACTGGGGGTTAATGTATGCTTTCAATCAAAGCTCACAGCACAGCACAGAGGGGAGGAATCAGATCCACACACACGCTTACACACACACACACACACACACACACACACACACACACACACACACACACACACACACACCCTCAGTCTCGAACACACACATACACAATTTCCCAGTGAGGTAAACCCCCAGAATTTCCCCCATATGCGCTGTCATAGCCCTCCCACTCCTGCGATTTGTGTGTGTGCGTGCGTGTGTGTGTCAACACTTTTCCTTGACATTCCTGCACAGAGCGGAGGGGCAGCGAGCTCGGCTGCCGATAGACAAAACTACAAATCTCACTTCATTTGGAAAAGTTTGACTTTTCTCAGAAGAAGAAGAAGAAGAAGAAGAAGAAGAAAAACAGATCTTTTCCTTTTTGTTGCAACTCGTCTCTCCATCCATCACATCTCATTGGGATCTTTTCTGACTAGGGAATTCCAATTTTGGGAAATCTGCCTGCAAGTGGGAAATCTTTGATTTTTTAAAAGGGATTTCTAGACAGCATCCTCTTGTTTCCCCCTGTTCCTCCATTCTCCATCTCCACCTCCCTGGAGACAGACTCCAAACTTCAGACTGCCGAGTTTGGGAATACTTTTGGAGAGGTAAAGGACAAGAGCACAGTGTTGCAACAGCATTCAAAGAGGTGAGTTAACATAAAAAAATGGCACTTTTAATTGTTTAATGACATGTAGCTCTCTCTCCAATGTTGGTTGAATGCATTTTTGCTTTGGACAAAAGCATCTGTCAATCTTGCATGTTTGTACTATTTTGCATTAGTGGTTTTTGTTATAATTTGTCAGAGTATAATAATAAAGCCTGTCTTCCCCGTAAATCTGCCCTATACTTCAAAGAGAGTACTGTATTGTTACTGGTGCATAAAAGTAGAGCGTGTTGCATCTGTCCTAAATGTAACGTCTCAGGGGAGTCAAAGTTGCTTGTTCTGCTGTTCCCTTGCTAGATCTTAGTTGTGTGTCTGAGAAAGAGAGAGAAGAAAAGAATTGTGGGGAAAGGGGGGTTTAAATCATCCACTGTGCATTGATCTTAAGGAGATGACAGGGTTAAAGAGACCAAAAAGAAAATGTATGATGAAACAGGGAAAGGATGTGGAGTTTCAACCCCTCTCTGGTTTTATCATTAAATGGCAGGGACAATGGGAAAGAAAGCCAATGATACACACACGCACAAGTACGCATTCAAATGCTCAAATGTTTCAGGCACACACATGAATAAATGCACACAGATGTTGCATGCGTGCGCACAAAGAAAGGGTGTCAAACTAACTCATGGTCTCTTTCTCTCTCTTACTTTCTCAATTACTCACACAAAACACACACACACGCACGCACAACACACACACACACAATGAGATTTAAACAAACACAGCTTTCTTTCATTGCACTCATCTGTTTAGTGGGCTCTTGGCTCAGATCACAGACGGTTCCAATGATTCCCAGTGCTGCAATACAATAACCACACACACACACACACACACACACACACACACACACACACACACACACACACACACACACACATACACACAGTTAGATACGCTTGCTGTCTTTTTCTCACATTTCATGCACAAACATCTTTTCATTCTCTCGTCCTCCATAATTAACATTTCTGTGCCCAAGATCATAAAATGTGTGTTATGAATGCGAATGAGTCTTTTGAATAAGTGCACGCAACATTTATCAAGTTAGGCCTACTCTTGGGGCGACCTCTGGATCAGCCAATAAGGCTGAGGCCTTTGCAGGGGCCCAGGGTTCGAGTATGACCTGCGGCCCTTTGCTGCATGTCATCCCCCATCTCTCTCCCACCTTTCCTGTCTATCCACTGATACTCTGAAATAAAGGGAAAAGCCCTAAAAAAAATATATATATATAAAAAAAATTCAAAATTATTAAAATTAAGTTGGGTTAAATAAGTTAGTTTCTGTAACGTGTCCACGTGTTTACTTGTTTTGTGTTTAACCCTGACAGAAAGTTGTCTTGTGTCGCATACTGCATTTACATATATGGTATTCAAAAGACATTCGAATTCATAAACTTGAAAGCTTCTCCAAGCAACCAGTCACTGGCCTCTGAGTTATCCCTTGTGTTGTCCTTCGGGTCAAATTTAAAGTTTTTTAGATCAGAAATATAGGTTTCTTTGAACATAAATTCCCAAATATAACATGGATGGATGGATTTACGTTGTATGGAACCCATACTACGTTCTTTGTAGGTGAAAGGGACAATTACATTCATTGAATTTTGAATGTTTTATTCAATTTTTACATTAGAAAAACATGTTTAAATGGTTTTAAAACAGTATCCTGACTTAACTTTGACATAAACCAGTCTGGGATCCACTGAATATCCTTTGATCTTAACTATTATTTTTCTAAATAATTTTTGAACTAAAAAATTAGGTAAAATGTTATTTCAATTAGGTATATTGACCATGAATTTAAGACAAAAACGTTTTAAAAAGCTTAAAATACATAACAAAATGTTCCATTTTGACCGGGATGGACAACAAGTTGATAGTTGAAGGGAAGACAACACAAGGGTTGAAGCAGCTGGGAGCTGGAAGTTCAAGTGCACTGTAACAGTCGGGGTGTGTCTTCCTACTTCCTTTTCTTGGCTCAAGAATATCTTTGGTGCGTCCAAAACTTTCTCCCTATTCACTATCTAGTGCGCTATATTTATTTTATGTAATTTTATCTGGAAGCCATGAAGCATTCATTATTCTATTTGCATTATGCTGGTGTCTGTGTTTTTCTCTGCAGAGCCTGGCTCCTGTACAGATGGCTGACGTGGTGCAGCCAGAACCCAACGCCCTGCAGATACCCGGTGAGACACACATACAGTATTTTATACTTTATAGACATGCTTAATTACTATGGCAACCTGGTCAAAATGACTCACTGTTATCTTTTGGAGCATGAACACTCTCCCACTTGGGAATAAATCACATCAGATTCCAGCGACATTCCAGTCATTCCAGTGAAACTACAGATATTCAATCCCACATTTAGAGAGCTTAAGGTTGAGTGTATGAAAAATGAGGGGATTTCTGCATGTATATGTTAGCATCAGCAGTTGATGACAGTCCACTAATGGCTCTTTCCAGTGGAGTATGTGTGCTGCTTTGCCAATGCTGAAACGTGTTTATATTTGTAATGAGATTTCAACAGTTAACCACCACTGCATATCTTTACATTTCTCTTTCCCTTCCTCTTTATTCATGAATTCCCAGGTGATACTTCATCAGCTCCTTCATCGCCTGCCACAGCTAGAAATGACTGCAGCATCACACCCCTCACACCCTCACCCTCGCCGGTAACTATGCACACACCCACTCACCACAGAAACTCCTGCACACCCTTTACCCTTTCTACTTATTTTCTTTATATAGAGCTCTTAAACATGACATATAAACCCACATCCACTTCCCACTGTTATTAGTGGTTTATAATAACACTTACACTCAGAGTTTGAAGTGAAGTGTAGACTTAAAGTAAGTGCCCAATAAAGACTGGAGGAGTAAATAGACAGTATATTCAATAGGAGTGATTATGGAAAATTCTTCTCCTATCTGTACAAGCTACAACTCACACAAATCTCTCTCTCTCTCTCTCTCTCTCTCTCTCAGAGGGTGGAGGTCAGACCCAAGATGTCCTGCCCGTTCTCGGTTGTCGTGGCAATAGACTTTGGGACGACCTCCAGCGGCTATGCATTTAGCTTTGCACAGGACTCAGAAGCCATACACATGATGAAGTAAAGGCTGTGTGCATTGTCTTTAATTCAATTCTATTCTAGGATTTTCTATACCTTTGACATGTTTTTCTTGCAATCTACGCACGCAGGCGTTGGGAGGGTGGCGACCCCGGGGTGGCCAATCAGAAGAGCCCCACGTGTCTGCTGCTGACTCCTGAGTTGAGGTTCCACAGTTTTGGGTTTGCAGCCCGGGACTTCTATCACGACCTGGATCCAGAGGAGGCCCGGCACTGGCTCTACTTCGATAAGTTCAAGATGAAGATTCACAGCACACGTGTAAGAGAGATCAGGGAAATCAGATGTGTAATAGTGACAGAAAGACCACTTTACACAATACATCCAGACTGAAAGGGTCAATTTTAAACATCTAGGTCGAGCTGCATTGTGGGAAGTGTAGGATGCAGTGTAATTGGAACTTGATATACTATACTCAGGATGAAAAATCTGGATATCTTGGCTTACTGCTTAATTTTTTACAAATTTTTTTCCGCTGTTTCTTGCAAGTCCCCGAACTTAATGGAAGGAAAATAAAATGCTACAGTATCCCCTTTAAGCAACAGGAAGATGACAGCAGTGCATGCAGTGTTTCAGCATTTGCGGCTGTGTTTTGCTACAGGACCTCACCATGGAGACGGAGCTGGACGCTGTCAACGGTCGGAGGGTCAGGGCCATTGAGGTATTTGCTCACGCCCTGCGCTTCTTCAGGGAACATGCTCTTAAGGTAAAGTTTGCTGTACTGTAGCAAATCAAGTGTTTTGCTTTGACTGAAACTCACATCTTCAGTATGATTTTGAGTTGAGTTCCATTTGATTCTGTTTTAGGAAGTGAAGGACCAGTCGTCATCAGTGCTGGAGGGAGAGGAGGTCAGATGGGTAATCACCGTCCCCGCTGTGTGGAAACAACCTGCTAAACAATTCATGAGAGAGGCTGCATACCTGGTAGGGGCACACATGTTGACAGATACATCACATCTATGAATACAGCAATAGATGACTGGTTGAAAGGGGCTACAAAATTGTTCCGGTCTGATAAAAACAAGCTTTTTTCCTACAACAACCGTCTAAAAACCACTGAATTACAAACATTACATATTGATTAAGCTCAAAACAAGGTTTTTCTTGTTGCATGAAAAGTCAACATTTTGGAGATACATGGTTTTGACTGGACAAAGACGATTGTGGCTGTCATTGGCTGCCGGTATCGTACATACATGTAACTCTAACAGTTCCAGGTTGTATGACTAAAACTTTTCTCTTCCCACCAATAGACAACTCCTCCTCGGTGTACTGTAGTGTGTCACACTAACTTGTAGGAAGGGTGGGTACATGGACAGGAATGCATTGGGTCCTATCACAATGCATCAATGACAATGGACCAACCCCTGTTTGAGTGTGTGTGTGAGTGTGTACTTGTGAAGTATAGCACATGGGAAAGACTATGACCTTTCATGCTCTCCTCATTCTCGTTCTTGTTCTCTCTCTCTCAATTTTCTCATCTTGTATACACACACACACACACACACACCCTACACAGGCTCTTAGTGTGAGGCTGACGGGGTATGTGTGCTTCCTGCTGGTGATGATGTAATCACAAGTGAACAATGAGAGAGACTGGCGTACAAACACGGGAAGTGGTGTCCAGACCCCCGCCCTGCACACACACACACACTCAACTTTACACCAAATACATCACAACTAATGCTTATATACCATCTCTCCTTTCCTAGTGGCACATATGTAGACTATATACAGACCAATGCAGTACATCCAAGTCTAAAAGCATGGTTGTTTTCTTTTAAGATTTTTTTTGGGGCATTGTTTCCCTTTATTAGATAGTGACAGTGGATAGACTGGAAAGGTGGGAGAGAGATGGGGGATGACACGCAGCAAAGGGCCACAAGTCGGACTCGAACCTGGGCCGCTGCAAAGGGTAATAAAAGTTTCTCTCCCTCTCTGTTTGTCTTTACTCCTCCAGGCAGGTCTTGTGTCTCCTGATTGTCCTGAGCAGCTCCTCATTGCTCTGGAACCTGAAGCTGCGTCCATTTACTGCCGTAAGCTCCGCCTTCACCAGGTGATTGACCTGAGCTTGCAGCCAATCACAAATGGCTTTGATTTGGAAGGATCCTTTGACTCCAGCTTCAGACAAGGTAGTGAAGAGAAAGAAAGATTTTGTCTATGTGGATACTTTGAGTACTTTGTGTGTTTGTGTGTGTGTGTGTACTTGTGTTTGTGTGTGTGTGTTTGTGTTTGTGTGTTCACTTGTCATTAGCATAAGCATGAAACCACACTGTGTTCCTGGAAATGTTGTTGGATTTCACTTGGGAATTGTGGTGTGTGTTTGTGTGTGTGTACTGTTGTTTGTGTGTGTGTGTGTGTGTGTGAAAGAAATAAATCTGACTTCAGATACTACTTGTGGTTTTTACCCAGATGACTTTTCAGTTGTAAATTGTTAAACAAATTGTAGATTTTCCTTGTAGATTAGGTGACTGCCAGGGAGGGCATAGTATGGTCTTGCAACTCTTCTGGTTGAATCATCAGTACAAAGGACGAGAAGCTGTTTCACAAAATATCTGGTTCTTCGAAAATAAGATGTATAAACCTTTACCCATAAAAAACGTAGGGGGACATACAGTATATACTGGCATTTTGGGTTTCTAGAGCTATGTTCATAATGGCAATGAGGAAGCAATTTGTATTTGGTGAAGCTATGATTTGAGCCTCTAACTGACTTTTTCTAGAGCACGTTAAAGCACACAGACATATCACGCAATAGCTGCATTAAAACAGTTGTTTGCAACAGCTACAGGACAATACTGAAATACAGCACAGAGAACAAAGAGTGATTTGGAATAGGAGAGTGATGTATAATTCAGGAAACGAACATGCTGTCCAAAATCCCACTTATACATATGCAGTCAGTGACCCCCCCCCCCACACACACACACACACACAAAGAACATTCACACACACACAACGATACACAATAAACACAGGATATTGTAATTGGAACAAGGTGCAGTGAGACTATGATCTCACCCCCTCCAGGCCTGTCATTCTCCCTCTCCTTCACTCGCATTCATTTTTCTTTCTTTTCCCTCTGTCTTTCAAACATTTCCTCCCCCTCTTACTTTCTTTTGCCAGGTTGTACACTTTGCAAGGACTCTGCAGATGCAGACTGCCACACTAACAGAAATACAGTATTTTGACACACACACTTGGCATCACGGTCGTGGTTTTTATTATCTTTAGCTTTTATTCCACCTCATTTCGTCTCCAAAGATAGCATAGGGGAGTCATTAACACACACACACACACACACACACACACACACACACACACACACACACACACACACACACACACACACACACACACATGCTCGCCCGCACGCATGCACACACACACACACACACACACACACACACACACACACACACACACACACACACGCATGCTCGCACGCACACACATTTACTTTTCTAGTGTTTCATGTAAATGGTTTCCAGACTTGAATTTCAATCATCAACCCCATCCAACACACACACACACACACACACACACACACACACACACACACACACACACACACACACACACTACCTCCTGCGTCATCCAGAGGGTGAAAACCACTGTAAGAGTATTTGCTTTCAAGACAATGTAGTCATTGCTGCTTTACAATCTTTTCTTTCTTTCTTTGTTTCTTTCTCTCTCACACACACACACACGTTGTCAATGCAGGACGTGGTGCTTGTTTTGGTGACGTGCCATGGCTCTTTAACTTGGCCATTTAAGACGAGTTGGATCACCGATATGCATTTTAAAACAGGGTCTGTCTCATTTCATGGATTCACTTGCATGTTTGGAGGCATATAAGTGTATCTGCTCTGTCAAACAGCCTGTCAGCTGTTTTGTATTTCTGTCAGCTTGGTTTGAGTGTGTTCTGTGTTTGTTGGCCTCACAACCTGCCAGTCAGTCAGCTTACATGTCGAGAGCTCAGATAAAGTTGAAATGTGAGAGCATTTCTAACAAATTGCTTCTGTCATGCAAAAATATAATGACTCTAGTAGTTGTATATTTTTCTTGTTTTACTTAGATTGAAAAACTTTATACTATTCTTTGGGTAAATGTCACAACCTCATGGGTTATGAAACATTACCATATGTAGTTTACATTAAAAAGGCAAATTAGGTTAAAAGTTTGTTTTTGCGCTAGACAGTTTGCATTGAGCATTAGTTAAACTGATCCTACAGTGTGTTTATACAGAAAGACTACAGAATGCAAAGCAGTGAACGGCGGTGCTGACTCGTGTGGCCCACAGCTGGACTGAGTTAAAAAAAAACCTTTTTGAATTGTTTTATTTAGAAAAGGGCGGCCCAGAGCAATATTTCAGTGGGACAAGAACCCGTGCTTGTGCCCCTGGGACCCAGAAATCCTTGCTATGCCACTGAAAAACTGGAGAATTGCCTAGCATAGAGTGTTTTTTAAAAAGTTTTTTAAACAGCTTCCCGCTGATGCCAAAAACAATGTTCCTTTGACTCACTGTGTTAATTACCTAAACAATTATATGTGTAACAAAGATCAAATATCAAAGGTATAAAAAACTGAAGTATGCTGTGTATTTAGCTCTGTGTGTGTGTGTGTGTGTGTGTGTGTGTGTGTGTGTGTGTGTGTGTGTTGCAGCAAGGGAGCAGTTGAGGCGATCCAGACACAGCAGGACCTTCCTGGTGGAGAGTGGAACCGGAGAGCTGTGGTCAGAGCTCCAGACTGGTGAGTGTGTGTGTGTGTGTGCGCACGTGTGTGTGTGTGAGAAAGAGACAGACAGACCCCACATGTTGGAGATATTGATGATATTGACCTTTAACCCCAACTGACTATAGGAAGCAGGCACACCTACAACTTTCTCGTGTCTACATTATTTACTGCATTCACTCTGTTCCTTTGTAGTTTGGATGCTGTTTTTTAACCATTATGTACAATATCTGCCCTGTTGGACTGGGGACTGAGATTTTAGTCCTAATATTCTGAGGAAAAAAAGTCTAAATGTTAGAAGAATAAAGTCAGAATTCTATAGAATGTTATTTTAAAACTCACCTAGTTCTCTGGTTTTACACACTCTGCTGAGCCATGACAACAATCTGATGAGCCACGCGCCCCCGCTGACCCTTTCTGCTCCCTTTCCTGTCCACACACACACACACACACAGGAAGGACCCAGCCCATGGGACTTCTTTGCATCTGCACTGTAAATAAACCAAAGGAGTAGAAACCCTGTTTTATCTTCCACCTCTTGCATTTTTGTTCTCTCATCTGTCCCAACGTTTTCCCTTTTTTTGTCAATTTTTGCTAATCGCACTTTTTCTATTTCTCACTCACACTAGCTCTCTCGTGTTTAGGGTGTGGTCAGCTAAACTCAGGGAAACTAAGCCAAAACCAGCTCTTATCACCTAACATATAAAAACACACACACACACTCGCACAAGGAGCACAGCAATCACAGATGCCTGGAGCTTGTTTATGTTGTATACTGTATATTTGAGAGTGTATTGGTTGAAGAGCTTCAGGGGAAACACACGCGCACACAAACACACACAAACACACGCACACACACGCACACACTATATACAAACACTTGAAACATGACATTTGGACCTTCCACAAAAATTAAGACACATTATCATTCATAATTTCCTCCTATGGAGAAACATCATGTTCTTACAGCACTATGCAGAATATTCTCGAAAATGCTTCCAGGACACAGTATGTATTAAAATAGTGTGTGTTTGTGCACTCTTTGTGTAGGTGACAGGTACATTGTTGCAGACTGCGGAGGAGGAACAGTTGACTTGACAGTCCATCAGATAGAGCAGCCACAAGGAACACTTAAAGAGCTCTACAAGGCTTCAGGTACAAACTTTTACGATTGGCTGAAACACGAAAATCTTTTCCTGCTGAATCCAACGCTGTGGATCTGCTTCCAGGCGGTCCGCACGGTGCCGTCGGAGTTGACCTGGCCTTCGAAGCCATGCTATGCCAGATCTTTGGCGAGGACTTCATCCAGAGCTTTAAAGCCAAGAGGCCAGCGGCCTGGGTGGACCTCACCATCGCGTTTGAAGCGAGGAAACGGACGGCGGCGCCGGGCAGGGCCAACGCCCTCAACATCTCCCTGCCCTTCTCTTTCATCGACTACTACAAGAGACACAGGGGGCAGAGTGTGGAGGCCGCCCTGAGGAAGAGCAAGTGAGTGTGGGCTGGGAGTTGTGTGTGTGTGTGTGTGTGTGTGTGTGTGTGTGTGTGTGTGTGTGTGTGTGTGTATATGACAGCGGGATGGTAGGTGAGTGTGTGAGCAGTAGGATTTAACAATTAATTGATTTAGTGTACCTTTAACATTAAAGATGCAACTCTGTCCTGTGTGTATGTGTGTGTGTCAGTATGAACATAGTAAAGTGGTCCTCCCAAGGGATGCTGCGGCTGACACAGGAAGCCATGAACGAACTCTTCCAGCCCACCATCGTCAATATTGTCAAACACATTGGTGAGAAACACACAAAGACCCTTGTCGTGTATCACCATAAGACAAAGAGTGGATGTTTCACATTGAAGATATTACTATTTCCCTATGAAACATTCAGCCACAGTACACAAAACACACACTTGGCTCATACTCTCTAATGAAGTGAAATGATTTTGAAAGAGCGTCCCGCTTTTTGTCCTCTGACAGAGGAGCTGATGGCAAAGCCGGAGGTTTGCGGTGTGCGTTTCCTCTTCCTGGTCGGTGGTTTTGCCGAGTCGCCTATGCTGCAGAAAGCGGTCCAGAGAGCACTGGGCCGGACGTGTCGCATCATCATCCCCCATGATGTTGGACTGACCATACTGAAGGGTGCCGTGCTCTTCGGGTTGGATCCCACTGTGGTGAGTGCTCAGGGACATGTCCACGACTTTCCACTTCCGGGATTGCTTCCGGAAATTCCACCGGATGTTACTCCTTTTGAGCGGATGTTTGTTACCTTCCGTTTTCTTTGTGTTGGAATTTTAAATTCCGGTGGATTTCTGAGGACTATGGTTACCTGCTCCTCAGATATCTGCAGGGTAAATCCAGACAGCTACTTTTGAACGTACATATTCCACCAAAACAAGTCCCTTCCCAAGGCTATTTTGCAAAGTCACCGTGGCTCTGTCCGGCGCTTAGTGTCGCCCAATACAATTGTGATCGGTTTAAAGAAAGGCCAATAAACCAGACCCTCCTCGGCAGCGCTGTGGAGGAAGGTCTAGCAATGCAAGATTAGTAACAGAGTAGCTTTTAAACACAATCTAACAACCACTCTCTTGCAGGTCAGAGTGCGTCGATGCCCCCTGATCTATGGTGTTGGCGTATTGAACCGGTTTGTGGAGGGACGCCACCCACGGGACAAACTCCTCATCAAAGATGGTCGCCAGTGGTGCACCGATATCCTGGACCGCTTCGTCTGCGTCGACCAGTCGGTGGCTCTGGGCGAGGTCGTGAGGCGGAGCTACACGCCTGCTCGTCTGGGCCAGCGGAAGATCATCATCAACATCTACTGCAGCGCCACAGACGACGTCACGTACATCACCGACCCTGCAGTCAGGAAGTGCGGGACGATCACATTAGACCTACCGGAACTGCTAGCGGGAGCAGTGGGCGGAGCTGGAGGAGGAGCCGGAGGCCCAGAGAGAAGAGAGATCAGAGCCACCATGCAGTTTGGAGACACGGAGATCAGAGTCACAGCCGTTGACGTCATGTCTAACCGCTCCGTGCGGGCTTCCATAGACTTCCTGTCTAATTGAGGAGGAGCAGGAAGTGGATATGAGGATTGGAAAACAGAAAAACAAAACTGATTCTATAGACGATAATAGATAAAAGCGGTACTTTGGGAGTAGGCAACATCTTATTTTTTTTTACTTTGTTTTCCAAGAAGAAACTTCCATCCTGTAATTCAGACATTTAGGCTTTATATTTAATCTTTAGAAACAGGAGAGGAACATCATAAGTACATACTCCTCAAAAAATCATCTGAAGGGTAGGGCGCCCTCTATGTCCAAGAAAGGAACACATGAATATGTCTGCCTCCTGCCTTCAGTGGAGTTTTTTGTCATACCATATAATGCTGTCACAGGCATTTCCTGCCCATCTGCATAAATACCCAGAGCAACACTATGAACTCGAACAGATCCCTTCTAATAATTCAGCTTTTGCATTATACTACCTAGAGTGAAACTCACTCATCCTAATAGCCAATTAAGAAGACTGTTGCCTTTTTGTTGTTTGCCATTACCAAGATATTGATGCAACTACCAGGACTGCAGCTGTGACTGTGATTGTGCATCACCTAGTGGTGAAAAGACTGAACTACATGTTGAAAATCACATGGGAGGATCCTTCACTATGAAGGACTGTGCAATTATATGCATCTTTCTTACAAAGTAGTCACCATTTACATTAAGGTGTATTTGTTGGTATCTGTAGAAAGTTTCCTTTTAATGGTATTCTTCACTTTTCACATAGCCTACAAAAATGGGAAACCAGCATTAACACTGGGAGCCAGTTGATTTGGGCCTAAACCTAGCTTTCAACATTCTCACTAGTCTATTACAGCTTCTTTAAACCACACCTCTCAGCCTCTCGGCAGATGGAGATGGCTCAGTTGTCTTCACTGTTACATGAGTGAAGTTCCATACAACTGAGTTATCTCCATGGCAACTGAGTAAACTTCAACTCAGGAAGACAGGGTAAATATAGTTAAAAGCTTAAAAAAGTAAAACCTGGGATTTCTTCTGTCGAACTATGGTCTGTATGTTTTAGTATAACCATCTGCAGGGGCTTTAACTTTCCCCC
This sequence comes from Etheostoma perlongum, assembly GCA_026937815.1. Lineage (NCBI taxonomy): Eukaryota > Metazoa > Chordata > Actinopteri > Perciformes > Percidae > Etheostoma > Etheostoma perlongum. The sequence goes on from CM049389.1 coordinate 7,761,360, forward strand.
TGAAGCCATCATACTGTGCCACATTAAGAGTCTTATTTTGTGTATGCTGTAATAAACTGTATTCATGTTTGTTAACTTTAAGTATCAGATTAAGAACCACTGTACCATGCTGATCCGATCTTGTTTTCTTAGTCTAGTTTATTTTAATCTGCGCAGGTTGCAAACTGATTTAAAAGCGTTATCCTAATTTTATGATCCATGGCCTTACATTGAAATAAAACCCATGCACCATTTTCCACAGCAAGACCATGCTTTACTTTTTAAGATAGAACACACCTGCCACTAATGCACTGCTGTGGACAATCTCTTCTGTCTCCACCCGTGACCAGATGTTTCCAAAAAACAAACTGTCAACAATATGATTTCAGCTGTGAATTTATTGATAACAATGGTCCAATAAATAGTTTCACATACCATAACCAACGAATGGTTCAGAACTGCTTAACATCAGTGCTTTACCTCCCATGTTACACATCAGTTTGTCAAGTAACACGTCCAGATTAGAAAGGATGGAAGAGCTGCTTCAGGTCAGAGGAAGAGCCAACTTGGAGAGGGGACAGGAGTGTGTGTCTGATTCAAAATCAAGGGGGGAAATTAATTTCATTCTTCTTGAATCTCTATTTCTCAGTAAAATGGCTACACGTGAAAAGATGCAAGACTTTAAATGTTAAACAGATGTTACCAAGTGAAAGCTTCAGTAAATAAAAACAAAAACAAAGTGACAAAACAAGAAATGTCAGCCATCTTGAGAAAAGTCTAAAGACTCCATCTCGACCTTGCTAGATAAACTTTGAATTTTCCCCCTTTTATTTGTTTCACTACACTTGCAACATGTCTGACTGTTTACAACGCCTAATTTTATCCAGAATTCAAATCCAAATGCAGATAAAACATGCCAAACTTTTATCAACACAATCTCTGCATCCATGTGTAAATCAACTGAAAATCCTGTTTCTGCATTTGGATTTTACTGCCTGTTTAAAATGTGGTTTTGTTCTTGCTTCTCTTAGTGAGCATGGGGTCTGCCGCGGCCTCTGCCCCTGCCACCACCAGGAGGTCCATCCATACTGCTGCGTGGGTTCTTGATGGTCTCATCCACTGACAGGATGAGGCAGGCTGCCTCTGACGCCGCTGTCAGAGCATTGATCCTCACAATGGATGGTTCCCAGACGCAGGCAACATAGTTGTCTGCGATGTCCTCGTTGTTGATGTCTACACCGTACCACATACCACCCTGCAGGGAGATGACAGAACAAGCCCACAAAGTCAAACGGAGTTGACTTTATATCCTGCGCCACATCGAAACCTGAATGCCATAAAAGTGCCCTTATGCCAAATGCTATATTCAAAGTCTTGTGTAGGAAGGTAAAGCATGTGTTTTGTTTTCTTACCTGTGCGTGTTTGGCACGCAGTTTGTTCAGAATGTTGGTTGCATCAAAGCCGGCGTTGTCACACAGCTGTCTGGGGATGATCTCCAGTGCCTTGGCGTACGCTCCGATCAGCAGCTGCTGTTTCCCAGGGATGGTCCTGGAATAATCCCGCAGGTACTTTGACAGCTCCATCTCTATGGCTCCTCCACCCGCTACAATGGAGTCGCTCTGAAAATCAGTAACGTGCAGTTGGCTTATTGCGGTCGAGTGCACACATGGGCTGACAAATTAAACAAAATTTAGGTTCTAGATCAAAATCAAATTGTAACAAATATGAATTTTAATCTCGCTGGTTTGTATTAAATATGGTACGAGTTTCCTCGACTTTAGCATCAAGGATAGGAAGAATTTCAACTAAAACTAGTATCATCGCCCAGTTAAGTTGCAGTTTACATCCATGTCTGTCCAGAATCATAATATATGTAGTGAGGACTTTGAAGCAATTAAAATGTGTCCAAGTGGATGTTCGTGCCAAATCTGAAGAAATTCCCTCCAGGGTGTCATAAGATGTCCCGTCCCGTTCACAAGAATCAGAAGGACGTATGTACGGACAACCCAACGGCTGTCGTGGCGGCATAAAATTATTATTAAATTAAAAAACTAATTTCAAACCACACTGAAGAACCTGCATATCACTTGACACAGAAGAAAGACTCAAGAGACTCCTGGATTCCTTTAGCAATGCAACACAACCAGTCATATTGGTGGAATGAACAGCAACACAGAGCTGGTAACAAATATCTGACATGGTGTACTCTAATGGCTACATATATCGAGCCTTCTGGCAATCACTGGAAAACGTGCACACATACACTCCAAGAGTCGACTGACCTTGATGGCTCGGCGTACGATCATGATGGCGTCGTGCAGTGATCGCTCCGTTTCCTCTGTGAACTGTTCTGCTCCGCCCCTCAGGATGATGGTGCAGGTCTTGGCCTTTGGACAGCCCTTAAAGAGGTTGTACCTACGTACACAGGTGTGATGGGTGTGAGCTGTCACAGATAATCATGACGCATGGTTTACTCAAAAGACGTTAATTCTCTCAAGAGGACTGACAGAAATTGGGACATGTCCCTCTTACCTCTCTCCTCCAACCTGGACCTCTTCAAAGTGTTCACACAGTCCCAGGACATCGTCTGTCAGGGCACTTACTGAGGTCTGGATGGAGCCACCGCAGGCCTGCAAGTCACATTACACACAAGTAGTATTGTATAAGCTCATTTTTACATGAGAAATGTAGGTTTGCAACAAGTTGATTCAAACAAGCCAACACGCCTACCATCATGGTCCTCTTCATATCCTCCTCCTGCACCCTGCCAGCACAGAACAGGTCTCTGTCAGCGAAGAACTGGGTGGCCACATCACCGATGGGTAACTTGGACAAAACCACTTTGGCTCCTGACTGATAGATCTTCTCCAGTTTGTCGTACAGGATATCCCACTCTGCGTCCACAATGGCCTGGTAGTCCTACAGAAAAGGGGAAAGAAGGTTAAAACAGGCAGCAAGGAAGAGAGACTGATTTCCCAACATTTCCAGGGATTTATTTCGCATCCTGGGTTGTGTGGTGGTCTTCATACCTCCACAGATTTCACGCGGACCTCAGCGTTATCCTTCTCAGCCTTCAGCTCCAGCTCCACATTGAGCAAAGCAATCCTTGGATTGTCATAGCGTTTAGGCTGCATCTCAAACCCAGCGTAGGAGAAGGTCTTCTTGAACGCAACCCCAGAGATCATTTGGGAATCCTGTGAAATTAAAAATACAGACAGGAATGACAGGATGGAGTTGGAATTTTCAAAAAATGAAAAGAGTGGCCAGGTGTATTAGTAAAACTTAACTTATATAAACCTTTCGAAATGTTTAAACCTTGTTTTTAACTTCTTCACTTACACTTCCATGACCAACCCATAAACTTGTTTCTATAACCGTCATATGTATTAAGCAATTTCAGAGGCAGGTTTTGTTTAAATGGCAGGAAAAAGTATAAAATACAAACCTCAAGGGCTCCTCCCTGGACCTTCTTGATGCCAATCATCTTAAGAGAGAGGAGCTCATCCAGAGACATGACAGCATCCACCACCATTTTGGAGAAGAACTCCTTCTGACCGGCAATGAGCTTGGAGTTCAGGGCAGTGGCTGCACACTTCTCCAGCAGCTGCCTCTGCTCCCTGGAAGAGGGAGAGAGAGGGAGAAATTTTGAAAATGTACAACTAGACCAGTTATTAAAAGCACAATTTGACTACAGCATATGGAAACATTACTATATTGCTCATAGATTAAACCTGAAATGCTATGTGGCAGCCATGTAAATATTGGAGGTGAAAGTGAGCACGTACTGCTTGTCGTATTTCTTCACAGAGACGGCAATCTCATTGATCTTTTTGACAGCAAGTTGGGTGGCAGTGCGAAATGATCTGATAATGGTCTGTGGGTGGAGACCCTCCTCCACATACGACTTAAGCTGCTTCAGGAACTCAGCAGCCAGAAGAGTGACAGAGGTGGTGCCGTCTCCGACCTGAGGATGGTATAAAAGAATAAAGACGAGTATAGCTATTATATGTAGTTTTGACGGGGAGAGTCTACACTTCGTTTGTATCAGATTTTTGTGGCAATTTTCATTAGGCCTGAAACCACCCACCCATCCACCCACACCCACCTCAGCATCCTGGGAGCGAGCGATGTCCACCAGGGTCTTGGCTGCAGGGTGAACCACATCCAGCAGTTTCAGGATGGTGGCTCCATCATTGGAGATTGTGGCCTTACCTGGAAAACATTTAATGACACATTTTTGGTGAGGGTGAATTCATCCCGTAATCCATCTCTTACATCCTTGTCTAACTATCTCTCCTTACCTCTGCCATCCACCATCAGTTTGTCCATCCCCCGAGGCCCCAGGGTGGTCCTGACAGCCTCAGCAATCACCTGGAAAAGATAACCCGATAGGTAAACACACAATCACAGAAAACAAAAAAAACACACAACCAAAAAGTAGAAAAGCTGTTTTTCTGACCTGGCAAGCATTGATGTTACTGACGAGCTGGGGAATGCCCTGAGACGTGTCTGTCCCCTCCTTCAGCAGGATAACTGGTGTGGGCTAGAGAGACAAAGGGATAAAGGGGGAGAGGGAAGAAGAGGTGGTTGACAGAAGAAAAGGAAAGAGTGAGTAATCAAGTAAGCTGAACCAAAAACCAATGATTGCAAATAAGGTATACTGAGCAGTATGCAGTGGTTATCTGAAAACAAAATGTGAATACTGCAGAACATCTTTGCAGCCATAGTTTGCTTCTTCATGAACATCATCACACAACACAGAATATCGGTAGAAACTATAGGAAACATGACTGTGACCAAGTTCAGTTGCAGTATGAATGGCAAAGAAAATGCTTCTGTGTGAAAAATAGGTCAGTCAATAGCTCAGTCTGTAGGGAGCTTGGTTGGAAAACTGGAGGGTCACTGGTTCAAGTCCACATAGGGACCAAAGTATCGTGGTAGACTGGTAGCCTGGGTACCGCCAAGGTGCTCTTGAGCACGGCATCGAACCCCCAACTGCCCTGGATGCCTTCCTATGGGCAGCCCCCCCACTCTGACATCTCTCCATTAGTGCATGTATAAGTCCTAAGCAAGTCTGTATAATTCAGTGTGCCTGTGTGTAATAACACATTGTAATTTCCCCTTGTGGGGACTAATAAAGGATGCATTACTATTATAATAATAACTATTTATTATAGCTTTTATTTCCCATATTGCAATACCACAATATTTAAAAAAAAATGAGTATATATTATAATGTTGAACTTAACCATATTGTTTATCTTCAGCACAAACAGTCTATAGAATTGAGTGATATTACTTTACCATTTAATGCCATAACCTAAAATGGTAAACATCCAGGCTGTTGCTGGTGCTGTAACGTTAGCTGTGGGGTGTGATGCTTATGTTGCTCATCATCAGACATGCATTGCGACTGTCAAAAGCCGGATGTCGGTTTACAGTCTGCTCATAATACATCTTATTAATCACCTTATTATATTACATAGCGTTTTCTGATCATTAACCTTAGCTAGCAGATGTAAGCAAATAACTGATTGACTTTGTCTGGTCTTTGTTTCTCTGCATGAGTCCGCTTTATTCTGTCATGGCTAACATGACCACATCTCAGGACAACTTCATATGCTGAGTAACGTTAAATTACTCGAGCAATACATTTTAGTTAATCGATTTATCGGGCCGGTAGACATGTTTCCTATGCTGCTACCGTATATATTTATCTAACGTTAACGTTTCATGCAGCCAGTCGTACAAAGAGGCTAAACACACAGCAGCTAACGGTAACATGATAATAACCTGATTGACAAAGCTGCAATGACAGAAGCTAATAAAGCTAATAGACAAATACTTAAACTATCCTAAATTATAAACCCAAGTAGTAACCAGCTAAAAAGGTATATAATACATAGCTAGCTAATAGCTAACGCTAATATGTTAGTACATGGCTACGTTTACGCCCATTGATGATGGGTACCCTACGAGGCTAAGTCTGGATCAAAATAAAACCCGTTTTTAAATCATTTTCACAAAAAGAATTGCTTCCAAAGACTGTCGACAGGGAGTCATCTAAATTGAGAGTAGTTCAAATGTAAATGCTCGCTGACAAACCGAAGGATGGACACGGATTATACATTTGAATTTGGGCATGAATGCTAACTCACTCACCATCATCTTTGCAGTTCCTTCGAGAAGCTTTCCACCGGCATCCAATCCCACAATGCTTTTCGAAATCAAGAGCTGTTGGAGGTGCGTTCAAGAACACGATGCAACGTTTTGTCAACGAAATGAATGGACTATTTTAAAACAGACTTATCGATAAACATGCTTCTCTTGTGCAAATACAGTTACTAATCAGTGCCCAAACTCGTATACAAAAAGAGGATCATATGGAATAAATATTCATGAATACATTTTGTTAGTTCAACATAAATTAACCAATACATTGTGACTAGTGAGATACTTTTTAAGATTAACTCATTATAGGGAAATATCTTATTTCGTTATTTTCGTAACTGGGTTAAAGTCTGTCATCATCACCTTTTCCCCAATAATGTCACATTTTGTTTCAATATCTCTTAATGTATTTATTGGTTAATTTATATATATTTTACAGTGTATTTATATATATCGTTATTTTGCTATGTCATATCTAATATGATATTAAATACCAAAACAGTAGACCCAGGGAAGGTGTGGGTCATATCATGAAATATTGATATCATAGTATTGTGACTTCTTGCGGGATTTCAGTTACAATAATAATAACAGTTTATGGTCATCATATCCACATTAGTTGTTTTTTTATTTTTTTTTACTGCATGTAAATATCTTTTGTAAGCTCTTGCAAGTGTTCCAAAGTATTTTCACTATAGCAATGTTGAGGTATTTGTTATTAAACAAATTCCTCAAAAGTCATTTTTCCATTCCTAGCAGGTTATATCAGAATCAGAATCAGCTTATTAGGCAAACCTTCTGAAGGACACCTGTGTGGAAAGTTGTCATCAGCACACACGCATGCTCAGACATGCAAAGAGTTTTCATGTCACCATCCATTACCATGTCATGTTGAGCATGCTCTGAAAATTTGCATTTCATACAATTACAATGATCCAACTACACTGTGTTTTTGCTGTAGTTGGGTTAATAACTTTCATTAAACCATTTCTTTTTTTTGATAGGTGTAACGTATTAAGTGATTCATAGAAGGACTTTCTTTTATTTCAAAGGTAAAATCTGCTTTGTTAGCTCTTGTTCGGTGATGAAAGGGAAATACAGGGGAATGACTCGAGTTGTCATAGAAATTTCCCTCTGTCTCCCAAAAAACACACAAAATCCAGTCTGGAAAAGGCTAAAAATGAAGATTGAATGAATAATATTAATGCTGATTGTGGCTATTATCTTCAGAATCAGAATCAGAAATACTTTATTGATCCCCAAAGGGAAATTCTGTGTTACAGTTGCACAAAGTATATAAATATCAGAGTATAAATATAAATAAAGAAATATAAGGTGTGTGGATATGCATGGTATTTACATAGTTAAAGGAATATTATGATACAGTATTTACATAATTAAGGAGTTGTAATGGTGAGCAGTAATAATGAATAAATAGTAGAAGCAGAGTATTTCACAAATTTTAAGTCAGTGTTATTGCACAAAACAGATAATATAGTCCAGTATCAACCTCCCTAAGTGTGTGTGTGTCAGACACTTACAGGGAGGAGCTATAAAGTTTGATGGCCACAGGCAGGAATGACTTTCTGTGGTGCTCTGTGGTGCATTTTGGGGGGGAAAAGTCTTGCACTGAAAGTGCTCCTGCGTATGAGATGTAAGCCATGGAGTAGGTGGGAGACATTGTCCAAGATGACATGTAGTTTGGACAGCGTCCTTTCTGACACCACCGACAGAGAGTCCAGCTCTACCCCCACAACGTCACTGGCCTTGTGGATCAGTGAGTCAATGCCAATCAGAGTGTCTGGCTGCTTGAAAAGGTGTTGGATGATGATCAGTGTCAGAAAACATGTACTTTATTTCAGGGTTTAGAGGATTTAAATTGTAGGGAATGCTGTTAGGTATCCTGACATGCAATTGCAGCAGCAGTTTCCTTGATTGTGGTTCAAACTAAATAGGAGCTAATCTAAATGAGTGTGACTCACATACTGATGGAGACGACGGATACTCCTAACATTATAAACACATGGGACACCCGATTGCAGGACGCTCCAATGGATACTACATGAGCTTTGAATGGAACCTTACTGATGGACCTGTACCTGTTTGATGTATTGGTAGTTCCATGTTGCTATGAACAGTGAAACAATTCCTCATATGTACCCAGTGCTTTGGCTCCTTGCTTTCTGCCCTGAGACCAGAGACCAGACCAGAGTCACCAGGAAAAAACACTTTCCCTCTGCAGAACTACTAAGCTTAATAATGGAGCTGATTACATCATGCTTCCCTCTGTGTTATCATGGACATATTAGGAGAACTCCAAGAAAGCTTACGATTCATTCTGATAAAAGTTGCTCATCTAGTGGTACACCGAAAAGAGTTTTTGACCCATATTAATCACATATGCAACTAACAATTTTCAAAAATGATTCATCTGCTAAATATTTTTGTGATTCATGTGTAGTAAAATCAGCCGAAAGTGACGTCTTCAAATGATTAGCTTTTCCTGAGATACAGTCCCAAATACAAATATATCCAGCTTACTATCCTGCAGTACAAAGAAAAGCATGACATCCTCACATTAGAGAATCTGTGACCACAAAATCTTTGAAAAAAAATAATTAGATGATTAATTAATTATCATAATTATTTATGTTTTGTTGATCAGTGAATTGAATAATCGTTGCAGCTCTAATTCCTTCTCTGGTTGAGTAGGGTGACTCCCCGCACACATAAATGGCACAAAAATAACTTACTGATTTGACTCTTTAAGACTTTTGTATTTTGTATTGGACAGAATGTCTCAAATGATATGTTTTATATGATAAGTTAAAGAGTCATTTCTGAATGTGTGTCATTTTCCTCATTGTATTTCTGTTGCTTTTGGGACCACTAGAACAGAAAATCTACATAGCCTTGGTGTTGGATGACTTCCATCCTTTGCTGGATACAAGGGGGGGGGGGGTGTCCATATAGCATATAAAAACTAAATCAATAAAAACCACAGTAACTAAATCAACATTCAAAATCCAACAGTGGATTTTATTAGGCTGCAGCAGCATGTGTATTTGTCCCTTCTGTTCTGTACATCTATGCCATACAGTATATCTGTTAAGTTACCTTCACAAAGAAGGTTTTTCAGTGTTTTCAGTTTGTTTGTTCTTTTATTTTTTAGCAACATTTAAAAAAAAGTACTAGTCCACCTGTAAAACAGAGCCATCGTCTACGGAAAAAATGCACATTTTGACATTTTTACAGTATGTACTGCAATATGAGTTTTCTCCTTCTATGATAGGGACATTACATGCAATTATGTAAATGAAAATCTTTGACATTTTCAGCTTTTTAACTGGTTTATTGTGTTTTACACAAAACACAAACAATGCTTTGTTGTTAATCTGCTGTGTTTTGTGGCAAAAGTTGATATTCAGAATGAAGGATAGAGTATCTGTTGATGAGGAGGATCACGATGGTGAATGTCCCTCTGCTGTATCTTTGGCTGGGCCCACTAGGAGGAGACACACAGGGTTATAAAGAACAAATATACAAGGACATAGAAAAGCCAAAGGGCTACAGTTTGGTAACCATCAGATTCACACACACTCAGGTGACCTCTCTTACCTCTACAGTGTAGCTGGATTGGTACTCTGTCAGCGGTAGTCTCCTGCTGGGTTGTGGTCTGTAGAAAGTTGGCTGTACATCGGCCAGAGGTAGTGTGCTGCTACAAGAGAAGCTTTGCATCTTACAGCAACAATTAGGGCACTCAGCTTCCCATGCCCTGCTGAAAGAGAGGGGAGAAAGTGTCAGGAAATAACACATAGGGTACAAGAAGGGTATGTGACAAGAAACTAAAATTACAATTTAGAAAAGATGTGGTAGTGATGAAAAGGCGAGGTTTGGGCATGCGGCTTACCAACTACACTGCCTGGAAGTAGGCTGAAGGAAGGTGCTATTATTCAGTCCAATAGCTGATCCCAAGCCTCTCAAGCAGCCAATGTTCCAATTTTCAGTATCTAGTCAGAAAGGGAATTAACAAAATACACTCACTTTAATGTTACATTAAATGTTCACTTCAAACACATTTTGGAAAATACACTTACACTGCTAATTTACACGTTAGCAGGTTAACCTGCTCAACTCAAATGGTGTCAATGGAAATCAGCCTTAGAGCTACTAGCATGACTCTAGAAACTGTAGACAGTCTTGTTTCTTTATACTGACATCATCGGTTAGTATGTTTTCATTAAGTTTTTCTCAAACATGGCTGGCACCATTCATAGATATGAATGCAGAAGAAGACATTGGTGTTCATTCTTAAGGTTAGTTCATTCATTGCAGTAAACTTTATGCTAGTTAGTGCTTGATCTTTACTATCTTATAGTGAAGTTGCCTGACTTTGTAACCTAAAGGTTATGTATCATGGGACAAGTGTGTTTCTCTGTGTTAGGGAGTGTACCTTTGATTGTGATAGTTGGACTGGAGGCCACAGGAAGGTGGAGAAGGTGCTGCAGGCCGGCTTCTCTACAGAGAGATCTAATGCAATCTTCAGAGATGGCCGGACCGCCACAAGATGACAACACAATCACACCTAAAAGTGCACAAATATAGAGCAGGTTAATGTCCATACTCCAGGAGCCACTTTACAGCTGGAAGGCCCTTAAACAAAGCAGGGAACAGTCCAGCAGACTGAACATCTGTGAAGTTCAGAGCCCCAAAGCCAAAAGTACTTCAAAATGTTTCCCCATTGAAAAATGATTAGATGAATCAAAACACCTGTAAAAGTAAAAAAGTAAAGTAAAAACAGCCATCTTACCTTCCTCATATAGAACATCAGTCTTCTTCTGCGGCTCATCTTTTGCCTCCTGCTGCTCGAACACATTTGCTGTCAAAAGAAAATGGACTGAGTATCAACGCAGCTGCCAGCTTAGATGAGTGTGTGTGTGTTTAAGTATGAATATGTTTTAAAGAGAAAGAGATAACTCCTTACCTTTTCCACCAAAAATGTAGTGCAGCTGACCTTTCTCCTCCTCATCAAGTAAAAACCCAGTCTTCCTTGCAACTCCCACGTCTTGTGTCCTGGAATCTAACAGGGAAGAGCCAATAATCCAAGAAGACGCATCGGAGACGGAAGGAGCGGGAATGCCAAATGAAGGTAAGGAGGCAGGGAAGAAGGAACAAGAGGGAGGCTGAGAGAAAGAGTACAATAAGTGTGATGATGGCGGTGGTACGAATAACAGAATGCGGTACTGTCCGGTTATCTCGACCTCAGCTTGTTGATCCCAAGCTCCCTATTGCACAGCTTCCCCGATGTCATTTCCCAGGCCCAGATGTAGATGAAACGCGCGACAGTAACAAATGGAAGACGAGATTGAGCGAACCAGTTGCCGTTGCGAATATTGATCTTCTGATAGCAGGCCCTGAGTGTGCACTTCCAGAAGATTTCTTTGCCAAAGTACAGCTTCATGAGATGGTCGTTCTTGCATATTTGTTCTTTTGTTTCTTCAGGCTAAAGAGGTTCATCTTTCTAGCCGAAAATGAGGTCGAGATAACAGGTGGAATAACGGGCGGAAAAGATAACGGTCGAGATAACGGGCGGAATAACGGGCTAACGAATGAGGTCGAGATAACCGGAGATAACGGGCGGAAAAGATAACGGTCGAGATAACGGGCGTAATAACGGGCTAACGAATGAGGTCGAGATAACCGGAGATAACGGGTGGACTGACTCTCTTTTATGGGCAAGTCATGCTATCATGTTCTAAGTTTCCTTTTTAACGAATGAGGTCCTTTCTATGGGCAAGTCATGCTATCATGTTCTAAGTTTCCTTTTTAACGAATGAGGTCGAGATAACCGGACAGTACCAAATAAAGTTGTTGTTGTTGTTCACCTGTAAACAGCTACTTGAGCCGTAGATGCTGTTAGTTGTTTTGTAAAAGCATTGATTAAATACAGGCCAGGTTTCACGACGAGTCTATGAAAATAACACAATCAACATATCAATCAATCAATCAATCAATCCATCAATCAATCAATCAATAAATCTATATCCATCAAACCTGAGGTGGGTTGATAAATGCAGGAGCAGCTTTAGGTTCAGTTCTGGGCTTCAGCTGGTTTAACTGTAGGTGGCACTCACTGAAGGGTTTATAGTCTCTACTATAAGTGGTGACATATCTCTCTAAAGGAAACAGCCCCACAGTCTGCAAGGGGAAAACATGCATTGGCAGTGGGTTATATGTAGGCTACTGCAGGTTAGCTCAAACAAATGAAGTGATCAAACCCCTTAAATGTCATGTGTGATGAGTTGAGAAAATGATATAATCATAATGAATAAAAGTATTCAATTCAGAGCACTAGTTCCTGTGATTTACCATATACAGTATATCTTATAGAAACATTACTTTAATAGCATTTTACTGTTGTATTTGTCCCCATATTTTAAAAAGGTGGTATACTGTTAAGTCGTTTTCGGTTCATAGCTTGTTTCTGCTGCCCCCAAGTGGCCAAACGTCAGTTAACATGAATGTTAACTGAATGTAACGTAAATGATAAAAGTATCACTAAAAACAACCAATGCTCCACCAAAGCTTTCATAAAAGAAAACTGTAACGTTACCAATAAATCACTGTACGACAATGCATCATAATACCTAAATGATGATTACATTTCTCTATTAAGTTTTCTGAAATAAAATAATAGAATTGCAGAGATGTTAGTTATGTTGTGAGAAAATCAGTTTACTCAGTTTTTAATCCAAGTGTTGATTTAAGAAAGGAAATAATTGACAGTAATGCTGACTGACACAGTGGTGCAGTTTATGCAAACTCCATGTACAAGAAAGAAAAAAGGTCATCCATTACATGTTTTAACTGCTGTAGCAACAGGAGCAATGTGGTTTGTGCAATGTGGAAATCTCATTTCAAACCAAAACATACTGTAGTAAGAGAAACATAAAAACAATGCACACTATCATTGCATAATTCAACTTAGAGATGAGAAAATGATCCAAAGACAATTTAAGTTGCTTAAATTTTTAGAGCATTTACTTACCTTCAGGAGTTTTGAGGGAATCATGGTGCACCACCACAGCAGCGAAGCTGAACTCAATGTCAGAGGCAGTGGGAGCCAGGGGAATGTTATTGCTGCTGTTTTTAATTAAATTGTATGTATTCCATTGTTTTAGATTCTATTTACAGTGGCAGCACACACAATGGACGTTAACTGACACAGTTAACGTCCAAGGCAGGTACTGTACATTCATACAGTAATGCTGTGATTCGGCATCCATGTGAATCTATGAGAATGAGTGCTTTTTATTAGTTATTATATTACACACTGAAGAAACTCAGACATGTGAAGAAAGCCTGCAGATGAATCAAGTGTTGCTTTTTGTCACATTCCTCTGCCTATAATAAGTACAAAAGATAAACTGAGCAACTCATATTTAGGAATTAAATGGCTTAAGGCACAACAGTAACTGGATTTTTCTGACCACAGCTTTAATAAACAGGATCAGAGATTATTTAAGACATGAATGAGTTGTTTTTATTATAAATGTCAAATGTAAACAAGTGTAGAAAATGTGCAAAGATTTAAAATTACAGTAAAATAAAAGTAATATCAAGATTCTGAATATTTTAAATCACATTCCTGGTATCTTGTAGTAATAGCAAAATAAGTGCTAAACCATTATTACACAATCATTATTATAGTAAGTGTTATTAGCAAGGATGCTAATTCTTATATAATCGGCAATATCATTTCCCTTCAGCTGAACACTGTTTGGATCTAAGGGCTGTGCAGGTGCACTCTCATGGGATGCTGTTAAAAGTGTGTTGGTAGAAGACTTTGGCATTGGCTTTGTAATCCATAGTTAAGGTGGTGCCCATACTCAGAGCCCCCAGACTAGCACCACCAAGGGCTGAGGACTGCTGCAAAATAAGGAGACTGTAGCCATGGAAACGGGCCTTGAACTTGTCAGATGATGCCACTTTATCCAAAACCTCAGTGAACCCTAATCCGAAACAAAGAAAGTAAACTGGGTTTTAGGAGAACTTTCTACTACTTTTCAATGTAAAAATGATGGGAAAATGGGTGAAAAACTCATTGTCTTGATTGGAGGGGCACTAACCTGGCTTTAGAAGCTCCCAGCTCTTCCACACTGAGCCCACACACAGGATGGGCAGGCCAAGATCACAACTCAATAGAGGCTGTCACCCCAAAGAAAAAACAAGAAATTCATGTGTGAATGTTTCTGACATATATAAAGAATACAAATGAGTGAGAGCAAAGTATATACAGTATAGGCATATGTGTGTGTGTGTGTGTGTTTGTGTGTGTGTGTGTGTGTGTTACCTCTTGTGCTGCAGGTAAGACTGCTTCTACATGTTTTGCCAGGACTCTCCCAGCCTGAGTGAACACATACTGACAGAGAGCGTCTCCTGCTTCTGCACCTGAAACACATGCACACAAATACTTTTCATTCAATCTTCCATTCAAATATACCAAGCTTTACTATAACAATAACCAACGAGAAAGTGATGTGCCCCCTACCTTCAGCCAACTTTTTGCATAAACCTGCAAAGTGAGACTTCTGAAAGTTTCTGTAGAGGTGTGGCAGCATACCCATCAGATCTGACACCTGGGACAAATTGCATGTTTTTTTTTGTTGTTGTTTTTTTACATATGCATTTTTCACAAAATACTACATTAGAATGGAGAAAAGGGATTCCGTAAAATCAGATGATTGATGATTTTGCACTGGCATTGGCACAGCATAAAGATTTGGGAATGTGAACTTGATTAAGCACTTCTCTACTTAAACATGAGCTGATAGTATTGCATAAATGAGCATATTTCTCATTGTTGTGGCAATCTGACCTGGAAGTAATCCTCCATGGCTTTCCTGACATGTGTAATATCACTGGGAGGAGAGACCAGGTTGTCTTTGGCATCAAACACCGTCTTCACCGCCAGATGAGAGATCCAGTATGCTGAGAGATAAAAAGGATGTTTTAAGAGTTTAATCCAATCAGTAACATTATAACTAATTCATATACATATTGCCATAGTTACCTGATCCTTCATCCCCCATCATGTGACCCCAGCCTCCACAGCCGATCTGTGAACCATCAGGATTGACTAACTTGCAGTTAGAGCCGGTCCCTGATATCAACACTACACCTCCTACAAAGAAAACAGACAGTCTGAGCTGAGCGGCATTATATGACAATAAAGATGACTGCGTCGATCTCATTAAGCCATAAAGTGTGGAAAGACATACTATAAATAACATCACTTTTATACAGCCACACCTAAGGGGGTAAAGTATCAAGCCATAGTTCGTAATTGATTTCAACTTTTTAAATGTTGGTACAAATGGTAAACTATTTAATTACATTTTATTCAAAAGAATATGGCAAAAATGGTTTTAAAAATGAATTATGAAATTAGGTTTGAGCACTGTTTAGTTAAAATGTTGTGCTCGGATTGACTGCGCTACAACTGAACAATGGCAGAAGACTAGGCACCACGATTGCTGGCGGTTGCCATGGCACCGATTGCATCGGTGGTGATGAAGTAGTGCTGGCTGAGAGTGGGGAACCGTTGCTTCATGTCAGCGATGAGTTTGTCGATGGCGTCCTTCTGTTCCCCTCCGCTCAGAGACATGCCCTGCACACACACAGAAAATCAGTGTTTCAAATATTCTACTTGGCATTGATTTCTTTATCCACTACTCCGTGTTATAGGTCAAATGTGTATAGATATGTGACTGACCAATGAGAATAGCGGTGTGTTTGGATCCAACCCTGCCTCCACCTTCGCTCTCTGGACCATGTCGTTGATAGTTTCAATACATTTGTCCACCCCAACCAACTATACACACATGGATACACATACAAAATGTTGATGCAATCTGTTTTTTTGGTCTTATGCATTAAGTAAACATATAAGGCAAGTATAACCACCCTTATTCCCCTTACTCATCCATATTTCTTACTTTGTCCCCTACATTTCTTCAACCCAAACTAACTACCTCCGTCCTTTTCTGTCCTCACCCAGTGGTTGGTGGACGGTCCATTTGTCTCTGCCAGTATCTTTCCATCTGCTGCCACCAGCACCACTTTGGAGTAGGTCCCTCCACTAGCAACAGACAGAAAGGAGAAACCGAAAACCATACTGTACAAACCATCAAGGAAACATTAAAAAATGTATAACTATTTGTGTTTGCTGCGAGGATGGAAACAGGAACCCAAATCATCGTATCCTAAATTACTCGGTGGCAACCGCAAAACCATGAATAATACGCTGCAATATACACTATGATTCACTTATAATTCAAAAACATAAAGTTAGTCACGTTAGTTGTATATTTTAACTCATTCTCACCCCTCTACTCCGCCGAACACTGTTGCCATGTCTTACTTCCTGTTTTGGTCCTGTTACAGTGCGCAAATATCACGAGAGCCGCAGCTGAGCTACAACGTGCAATGATGTTAAATTAGCAGTAGGTGGCAGCTGTGTTATGTAAAAGTCATATACAGTGCCTTGCGAAAGTATTTGGCCCCCTTGAACTTTTCAACCTTTTGACACATTTCTGGCTTCAAATATAAAGATATAAAAAAAATGTTTTTTGTGAAGAATCACCAACAAGTGGGACACAATTGTGAAGTGGAACAAATTCTATTGGATATTTTAAACTTTTTTAGCAAATAAAAAACTGAAAAGTGGTGCATGCAAAATTATTGGGCCCCTTTACTATCAGTGCAGCAAACTCACTCCAGAAGTTCAGCGAGGATCTCTGAATGATCCAATGTTGTCCTAAATGAATGATGGTGATAAACAGAATCCACCTGTGTGTGTGATCAAGTCTCTGTATAAATGCACCTGCTCTGTGATAGTCTCAGGGTTCTGTTGAAAGCGCAGAGAGCATCATGAAGACCAAGGAACACACCAGGCAGGTCCGTAATACTGTTGTGGAGAAGTTTAAAGCCGGATTTGGATACAAAAAAGATTTCCCAAGCTTTAAACATCCCAAGGAGCACTGTGCAAGCGATCATTTTGAAATGGAAGGAGTATCAGACCACTGCAAATCTACCAAGACCTGGCCGTCCCTCTAAACTTTCAGCTCAGACAAGGAGAAGACTGATCAGAGATGCAGCCAAGAAGCCCATGATCACTCTGGATGAACTGCAGAGAACTACAGCTGAGGTGGGAGAGTCTGTCCATAGGACAACAATCAGTCGTACACTGCACAAATCTGGCCTTTATGGAAGAGTGGCAAGAAGAAAGCCATTTCTCAAAGATATCCATAAAAAAGTCTCGTCTAAAGTTTGCCACAAGCCACCTGGGAGACACACCAAACATGTGGAAGAAGGTGCTCTGGTCAGATGAAACCAAAATCGAACTTTTTGGCCACAATGCAAAACGATATGTTTGGCGTAAAAGCAACACAGCTCATCACCCTCAACACACCATCCCCACTGTCAAACATGGTGGTGGCAGCATCATGGTTTGGGCCTGCTTTTCTTCAGCAGGGACAGGGAAGATGGTTAAAATTGAGGGGACGATGGATGCAGCCAAATACAGGACCATTCTGGATGAAAACCTGTTGGAGTCTGCAAAAGACCTGAAACTGGGACGGAGATTTATCTTCCAACAAGACAATGATCCCAAACATACAGCAAAATCTACAAAGGAATGGGTCACAAATAAACGTATCCAGGTGTTAGAATGGCCAAGTCAAAGTCCAGACCTGAATCCAATCGAGAATCTGTGGAAAGAGCTGAAAACTGCTGTTCACAAACTCTCCATCCAACCTCACTGAGCTCGAGCTGTTTTGCAAGGAAGAATGGGCAAGAATGTCAGTTACTCGATGTGCAAAACTGATAGAGACATACCCCAAGCGACTTGCAGCTGTAATTGCAGCAAAAGGTGGCTCTACAAAGTATTAACGCAAGGGGGCCCAATAATTTTGCACGCACCACTTTTCAGTTTTTTATTTGCTAAAAAAGTTTAAAATATCCAATAGATTTTGTTCCACTTCACAATTGTGTCCCACTTGTTGGTGATTCTTCACAAAAAATAAAATTTTATATCTTTATGTTTGAAGCCTGAAATGTGTCAAAAGGTTGAAAACTTCAAGGGGGCCGAATACTTTCGCAAGGCACTGTATATAGTGATCCCACATATATGTAAATATATTAATATATTTACAACCAATGTTTCATCTATTTATTTGAAATTATTTATTTATATAAGATTGTGGATAATATTTAACATCAATTAGACTCACTATCAACCATGATTCAAATCATACGCTTTATTACATTTGTTTGCCATGATAATCATGGGAACACAAAATTAAGGAAATCATTCAGTTAACATCATGTATGGTCTCTGCAAGGTACTAAGGTTTTTATATTACTAATAGGCTAACACTGAATGACAGGACGAGAATAGTGAAGAAACACTGGCAAATTAAAAACTCATTGTGTGTCTTGGCTCATGGTCTGAAACCCAGACTCAGTGTCAAGGATAATATTGACAGAGATTTAGCACCATTTGGTTATGGGCTGAAAACAGGGACAACAATCGAGCCAGCCGGAGCCATCTGCAACACATTAAGTTTGGGGCCAGCTTCTCTTTTACAACATTGGCTCCTTAAAAAACAACTTTCATTCTTTGGCTACTTAAAAGCACTTTAATAGTCTATATATGTAGGTAAAGTATATAAATACTAAAAGAAAGAAACATGGTCTTACTTTATAATTTTTCTTCGTAAAAGGAATAATAGCAGTTTTCTACGCATAGTTCATGAGATGCTGTGATGTTCTGAACATCATATGTTATCACATGCAGTTTACAGTTTAATTTATATTATGCATATGGTTTATAAGTGCGTTAGAAATCGTACTATATCAGAGCTGAGACCAACAGAGAAGTTACACAAGTGTGAGGAGGTGGGAGGAGAGGAAGAAGAAGAAGAGGAGCGGCTCAGTGCGCTCTCTCACCACGCGCTGCTCACTCCCCCTGCAGGGAGACAAGCGCCACACATTTACTGAAATACCGGATGATAACTAAGTCAGATTTCAAAATAAAAACAAACAAACTAGACAGAATTGTATCAACTTTTGAATAAATAAAATGTTAATCTTTAGTTTCATGTGATTTGTTTTCACTTTAGAACTTTGTAATAATAATAATGTATACTTTAATTTTTAGAATATACTTTATTAATCCAGCAAGGGGAAATTACAATTTACACACAGTTGTTCACACATGCTCAGTACCTATACCTGCACTAATGGAGAAACATCAGAGTGAGGGGGCTGCCCCAAGCAGTTGGGGATTTGGTGCCTTACTCAAGAGCACTTTGGCAGTGCCCAGGCACCTCTCCAGCTACCAGTCCACCACCATACTTTTGGTCCATATGAGTACCTGAACCAGCATCCTCTGGTTCCCAACCCAACTTCCTACTGACTGAGCTACTGACTACTACTTTTTCATCCTTTGTTGGGTTGATAATTCTAACTAAACAAAGATGGTAAAATGTGAAGAAATGTCATATTCCAATAATGTTGCTTCAGTTGGACATTTCAAGGTTTCTTTTGGTGCCTTTGTCTGGTGTCAGGCCACCTACTTTGCCCAGCTAGTAATTCAAAAGTTTTAACAAGGCAACTGTCCTAGTTGCCAGGTCCTCAGGGAACCCAAACGTTTTAGGTTCACCATATGTTTTTGTAATATGATTATGTACAAACATGTTTGGTCATACACAATGGACTTTACCCACTACAAGCACAATGTCAACTGACATGGCAAGAGGCTCTGTCTTTAAAAATGGCCCCTGAATTGAAATCTAGTTTAAAAGCCTAGCGTTACATACTGTACCTACTGTAGCACTGCTGAACTGAGTCGCCATGCATCCAAAGCCAATTTTCATTAAATAGACTTTTATTCTGAAAGTAGTAACCGGAAGCTTCACGTTATCTGTTACGAGTGGCTTTCCATAGGTCCAGCCCTACAGGAGGAGTGAGAGGCGACAGATAGGCGACCCACCGAAAACATTTCAGACACTATTTCACTTTTGTCGGGACCACCGAGCACCCAGCGACTGCGTAGGTTTCTTTTATTTACCCCATGGCACCTACAACTGTGCGCGAGCGGTACGACAAATGCGTTTTAACGGTCGGGGAGCGGAAGTGAGAGAAGGGGGAAGTTGTGAGGGGATATAGGAAAAAAATTACCCCCTAAAAAGTGTTTTTGTCAAGTTCAAGTCAAATTTCGCCTTTCTAGAGGAAGGGTGGCCCTGGAGTGTTGGGGGCATGGACACCCACGTTAAGGAGGGACAACTTTATGTGCAGCATCAAAAGTTTGGAAAGGTAAGTCCAAGCAAAACAGTTATTATTTTTGCTAGTACGGTTGTGGCGTTGACATAAATAACAAAAGAAAACTGTAGCTAGTGAGCATTTAATAAGGAGGTTTTGAGGAAAACATCAAAACTATAAGCAACATATAGAAATATAATAAATCAGTAATAGGCTATATGAGGACATAAACTATTACAAGAAGCTCTTAAGGCCACTAAAACTAGTTAAATACATCTCAGACACACACAAGTCTCTTTATGTATTTTATAGAAGTGCCTCAGGAAAAGTGTGATAAGCCACTTTAAGGTCACTGCTGCCTCTCAGTAATGATGACTCATAATAATCTGTCCAGGAACATTATAGGAATGAATGATTAAGTAGGACCATATGTCTTATGAGACAACTCAAGCCTTCATCAGCATAGCTGATTTTATTTAGGGCGATGGCAGTGTCCCATTAAGTCTTTAATATGTTTTAATCACACACATAAGTGACGTTAACATTGCACTATTCGCAGTTGTAAACCATAAAGGAGCATGTTACGTCATGGCAAATAAATAGAGAACATATTGGTGCAATTACAGAGCGGTCATTGTGCCCAGCGTCTGTAAAGACAAGCGTACGGATGCAGAGAGAGGAAGTTATAGCAGTGGTTCACTGATCTGGCCTTGTTTTGATGTGGTGGTTTGGAGTGAACCGTGCACCTCCGTGTGTGAGCGAGTGTGCATGTGAATGTGTTAGTGAGCTGGTAAAACCCTGGTGCATCATTCAGTAAAAAACACATGAAAACAAAGTGGACAAAAGCACTTTCTTAAATTAAATGACGCCAGAGATGTAGAAGAGGTAGGTTTGAGAGTTGTGTGTGTGTGTGTGTGTGTGTGTGTGTGTGTGTGTGAAGTGAGCTGGTGACATCTCACTTAACTGCATAATTGACAAAAAAATATCATGATTGCAATAGGACTTTCCACAATAAGCACATCACAAGAGACTGCACAGTCAGCTGGAAAATTGAGATAATGTAGAAAAAGACAAAAAGATCAAAAAGGTGGCAGACATGTTTCCACTTAATCAAAACAGTGATAGCACCTGTGTGTGTGTCTGTGTGTGTGTTTCAGTCCTTGGCCTATACGCTACCTTGCCTCTCCATTAGGGCCGCATAATTAATCGCAACCTTTTCAAAATCACAATATGAACTAGTGCAATATCCAAATCACAGGGGGGCACTATTTGTAAAAGGCAAAATATGTGTCAAACCATTCTGAATTCTGAATATTGATGCCCTCCAATATCGAGAATCATATCGCAATCACAATATCAGTCATAATAATCGCAATGAGATATTTTGCAGCCCCACTCTCAGTGCACCGCTGGATAAGAACTCATTTACTCTTTCAGATTTGTAAGAGGGTCTTTGTCTCTCTGTCTACTCTCTCTGGTCATATGACATGGATCAACAAAACGTTCTGGCCCTGTTTCCTGCCCTGAAATCGCCCATCCACAATAGATATTCATACTCCAACAACACACTTTCAATGCCTCTTCTAAACAGTAGAAAATACAATAGAAAACGAACAAATCAAATCTCCACATTTTCATAAATAACATGTTATCTTTGCAGATTAGGGGAGGAGAAAACTGCAGTGGATAAAAAAGCACCAGAGTAGAAAGAATAGCACAGGAAGCCGAACCCCGGCTAATCTGAAAGTGCTGAAACTGGTTTGAGGTTTGCCGGGTGACTTATGCAATGGGTGTCAATCGAGCTGTCAGTGGACACACACACACACACACACACAAACACCCCTTTAGACCAGTTCCCACGTGGTCGGAAAATGTGGCTTCTGACCCAGGTTTTTGTTTCTGACTGCTGTTTTATCATGTGTGAAATCAGACCATTACAGAGTTTATACAGCAGGCTGTTAGGATGTGAACCATCAGGATGCAGTTTCATATACTAAGTTTTTACAGTATTAGGGAGACCAGTAACAAAAGGAATCAAGTTGAATTTTATTGACATATAACAATAGTTCTAAAATCTTCACACAGCGCTAAGTCATCATTACACAGGTTAAAGGACTACTCCAGTGATTTAGTATTGTACTTCCATAAAGTTGTGCTGTCTGAACTGAGCTGAGACGTTTACTGATAGCATACTAATGGCCTTATCAGGGTTATTTAGTCAAACTGAAAACAGAGTCACAGAAGACACAATATTGAGTACAACTCGCGATGAATTAAACTGAACTTCATGTGCAAAATTTGTGAAGTGCCCCTTTAACGAAACACAAAGTGGAAAAATGAAAAGTGCTTTCACAACAATGTCCCAGACTCCTCTCACACACCACTACAGGACACCGAGCAGAAACATATCGGCTGTTTTCTCTCAATGTTGTGTTCATAATATCCAAAGCATGTCACTTTCTCAGCCGATGAGAATCCCATCTGAACAATGGCGATGTGTAAAACATGCCAAATATTTGTGCTGACGTGGATGTGGAGCTATCTGTAAATGTGGTTACGGTACACGGGCCCAGTGCTTGATGAAAGAGTCCGAAACATTCTGCTGTTGTAATTACAGTTTTCACACTTGTAGAGCTGTCATGTAGCAACATGCGCAGCCGAGCCATGTGATTGTGTGCATGATTTAGTGGGAAAGGGAACTGTCAGTGAATTAATCTGCCTCACACATATTCCGATCCAAGAAGCTATGATCTGCATTTTGTAGTTTTTGCTGCACCCCCTGGAGCTTCAAAAAGCTTTTAGTTTGATGTTTTGCCAACTACCAGTAAAGGCTGCTGCTGTGGGTAGACGGTAGAGGATGCAGACAGCATCAGCCGGGAGCTAGCAGCCACTTGAAAAGACGAGGCGTGTCAGGACAAAGAGGTATTACACACCCTGAGGCTAGATTTATACGACAGGGACTTATGTCTAATAGTAATAACTGACAAATGGATTATTGGGATTCATCTGATATTCTCTTCTCTCTCTGTTTGTTAATCAAAGTTAGCATCTCAGACGCCGCTATTTCTCAGAAAAGAAGCACCACATCATTTGTAGTATGAAGAACTAACTTGACGTAGTGAAGTGTGTAATTTCTCCATTTGTACTCTTCAGTGAGTGCATTTTCAGGAAGGACAGCATGGTTTAGTGACGGTAAGTTGAAAGGAATGATTCATTGGATAAAAGGTCATTTCAGTCACTTCAACGTGTAATTGTAATATTCTTTCCTTAGTCACATTTCATTGACTTTCTTTCCCCCATGCAAGTCAACATGAATGAACGTAACTTTGGATATTACGTTCTTCACAATAATGGTCATCTCCTCCTAGTTACAGACACAATTGTAGCTGTGGCCTGAATGTTTGAGTATAATTTCCATACTGTTGGTAACGTAAGTTTAGTGTTGAGTGGTAACTGTAACTGAGGCTGTTTCACAGCAACACTGTTGGTGGATGTGGAGAACAATCCATCCCTATCATTCATCAGCATGCTGTGTGATGAACAGATAAAGGACCATTTCATATTGTCACAAACCAATCTTTTTGATTACAGTGCAGAGTAGCCCTCCTCTAGCTCAGTGCAGACATTGGGACATTTCAGTAGGATGGTGGGAGTGGGGGGGGTCATTTAGATTGGATTGATTCGGATTCCCTCTGATTTCCTGTTCTTATCGAAATTGAATATTTCTGGCACATTAATTGAGCGAGAATAGAAACAAAGCCTCCTCTTTTTTTCGACAACGTACCTGTGATTCTGTTTAGTCAAAAACGGAAAATAAAATGAAAACTGTACCAAATGAATATGTTGTCGGGCACACATTTAATGTTGGACATGCTAGCATTAGCCGATTCTGTGGTGTTATGACTGGGATGACATCAGATACGCTGCCTTCTTAGAACACGCTTCAGACTTCCTCCATAAAATACAATTATCTTCCATTTTCCAAACTTCCATTTTGCTTTATCACTGTGTTTGGTGAGAGAAAGGTAGCAGTAGTCAACCATGGTGAATGCTTTAGAGTAGGTGTGGTAAATATCTATATTATATATATGTAAATAATATATATTTTTGTGATGCGAGTCAACTGACACTTGAAACCAAAAGCCCATTTCTCTTTCGATGCAGTTAACAGTGGATTAAAAGGTCCCATGGTATGAAAATGTCACTTTATGAGGTTTTTTAACATTAATATGAGTTCCCCCAGCAGCCCATGGTCCCCCAGTGGCTAGAAATGGTGATAGGTGTAAAACGAGCCCTGGGTAGCCTGCTCTGCCTTTGAGAAAATGAAAGCTCAGATGGGCCAATCTGGAATCTTGCTCCTTATGACCTCATAAGGAGCAAGGTTACCTCCCCTTTCTCTGCTTTGCCCAACCAGAGAATTTGGCCCACCCATGAGAGAGAGACATCATGGCTTTCAAACGAGCAAAGTGGCAGTTGGTCAAGGTCACACCCCCAGGCTCCACCTTGCCCCACAGATACAGTATTAGGGGACCACTAAGGTCTATATAAAAGAGACTTCAGATATGGTATTAGGGGACCACTAAGGTCTATATTATAGACTTAAGATATGGTGTTAGGAGACCACTAAGGTCTATATAAATAGACATCAGATATGGTATTAGGGGACCACAAAGGTCTATATAAATAGACTTCAGATATGGTATTAGGGGACCACTAAGGTCTATATATAAGCATCCAAAGAGCACCATGTCATGGGACCTTTAAGATAAATGACAGTTGATGTGTTTCTTTTTTTACTGTTTTATTGCCTACCAAGCTCTTTTAAATTGGCATTTAGTTTAGTTACAACAACTTTCCTTACTTTGAGGTAGTTATGGATGGATTATGTTTGTGGACAGGGACCACTTTTCTCTCTAGCCTTTACCTGCTGGCAGGGCTGAAATGATTAGCCAATTAATCAATAAGGCGATCAACAGAAAATGTGTTGAACTGAATACACTTGAGGTTTGGACTTTTGGTTGCTCACTCTGTATATCATTCTGTTGTTGTAAGCATGCTGTCACTGTGTGTGTGTGTGTGTGTGTCTGTGTGTGTTACCTTGTATGACCTACGTATGGACATTGTTATCTCCCTTGAAATATTTGTCTGCTCCAGAAATAGAGACAGATACAGTGCTTAGATTATAAGAAGATGTGGCATATTTTCTTTGGACAGTACATTTAAGACACTTTACTGTGATTCACTGTCATTTCAGTTTTACAGCCTACTTTCCTGCTTAGCGTGTCTGTTTTGGTTAATCATTTTCAGCTAGTCCCCCCGTCCTGAAACAACCTAAAAAGGTGCCAGTGTGCTAATGACTTTACGCCACTCACAGGAACTACGGCTACCGCTGTCCTCTGTTATGACGCTTTTCCACTGCGTGGTATCTACTCGACTCGCCTCAACTTTACTCGCCTTTTTTGGTTTTCCATTACGAAAAAAAGTCCCTGGCACCTGCTACCAGGTACTTTTTTTAGTACTACCTCAGTCGAGGTTCCAAGCGAGCTGAGGCGATACCAAAAGGTGACGTGGAAACCTGCAGACTACTGGTTGGTCGGATCACTGCGTTTTTAGCAAACAAGAATGCGGAGTGTGTCCAGAACATACAGGACATTTAAAAAAAAAAATCTAACCAGACACCGACAGATTATCTACTCTCTGCACTATTCTCACTTTTCAACTGTTCAATATTAAGGGCTATATATTAGGGGCTTTTGCATGTCGTTTCCAATATTGCACACTGTTACTTTAAAAAAACAAGACAATATATCAAAGAAAAGTTTTTATTTAGCTTTTTAAGTAACGCATCAAACCCTCCCGTACATCCCGGTCTTCTTCCTCTGCACCCTGTGACAGTGTCCCCCCCGGCACTGCTGTCCCAGATGCATCCCAGTTGTTGTCATAAGCCATGACTCTCATAAAGATTATACGAAGCCCAGCAGGTCAGAACCAGAGATTTCACCAGTCCGACATCGCCCACCAGACGGTCTGGGGCGGCGGTTTTGCAAAGCATTAATGTTCTGAAACACAAACAGTACACAGCAGACATATTTTGGTGTGTAATCATGGTTGCTAAAGTTCATGTACTTTATATAGCGTATAGTAAATAGTGACCGGGGCCCCTAACACATGCAAATGTTAGCTAACGTAACCTGGAAACTTAACTTACCCTTTTGTGTCGGCAAACAACAGTCATGTCGACATCTGAACTCCGTCAGAATTCCCAAACTCTTGTTTTTTTTTAGCAATGATTTTTGTTGCTTCCTTCAGCTTCTTTTGAAACAAAACATTTCTTCTGGCTGTGGTGGGTAGCCGATGTGCTGTTGTGCTGAAAATGACATCATCACGCGTAGCTATGGTGACCAGCCACGCTGAGGCATTACTCAATCTGCAATGGAAAACGGACGGAGAATGCGTCGAGTCGAGTAGAGGCGAGTAGAGTCGAGCTGTTACCAGCAGTGGAAAAACGCCATTAGAGTCCTGACATGTTTGAGTTTTATTTGGTAGACACAGAGGACTGAGGTCAGGGCAGCAGATCTGGGGTCAAAGCAGTGGTCTGCCTCTCTCTCTCTAACACACACTTCTTTGCACTCATTCTCGCCTTCTCTTAAATACAGTAAAAAACACACACACATGACACATGTGCACAGCGTTCCTCTGTTTTCCTTTTCCCTCCCTTTAACACACATTCCACTCCAATACACAAAAGTGTCTTTTTTCTCAGATAACCACCACACACACACACACACACACACACACACACACACACACGATGACAGATTGGATTCTGTGGCAGTGACAGTTATGGATAAATGTATACCCCTGCCAGACAGTTCATAACATGTACTGTACATATTGCAATAATATTCTAATCGTTAAAACTACGGGTACTGCAGCTTTTGAAGGCTGAATTTCCACTGAATCACACAGAGAAGATGTCATGTCTCCCAAAATAATACAATAGTCAATGAAAGAATGAAAACTGTGATGTAAATTCATAAACAAATGAACACGATGACAGTTTTGAAGACATGACAGAATTACAGTCATATTTGTTTTTTTATGCAAAATGATCTCACAGGAAAACCAAAGCAGCTAAAAAAGTCTTGAAGGCCACTACATTTGTTACTGAAACAGGTCATCATTTAGTCATTGTATTCTTCCTTGGTTTCAAGTCATTCACCCCGACAGCTTATCTGTTAATGTGTTAATGTGCTCACTATGTACCTACTAGGCACACAAACAGGAACACTGTACAAGGCCTACAAAAGACTCCAACTTGTAGGCTACATTTCAAATGCATGTTCAGAATGATGCAAGACGGACATAATTCATTGCAAGATTTCCGTGTTTATTATTTTTTTTATTTGACATTTATTTTTATAGGTAGAAGTATTAGTTTGTCCAATGGATGTTAGTTAATTCTGTTCTCATGAAAACACAGGACATCTCTTCCTCACTCTGTCATTATCTATTTTGCATAATTTCCACTCAGTGTATTAGAAGCTGATAACGATCTGTTGCCTTATGTGGAGCAACTGTTCCACACACACACACACACACACACACACACACACACACACACACACACACACGGCAGTAAGGACCATATTGCAACAGAGGTTAATGTTTCACACCTTGTTCATGTATACTGCACAATCACACGTTTGTCAGTCTGTATGCAAGTGTGTGTGTTTGTGTGTGTGTGTGTGTGCGTGCACTTGTGCACAGCAACAGATGGTCCAGAATGCACCAAAGGAATACTTACAACAATACAAACAGACGCACATATATGTACATACACTGAGCCACACCTGGATGCAGAAGAAGGAAGAGAAGAGAATCCTGGGTAATGACAATCCCACACATTTCCTGTCCTTTCTGGCAGTTAGTTTATTGGGTCAAAGTGGGTGCATACACATGCGCATGTGCTGACTTGTGAAACATGGTGTGTGTGTGTGTGTGAGTTAAAAATGTATTAAGTTGGCTTTCATGTGTGCGTGCACCTCTGTTCTTGTTTTTTTAGTTCTTAACGTCTGACAGCTTTCATGCAGCTGAGTCCAGTCCGGTTTGTGCTTATTGTTAAATTGCAACGAGGGTTGTGCAGAATATAACATGCAAATACTATAATTCCACATTTAGGCCGACTCACGTCTGTCATTTCCATGCTATGAATGATAGCAAACAAGCTGATATGTTGTTACATGTGACCTGGTAACCCAATGGTGGAAAGTAAATATGTACATGTACTTATCTACCTGTCTAAGTACTAACTTTGAGGTTCTTTAATTTCACTTGAGAATTTCCATGACGTGCTACTTTCTACTTCTACTTCACTACGAGGAAAACTCCTTCAGTTATAGTCAGTAGTTACTCTGCAGATTAAGATTTTAAATACTAACCATAGGATGTATTTATAATATTTGATACATACATTGGTATGTATTATGTAATAAACTCACCAACAGGGTCCTGGTATTGTGCATGCAGGTTGGTCCACTGTCATGTGTTGCTGGGGCATCGTTAAGGTTATTAGTAACACCTGTGCTTTTCTGACAAATATCCTGCAAGACACAACCCTTAAATAGACAAACTGGAGCAATATGAAAATTCCCACAAATGTTTATTTTTGTGCAAAATAGAAAAGAAAAGTGGTATTAGCTGATATGCAGTCGTCCAATTTTTCAAAAATCATCATAATCACATGTATACAAGTTTCTGTAGTGATTGCACATAATCCCACATGCAGTGTATCATCGTGTCTATTGTTAGCACTGAACATCTGGAGTCCTACACATTCGCTGTGGGTCTTAGTATTCAGTATTGTGTGTCATGTTGTTGGTCCCCGAGGAGGAAGAGATCATTGTTAGCTGTTGCTTCCTCACTGCTGTCCTTGGGGGGGACGTGATGCACCTGTCACCTACTTTGGATTCTTATTTTTAACCTGTTGGGGGCCACAGCACACTTCCTTGTAATTTCTTTGTTGGGGTCCCAATTCTAGGTATGACGAGGTGTCACACTAAACTCGTACTCACTGAATCAAAGTGGCTGCTGATTGATTGTAGAGGAAACAATAGTGTGTGCTACCGGTCTGAGTCAAACGGCATTATCTGCATTATTTATCACCACTGCCTCAGTCAGTACATAAGAAGTAAGAGAAAGACCTGAAAATACTATTTTGACTCACAATTGTCTGTGGACAAACTGCCTTTTGCTTTTCCCCCTTACTGTCTTAACAAACCACATGCAAATTATTCTCCCCTCTCTATAACACGTGGGTTGCAAATAACCCCCCCCCCCAAAAAAAAATGTATCAGATTTTCTCTTTTCTAACCTCTTTTTCTTCCTGTCATCCCTTCAAAACCTTTAGAAATAGCATTCTAGCATGGAGTATAAAAATATCTAGGGGAAATAAAACATGTGCATCTTATTGTTGTATTACAAATAAGAGATATAAATACATAAAAAATAACAAAAGGTCTAGAAATGTTTAATGGCACCAAAATGGGAAAACATTACAGAAATATGAAAAGAAAAATAGTTGTTTGTTCTGTTGAGATATTGTTTAGTGCAGCTTTAAATGTTCTCCTCTGTAACTTTTGCTCCTTTCCCACTCATCAGAAATGGAAGAAGAACTGGTTCGTGCTCTACCCAGCCAGCCAAAACGGCATCGCCCGCCTCGAGTTCTACGACTCACCCTCGGGCGCAGGAGGCGGGACCGTCGGAGGCTTGGGAAGCGGGTCCAATGAGAAAACCAGGAAACTTGACAAGAAGATCATCCGCTTGTCTGAGTGCATCTCCATCCTGCCGGCGGTGACGGAGAGCTGTCCCAGAAAACATGGCGGCGTTCTGTGTGGAGACCAACGACAAGACGCACATGTTTGCAGCAGAGAAGAACGCCGCCAAGGACTGGATGGATACCATGTGTGACATCGCCTTCCAGGTAGCTTCACACCTTTTCTCTCCTCGTGTGAGTTTTTATGGTTTCTTAAGGTGTATATTTTGAGCTTGAATTAAACAAAAAAAATGTCTAAATGAAAAAAAAAAACTTATCTCCTTAGTTTGGTAGAAAAATCTGAAGAACTGCTTTTTTTCACCCAAAATCTTCTGGGATTGCAGCTAAATTCTTTTTGTTTGTGTCTTCCAATGTTTCCCACATGTCCCTGAAGTCTTTCTACACACACACATACACACACACACACACACACACACACACACACACCGACACGAGCATTGCACTTGCAGAGAGGAAGCCAGAGGGAATTTCCAGGAGTTCATCCGCTTCGTTCTCTTTTGCACACTCAGCCTCGTTCTCTTTTTTTCTTTTCCTCCTCTACTCTTATCCTTTCAGTGGAAAACCAAACTCCTGATTAACATACAATAAAAAAATCCTAATTTGGCGTCTTTCTCAGCTGGTTGACTGTCTATCTGTGTGTCAGCAGGGCGGAGGCAGCAGCAGCACCAGTACTGCTGCAGACTCAAATGGAGGAGCCCAGGACCTGCAGATGTCTGAAAACCTCATCTACTACTCCAGAGAGGAGGGTAAGGACACTAAAAACAAACAGTCTGGCCTTACATGAGTTTAAGAATCTGAAAAGAATAGGAGAGCATTACAGAAAATCATTTAAAAAGGAAGGGTATTTAAAGAAGAATTCCGGCCAATTTTTTATGTTAATCTTGATCGCTATAAATATGCGAGTACTTTCGATTGAAACCCCTCCCGACCTGAATCAGTGCAGGCAACACTGAGTAGCTGCAGCTACACGTACAAGCTTCCGCTGAGCTAAAACGTCAGTTAACGGGGCACATTTTAGAGTGGAAGAAATAAACTACAATTTTTCACTGCAAAGGCATGGAGGACACCCACTACACCCTTAATAATTACATTGTGTGTCTGTTAAGAGGCACAAAGGCACTCTAAAACATGCCCCGTTAACTGCCGCTCAGTTGAAGCTTGTACAAGTAGCTGCAGCTACTCTTTGTTGCCTGCACTGATTCAGGTTGGGTTTTTTCAATTGAAAGTACGCATAGTTATAGCAATCAAGATTAACATAAACGGCCGGAATTCTCCTTTAAGTAAACCTAAGCAAAAACACCTCTCCTATGTTGTCCTTGCAGTGAACGAGTTCTGGGTGAGCGTTCAGCGCACCGAGGCGTCAGAGCGCTGCGGGCTGGCGGGCAGCTACTGGCTGAAAGCAGAAAACGACATCTTAATCTTGAAGGAGCCAAAGACCAAGAGGAAAGTTCTCGTGTGGCCCTACAAGCTGCTGAGGAGATACGGGCGAGACCGGGTGGGTGCCTGGGCTTAACAATGACACATTACTCAAAGGCACTTTACAAGGTCAACGAAGAAGACAACAACAAAACAATAACACGACAACTAGAGATACATATTAAAATGTGCAGCAAAACAGCATAGAAACAGGATAAACAAATGGAAAACAGCTCTGACCCACCTGACGATTACAGGCAGAGGAAGTTTGGTGTGTTAAATTTAAGCTGTGACTGCAACAATTGAAAATAGTTAGGAAGTGCAAATGACATTTCTAGCAGCAGTGTGTGTGTGTGTGTGTGTGTGTGTGTGTGTGTGTGTGTGTGTGTGGTCAGAGCCTCACCGTCAGAAGATAACTTTAGAGTCTGTGGCTGTTTTTGTGTCACTTCAGAGCTCGAGACCAGGGTTTTAAAATGATCGACCTTTAGTGTGTCTGTCTGTTGTCTGTTCATATGTCTATTTATTCTGGACTGACAATTACTTTGATGTTGCACACACAAGGTAAAAAGATGTGACTGCATTGATCTAAATGTGTAGGGCTAGAAAGTAGCGAAGGTGTATGAAATAGAAGTCAAGAGTAAGTGAGAGCGGTGAAGTAATACAGTTGATATGCTGAGAGAAATAAAAAGTAAAATCCAGTGGAAAAAGGAAGCAAGCATTTTTCTAGTGCCAAGAAAATGATAAATGAGTGATGCCTGGAAAAGAGAGCTGGGACGTCTGTGACTAGCTTCCATTACTTCACTTCCATTTGGCATTTATTCAGACACCTCTGTATATATTTATTTAGTCACACTAACTAACTTTTTTTTCTTTCTCTAGGTGATGTTTTCGTTCGAGGCGGGCCGACGCTGCGACTCGGGCCCTGGTAACTTCACCTTTGAGACCAAGCAAGGCAACGAGATCTTCACGCTGGTGGACCAGTCCATCCAGTCGCAGAAGGTTCTGGCTGAGGAGAGCCACTTCAGCTTGCCCGTCAACTTTGACTCGGACTGCCCCTCGTCACTGCAGCACATACGCAACGCCAATCCAAGTGGCACGACGACAGGGAGCTACGACAGCAGCAGCAGCTCCAGCAGCCGGGAGGCAGACGGAGATTCAGGGGGAAGCAAACCGGGCTCTGCTGATGGCGTGCTCGGGAACAGAGAGGGTGGAGATGGAGGAGGAGGAGGAGGAAGGGGGCAAGGAACAGCAAGTGGACTCAAAGGGAGGAGTTTACCAGAACCACCAGCCATGTTGGGGGTTTTGGGAGGTGGCGGGGCCCCTCCAAAGTCTCCCAGAGGGCAGGTGGCAGCTAAAGGTTTCTCCTTAGCTGATGAACATGCAGGTCTTTACTCTGAGCCAGCAGACTCAGTGCGCCTGCCTCTGCACAGCGCTGACTCCCTCTACTCTGACCCAGTGGACAGCATCAAAGCTCAAAGCCAAACCAGCAACCCTAGCCCTCCAGTGCCCACCCCACGCCTCCGACCAGTAGGAGATGAAGCTTCGGGAGGGGGCGTCCAAGGGGATCATCACCTTGGGGGCAGCAACCACAGGAAGCCACCGGACGTGTACTCACACGTGTACGACAAGATTAGCCTGGAGCTGAGCCAAAAGACCAGTGTGCTGAGTCTGAACGGGGCTGCAGGGGGAGGACGAGGGGCGAACAGTAATAGGCGACCCCCGGGAGGCAAAGCAGAAGGAGCTTCATCCCCTCCTGCTCTTCGTCTGGAGCACATATATGATGAACCTGAGGGTTGCGCCAAAGGAGGCGGCAGCATGTCCACTAGTTCAGGGATGAGTATTTACGACGAGGCCCGTTTGGAGCCCCACAGCCAGAGGAGACAGGGAGAAGTGGTGGCCCCGTCAGGACCGGAGGGAAATTACAGCACCCCCTCCCACGGAAAGCAGTCTGAGTCCCACAGACACTCGCCTCCCCAGCTGGGCCCGAGCCGTGGAACGCCACAACTTCCGGCTCCGAGGTGGTCCAAACCTGCCACCGCCCCCAAGCCGGGCAGGGCTGCTTTTGCTCGGAAGGAGCCAGTGCCACTGCCCCCTGGGAAACATGGAGGTCCTGGTAGTAATGTCAAAAACAACAACAACAACAACAATATTTGGAGGGTAGGAGGAGGAGACGGGAGGGAGGTGTACAGCAAAGTGTCTAAGCAGAAACCTCCATCTGCTAATTCGTGCTACAACCAGAACCACCAGGCGCCCCTGAGGTCACCTGACATCATCTATGACAACTTGGGAAATGTTTGACATCCTTCTTTTGCTCCATGGACTAAACATGAAATGTGTATATACTGTTGTGAAGAGAGGAGAAGTGGTAATGGAGAAAACTTGGTTGATGCCTTTATTCCTGCAGTTTTCGTTTGGACTGAGCACATTTCTCCCATCTGTGGACTGGCATAATTATTTGAGACAGTCGATTCATTTGGCTGCATTTTGAAACATGGAGTGCAACTATTGTAGGGCCACCTTCTGTGTGTGTGTGTGTGTGTGTGTGTGTGTGAGAGAGAAAGAGAGAGTGAGTGTTTGCATGGTCAAAGCCATAACTAAAGTACTAGGCCACAGTGTGGTTGGAAGCAGCCACTTCACTTGAACACACACACAAAACGTTTGCCAAAAGGAGCCTGGCCTACAGGCTTCACTGTAACAAGCTGAGAGAGCGGCTTGGCTCTTCTTTTATAAAATGTCCGCAGTGCTTATGAAGTCACTGAGAAACATGTTTTTGCACTGCTTAGGTTTAGAGTATCTTTGAGGCTAGCACTTTCTCAAAAGGAGCTCATCTTTTTCTGTTTGTGTGTCCTGGACTCATTATCATCCTGAATCCTGATCCCATGGCACTAATATGTGACGTAGATGTATCTTAGGATCTACTAAATGGAAAAGCATTGTTGCTACTGTTTTGGAGGATGCATTAAAAGTGGGACTTTTAGACTGGGTCTTGGAAACAGACATAACTGGGTCATAAAGTGATCACGGTCCTCATGTAGCCTTTGAATACAGAGTTTTAATAGTATCAATCCCCTGCAGTGTGTCAGTATGTGAATGGATGTGTCATAAACAGCTGTGCTGTCTGTAAATATAACTATTAATAAAAATGGCTCCAAAAACATCAAATATTTATCCATAGTGGATCTGTAAATGAGAGAACTCCCCAGATTGCTACATCACACCTTTCCCTTGATGTGTCTGTCCCATCAGGAGCCAATCTGACAGGTTTTAGGTTTTCAAAGACTTTCTGTTCTTCTGGACTAAACGGGACAGTAAAATAGTCTGACCTCATCCCTTCCTCTGCCACGCTGTTTTTTGTTGTTTCAATCGTTTTCCAGCCACACCGTCCAAGTTTAGAGTAGAAAAAAGAAGCGAAAGACTTTCTTTCTTCCTTCCTTCTTTTCTCCCTCGCTTCATTAATTCTGTTGTTCCTGTTGCTCTGGTGACAGTTAATGGCGGCTGCTTCGTGTTGGACACGCTGTGCATTTAAACTGCAGAAGGACTGTGAGAGGAGGACAGGAATACAATATGTTAAGAGGGGTCAAATGGGAAGATAGAAGAAAAAAATCAGCTGAGGATGACCAAAGGAAAAAAAAAAGAAAAAGACGGGAGAGAAGGGATGAAAAAGATGCTGACATGATGAATGTTGGCCGGATGAACCTGTCTGAGTCTGGTTGGCTTGCATAACAGGTACAGACTGTTCCTGTCACTGCTGCTGCTCTTTATCCCCATCATCCCCCTTTATCCCTTTTCTTTTCTTTCCTTATTTACCCACCTGCTGCTGGACTACTTTCTGGACAGGGAAGTCTTCCAAAAGTAACTTGATTACACATTGAGGCTACATTTCCTAACTCGTCTCCCCCCCCCTCCCTCTGCTGTGTTTTCAGACAGAGTGGGGGGAAGAAAAACAGAAAGAGAAAGAGCGACGACAAACGTCTGTCTTTGTCATTAAACCCTGGATGAACTCAATGGAAAAAGGTAGCACGGTCCACACACAGCGCACAGTATATGGTTGTGTTTTCATGCTTTATTATGGCTCGACACTTCCTCATTGGAATATCCAAAATAAGCTGTTTACGCAGTTACAGTGTGTGTTAAAGACTTAAGTGCGTTCAGCGGAGTGTCTGGTTCTGGTTTATTTCTGAGAAAGGACAATTCAACCATTTAGTTTATAATGGCATTCATGGAAACATACTTTGGAAACCATACTTACCAAAGGGACTTTTTGGTGTTATGGGGAAAATGGAGAATGATTTTATAATTCATTTTGTTAATAAGTAAATGAAAAGTGAAATCAAATTGCTGCGTTAACTGTGGATGAGAGTTAGATAGGAATATTATTACAACTCATATACGTTACATATGAAGCCATGAGGTTGCCAAGCAACCAGCAAAGACTCCAGGAAGTCACTGCACAACAGTCTTGCACATTATTAACCCGTAAATCCACAACATGTCATCCTTAATGAGCTTTACAGGAGCAAGAATGGTAACAATCTTCTCATCTTACTCTTAACTAGAAAGCATATAAACATCATCTCAAACGGTGGTCAAACTTATCCTTTAAAGCTGTACTCAAGTTATTAAGTATTGTACATGAAGTTTATGGATTCCAGAGGCATATTTTTACAAAATGCTTCGAAGCAGCAGACGCTGAGATATCCTGACTTTTAGTGCTCCTGCTTTTCCTACAATGTAACCAACAGCATCATTTTGTTGAGGACCAGGCTGAGATAACGTTGATGACATCATTATCCAGAAGACGTTAGACATTTTGGCTGCAGGGCCCCTTTAAAGGCCCCAACATATCTCAGAGTTTCCTCTGTCACGGAACACAGGGTAGGTACTCTGACATCAATCATCGGGTTTCAATGAAGACTTTAAGTGTCTCCTAATGGGTTAAATGTAGTTTCTTAAGATCTTAAATACCATCAGAGTAGTAGTATCAAAAACACAACTTACTGACTGATTAGAACTTTATAACAACACATTTGTTTTAGCTTTTCAAACTGGAAGTGGTTTAGATCTTGTTCCTGTGTTACAATATGCTCTTTCTGCCACCTCCTCTCTCTTCCTTTCCTCACATTTCTCTCGTCTTTGGCTTTAACCTTTCACACATCTGCAGAACAGCTCAACTGACTAACTGTTCACTGATGAATGTGTGTACGTACGTGTGACATCTGCAGGCAAGTAAGAAATTTACAAACGAGCCTGCTGCTGTCAAGTTTGTTCAGTTAACGGTATGTCCGGGTGGGACTGTGTGTCTGCAAACGTCCCACCACCGCTGCCATATCACCATGTGTGCATTCCTGTGTGATTATGTGTGTGCTAAAGGTTGGTAGCCTCATAATGAAAGCATATCAGAGATATGCACTTCACTTCACAGTTTCAGATGTACGTATGTGATTTTCTCAGTTTTTCTCAGTTTTGTTGCAGGACACATGACACAAATAGAACAAAAAAGGATAAATGACAACAAGAGTCACTTCAACATAGCTAGACTTTAATATAGTTTGTGTTGTTTCTAGCCACACGACGCTATCTTTGACCAGTTTTATCTGCAGGTTTGAGGTCTGTGTCACTCATGTAAAGTTATTTAAATTGACTTATATGGCACTTTTCTAGTACTCAAAGTGCTTTGACATGACACACATTCATATACTGCCGTACTGCTCATCAGATAAACATACGATGGCACAGCCTCGGGGGCAGCGTCTTGCACTGGGTTGAAAATGTCTTGTCACCTAAAAATAGGACAAAAAGGTAGAGAGACTGGAGAAACACAAGCACAAGAACACAAGCACACTCCACGGCCGTTGCTAGCTAGCTTACAGTAAACGTCTGTGCAGTTTGGATTGGCTGTTAGGGCCAAATAATCACGGTCCAGTCACAGTTGCATGATTGACGTAAGGCACATTTTTGCTTTCTGTCTGAGTGTTATTTGAGTTTTTAGCTGTTTAGGGACAATGAACCAAGCTGTAATCATAACACAGACACAGACTGGATAAAAATAGGAATTTAATGTAAACCCAGTGTGGGTAACAGTGGAAACCTCATTTAACAAACTGATCATTCTAAGATTCCTAATAACTTATTGATGATGTGTTGCATTCATACGTTAGATATTGACCATATCTAACGTATGAATGCAATAATTTAAAGTATAATAAATGATCTTTTAGGGTTGTGGCATTAAAAGATTTTCCTTAACAGCTAAATATTTTTTTCAGTGCATTTCCTCAAAGTTTCAAAACTCTTCCTTTTGAATGCAGACCACATGTGTTGAGACCCCACTTGTTTCTAATCCTGAAAAAAGTGTCACACCTGTCAGCTGCACTTAAGAAAATATAAAACACAGAGATGAAACTTAACTCAACTGCATTTCCTCATTCTGTTTTAAGATTGCATTACATGAAAAATATTTAACAAATCTATCGAGGAGTCATGTGTTCAGATGCACCTGAAACTGTCCGGTTTCCTCTAGACCACCAGCTGCAGACCACCAGCTGTTATTTTTAGCTGCGCGTGGGCTAAGCCATTCAGTTGTGCGTGTGTCTTAAAGAGTTTTTTCACTCTCTGAACTCTCAGCGTTATCTAAAGGAAATGACCGATTGTCGCTCCATTGCCTCGAAAATAAAAAGGGTGCCTATGCAAAACTGTCTTTGTATGAAGGTGAAGTATGAAAATAAAGGGATTTGTAGTTTTTTTCAGCATGTGTCAGTGACTTTGGTACCCTGCTAATCCAAGAACTGTGCTCTGGAAAATCTGTATGGCAAAGTGTTCTTAGACCAAACTAAGTTCATATTTTCATACCTTTTCAGAGCTTCTTTTCTTGACTTGATTTGGTGATTTATGTTCATGATTCAGAGGCATGCTTATCAGCAAATCCGATTTCCAGACTTTTCTAGACGAGTACAGAACTTTCAGATAACTGTCAGTAGGATTATAGTTCCAGTCCTGTAGCCTCCTGACTTCGCCTCCTCACTTCCTCACAAAGATGCACATCCTCTTTCTGTTTTCACTCAGCTCTGCTTGTGAAAGCCTGTATAAGCCTGTATATGAATTGTGACTCATGTTGCTCCATTCGTCTGTGTACATTTGAGCCCTGTTTGTTTGTTTGTTTGTATTATTTGGATCCCCATTAGCTTCAGCATACACTAAAAGCTATTCTTCCTGGGGTCCTACAATCTTTCTTTGACAATACTCATGGCATTTAATTACACACACATACATACATATGAAAATAGAAATCATAAGTAAATCTTACCGTTAACACAAGTAATAGAAGAAATGAAACAAAAGACACTACTCCGAATAGATTAATCTATTTTAAGAAATACGATAACGAAAGCCCTGTACCAACTAATTTTATATTAAATATTTAATTCCTTTGGAAATAAATATGTCTTAAGTGATTTTTTAAAGCCATACTGAGAGTTGTGTTTGATAGTTGTTGGGAGAGAGTTCCATTCACACATTGCTCTGTACCTAACTGAACGTTGACTTGATTTGGTTTTCACTTTAGGTAAAATAAAACTCCCTCCTACTGCATGCCTCGTTGGATAATGATGTATAGCAGTAGTAAAGGATAGTTTTGTGTATAAAGTAAAAGATCTTTTGTTTGTTATAATGTTATGTAAAAAAAACATTAGCGAATACACAAATCCATTTTTAACTTTAAGCCATGAGAGTTGTTCATGCATTTTATCAACATTTGATCTAAACCCACACGAAAGAGCCACACGTGCAGCTTTATTCTGAATCACTTGTAATTTTTTCATATTAATTGCTGAAGTGATGGACCACACCACTGAACAGTAATCCAGATGTGAAAAAAACAAAGCCTGAAGGACTTGTTTAACTGTCTGTGGTGTGAAGATGTTTGCACACCTTTTAATAACTAACAAGGTGTTGCCCATTTTAGTTACCAGTTTTTGAACGTGTTTGTCCCAACACAATCTATTGTCAATCATCACACCCAAAGGTTTAGCCTCTTCTCTTTGCTCTACAAAAGTTTGCTCTATACTGAGTTCAAGTTTCAGTTTGGAACTTAAAGAAAAATGAGTTCCAACCACTAAACTGTGCTGTTGTTGTTGACCAGTAAGGACAATGACCGGAAAGAGACAGTGTATTAAGTTTGGGAGACAGATAGAGTCTGACAGAGTTTTCTTCTTTTCTGCAGATTGAGGCAAAGAAGGAAATGAAACATTGAGAATAAAGCAGGAAGTCCCAGCCCTACTATTATACAAACTCAGATATGGCTGATGAGACATGCATAGAAATGCTATTGCAATTTAAGTCAGGGAGGCTGCAAAAGTTGTTTTGTTTTAGATCAGAATGGACAAAATGCAAACCTATCGCCAAAAAGTCAGCCAAAGTGGGACTATAACAGAGAAGTGTCCTGTCCATGCTGACTGAGACACATGTATTCACTGTCTGCAAAATGAAAGGTCACCTCTCCACCTTCAGGAAATGGTGATCAGAAAACTGAAATATTGTTTGTGTGAATGCACACCAAAGACTACAGTAGGTGCTGTTCATGGCAATAACATACTGTACATGGAAGCTAAAGATGGCCGCTCACTAAGCTCCATTGATTATATTACTGTACTGTAACATTTTGACCACACTTGGTCTTTCTAAGAACTTACCTTGAGATTCTATTTCTGCTATTTTGTTAGCAAAAAGCATACTTCCCCGATATTAAATTTGTCATCATATAAAGATAAGCTTTCACTGTGAAGTAGCCGTGTTGTACGTGTCAGCAAGAAACTCGAAAGAAAAGCTGGCACAAGCTCACTGCATATAGTACGAACTCAAATCTATGTGCAACCTGCAGGAGACCACAAATAGGCCACCTTTCCAGAAAGATATATTCATGTACCTTTTCATAGTATTCACAGTCAGTGAAAGGTTTACATAGTGCGGGAGGAACAGTACTGTAGATGGTAAAAGGTTTGAGTCGATTAGATAGTTCTCATTCGACCCTAACACCAAAACCACCATAACTTTAGGGGCAGTTTAATCATAGCTCATAAATATGTGCAGTTCCTGACATTGCTTCATAGGATTTTGGGGTTTTGGTTTATGGTTGTGTCTTTATGGTTTCTTTAATGACCACCTTTTGGTGATGGTCTGCCTAAATTAAAACAAATGGCCTTCGTTTGATCGTCAGATCTTTATGATACTTATTTTCAAGGTTTTAACTGTATACTCTGTCATGCATTGTGCCTGGATTATATACTCTCCATGTGTGCAAGTTCTACATAGTGGTGCGCTCTGCAGGCCAAACAGTGGGTGTTAAACGCTGTTAAAGTGTAAGGTTAAATGTGGTTTGATGCCCTTTATTAAAGCAAAGGTAATCCTCCCACCAAAATGTTACTTAAAAGACAATTTATTAACCCACAGTTCATATTCAGTGTTAAAATACAAATCTGAGCGAAGTTTAATAAATATATCCAGGATCTTGTAAGTTGTAAGTTAAATAAAAACATGTAGGTTCTATGTATATATATACATATATATATTTACTGTATATATACTGTATATTCTAAATACATAGATCTTACAAGATCCTGAAATGTTACAGCAGCTGAAATATAACCAACTAAATGAAGGAATTTACAGAATGAATGAATGGACATCAATCCATTTCCTTTGCACCTCAGACAATTAATTGGATTGAAAACAGTCAACACACACAACATGGTGGACACTAAGAGTTAAGGCTGTTCTAAAAACAACAATGAACAAAGAACTTTCTTGAAAAAGAACAGTGGCTATTGGTCAACAACTTGCCCAAACCTGAATAATCTCCTCACTAGCGAGACTCTATGTTCAACAAACACAAAGAGGGACACTTTTTGTTAGCTGCGTCTCCCGCCCCATTCATCTGGTGACATTTAATGAGGAGTGTGGCTGATGTCGTCCCGGTTAAGAAAGGGAAACTTTGCCAGACAGGGACAGAGAGGTTGTTGTTCTATTTGAACAATTTGATCAAATTCACACATGTTGACTCAACGTTCCTGAGCTCGTGATCATTAGAAAAGAAAGTAAATAGCGAGAGAGAAAAGGGGGAAGGATGGAGAGAGCGAGGGAGAAGTGGATAAAATGTCAGTGGGCCGTTTTGGAGGTCCGCCGGTCAAATTCTCTTCAGAGACAAAAGTATCGTTGTGGATGTGATCTATGAATGCGGAAGTCCTGTGACATCACAACATCATGAAGTCACAGGGTAGTATAAGGTTCAACAAGGGGGTGGAATGGCGGGAGGCTGATTAAGCCTGTGTGTGTGTGTGTGTGTGTGTGTAGATAACAAAGCTCCTTGACGAGGAATGAATAAATAACAGTACTGATGGATGTGCCTAACTGACAAATACGTGGGTATGAACGAAAATCAAATTAAATGTCTGACCAGTGATGTCACTACTTGAACTTCCTCTCTCGACAATAATCAACGTAATAACTCAACGTTATTTTTTACAACTTACCTTTTTTATGTCAATTTTAAAGAACATGCTTTCTCTCGTCTCTGTTCTCCTTTCATCCACCCCCTTCACGCTGTCTTTCAACCCCCAGAGAGAGGGCTCGCTGTGGAGGTGAAGGAGAGCAGAGAGGCCCCTCTGTGTGCTGCTTTATTCTCTCTCATTAAAACAGTGAAGCTGTGTTCAGACGGGACTTAAGGGCTAAATGGAAATGGAATGTGCATATGTGTGTTTGTCAATGAGTCCATATGTAGTCTAGTACTATAGCTGCAGTGTGCATGCTCTATTGTGCCTCTATTATTATTTTGGAAGCTGTTTCTGCCTGTTTCTAGATGTCTTATGTCTCTCTCCCGCTTTTTTATTGTTCACAGTGTGTGATGTGGACGTTTTGCTGCCTCAGCAATCTAAAAGTGGCAGTGAGTTGAAACTTTCCTTTCACACTCACTCTCACACACACGCACACACACACTAATAAATACTCACACACCAAGGCTTGTTAAATTCAGATCTAGGTAATATGGTTTGTGTGGTGAGAATAAACAGAGATGAATTAAAGTATCAAAAGAAGCTGCTACCACCCAGAGTGTAGTGCAGAACAGTGTGTGTTTACGTGCAAATTAGTGTGTTTTTCCCTCCTTTACAAAGTCTTTAAAGCATTTATGAGATGCCTGATTACTCATTTCCTTTACAATGGGGATCAATTAGTAAATGTGTGTGTGTGTGTGTGTGTGTGTGTGTGTGTGTGTGTGTGCGTGTGCTAACACTGGAAATCCCTTTGAAGTGGCAGGTCAGGATGCTGAAGGATTTCAAAGTGTGTGTGTGTGACTTGTTGAGGAAGCACTACACCACCTATCTCTCTCTCTCTTTCTCTCTCTCTCTCCCTCTTTGTCACCTCCCTGTCACTGTGTTGCTCTCTCGGCCCACTGTCTTCCACTCACCCCCCAGTGTTCTTACTGTATTACAATGGAGTCCTCATCATCATTGTCTTCCAACTGTGGAGCAGCGGACAGGGCCCGGCGGCTGCCACTGCTGCTGCTGCTGAGGAGCTTCAGGGCCGGACGTGAGGCCTTAGCAGGAGGAGGTCCCAGGGAGGAAGAGGAGGAGTGGGAGGACGAGGGCAGGGGAGCCACAGTGGCCCTGACCTTGCTGTTCATTCCCAGCTGGCGACCGTGGATTTGTGGCTGAGTGGAGACAACACACAGCCTTTATAATTCAAGTTTAAGTTTTGCTTAGAATGATATTGAAACAACTAAATGTAATTGGTTTCTTGAATTGAATAATATAGTCCAAGCTGTCAGTTCTTGGATTTATAAGAAAGACAAGAAAAGAAAGAGTGAGATAAAAGACAGGAAGAGGAGGAGGCTCTGAAGAAGGTGGAACAAAGGAGATAAAGAACTAAAGAGGAAGAAGACATAAATAGGGCAAATACAAACACTATGTTAAGAGTTAAAGGGTTAAGTTCTACTGCGGTGAATAAAAAGACAGTGTACCAAAGAACAGAACAAAACAGAAGCAGAGCAGGCGAACGTTTTCTCTGTGTTTTGCCGCTGTAGTGAACTATTTGCATGTCAGCAGCCTTATCAAGCCTGATGAGTCACACTGCCAACAGCTAAACACTCTCAGGTCACAGTTGGCCTCAGTGGATGTAACAAAGCAACATGAAATGTTAAGATCTTTCACTGTGTAACCCTGTGTGTACACAATGGACAACTACAGTTCACATAATAGTTTAAACTAGTCCCACTTCAAGCAAAGCAACGGTAAAAGGCCTAAACATTGGTGCATCTGATTCCATTTTCTGCCAGTGTTGAGGTTGTTTAGTGTTAAAACATTAAGGCAAAACCTTTTCTAAAATATTCTGATAAATGAACATAAAGGGCTGGTTTATGCTGTGTATTTATGCACTAAATTGT
Organism: Etheostoma perlongum; assembly: GCA_026937815.1. NCBI lineage: Eukaryota > Metazoa > Chordata > Actinopteri > Perciformes > Percidae > Etheostoma > Etheostoma perlongum. The sequence goes on from CM049389.1 coordinate 7,805,516, forward strand.
CTCTGCAGACGGTAGGGGCTGCCATCTACTGAGTAAATACGGAAGTGAGACGTGAGGAGGAAGTTGCATTAGTAAAGAACACACTCCCTGTGCAAAAAAGTAAATGAGGTTGATAAAAACATTATTCCTGCTTTGTGGTTTCAAATTGCTCTTGACTCGTGCTATCAACTTTGCTCATAGTCATAATTATTGTGCTTGTTTGTGTGAGCAGCACATTGTGACCTTTGCACTGCCATAAAGCTGTTGTGTTTACCTGCCGCGGCTGCCTGCTGGCTGTGCCTTTAAGACCCTCTAGTGGTTGGGACTGGTCTCTGTGGGCAGCAGCTGGCTGCAGTCTGGAATCAACCATCATCAGTATCATGTCATCATTGAGACCTCTACATCCGAACACTGCTCTAACATTATCACACGGGGTACACAGATGTATTTGCATCGTGGCATCCACCCCCTCTGACCTGTATGGGTATCGTGGCTGTGAGAGCAGGCCTCTACTCTTCAGGTGCTGGTACAGGTTACTGCTCAGAGACAGAGGGTTGAACACACACTCTTCATCCAGCTGAGTGAGACAACCCTGACAGAGAAATAGACAAGAAACATCAACAGGTAATGTACAAATAAACCCATTGAAACTCAATGACAAGGAGTTACGCACATAAAAGGCTATCCTGTTCAAAATATACATGACCGCCAATATCTCCTTCTTAAATGGAATTAAAACTTAAAAGAATCCCCAACTTCAGACAAAAAAAAACATACTTATTATAGCAAATACCTGTGTAGTACAACATAAAATGTGATGAAAGTAATCAAGCATTATGTCCATTTCTACAACTCTGCTTTGAATACCTTTCAATACCTGGTATCAGTATCCACATTGGTGATTACAATATTTCTATTTCTGCTTTTGAGTTCTGGATGCCTCAGTCTACTTCTGTCATTTGTTTTTAATGAATATAATGAATGAATGAACAATCACCTCACCTGTATAGAGTGCATGGCATCAGGTGCAGGTTCCTGAGTGGCGACAGATAGAGTGCACGGCAGCAGCAGCTCTCTGGAGACCACAGGCTTCAGCAGGAGGCAGAGGGACGGGGACGGCTGGACGACGTAGTGAGAATACACACCTGTGTTGTAGACACACACACACACACACACACACACACACACACACACACACACACACACACACACACACACACACACACGGGGTGGGGGGGCATGTGAGTGCGCTCACAAGGACTGATCAATTCACATTGCTCTCCCTCTTTCTCAAACAAGCATATGGACCTGAGCCTCCAGCTGTAGACCTCTGTGCCGGCTCCACCTGCAGCAGCAGGAACAAGTCACGACTCTGAAAGAGAGAAAAACAAATCTCACATCAAACACTTCCATTCATTTGTATTGCACAGAGGAGTACTGAGAATGTTAGATGGTGAAACTCAAAGAGCAAATCAGAGGATCCAACAGTGATGGAAATAATAATTTTGTCACTCAAACTTTATATTAAACTTATATTAAATTTAATCTATGAACTTTTATAGATTTAAAAAAAAAATCTAGTCGTCACGGGAGACTTTAGTCAATTACTGGCCACTTTAGAGAGAGAGTTCTAATTGGCTGTTTTGCACATGCATTGCCTCTGCAACAAAGAGGGGATAAGGAAGGAAGGAAGACGTCTCACTCTACTCACATTTTTTTTTGCATTCTACTCACTGCAACTTTAAATGAATGAATCTGAAAACTTTTCATGGACCTCCTAGCAGAGTGCCATGAACTTCTAGGGGTCCTCGTACCCCACTTTGGGAATCACCAATTTAGTAAATTATTATCACAAGCTTTGTAGCATGAATGTTTTTACAGTGAACAATCTTCTACTAGGGCTGCACAATATGACCTAAAATAACGATAAATGAATGATAATTAATCACGTTGTTCTAAATAATCTTTTCTGAAGCCAAAATGTTTCTAGACGACAGACACTGCGTTTTTTTGGGCACAAGTTGCTCAGCTGAATCAGACTCAATGTTTGAATTATCCTCCATTATGCTTTCCATGCGGCTGCTTGGTCCGGGCAAAGTCACATGACTACACACGTGGTTGAATGTAGGCCTATCAACAGGAATAAATGATCAAAATCATTGTCATGGGAAAAAAAATGTTGATAACAGCTTCAGAATTTCTATACATTATTGATTAATCGTCCAGCCCTAACTTCTACTGTTCTATTCTACTCTTGTATTAGTACCATTAGTACTATTTTGTCAAAAGGCTGGGAGCAACCTGGTTTGTGGTCTAAATTGTAAAGAACATTTTCACAAGATGAACAAACATTGTTCATATTCACATAACATCATAATACATTCACACACCCTGAGTGTGCTGCAGAGAGCATGGAATAAGTTGTGGTTGGTCTCCATTTCATCCCAGTCCAGCTGCCAGCAGGTGGTGGGGCGGATCACCAGCGGCAGGCCGTACAACACACTCTCACACACTCCGTCTGCACGCAGAGTCCTAGAGTGTACACACACACACACACACACACACACACACACACACACACACACACACACACACACACACACACACACACAACCATGGTTAACATTCAGACCTTTTCTTCCATAACAACTCTCCATAACAAACACTCTTTGCCATTACGTGTAACCACTAGAAGTGTGCCCTAAACATGTTATGTCAAAGAAGACATCCATCTTCTCTAAACTCCTTGAATAGATTCAAGCAGTCTGTATGCAAACACACAACAAATCATCATGAGCAAAGAGAGGCAGAAAATAATATCATCCCTGCCAAGAATAATTTGTTAGCCGTCCTCCAGCTTTATTTAAATGTCACTGCTGTAAACACGCACGCACGCACACAAGAAGAAGAAACTGTTCACATACAATACAAGCAGTGCTTGCCTACGTATGTTTGTGTGTGTGTGTGTGTGTTTTCAAAGGAATGATTTCAGCTTTTAAATCACAGAGCTATTTATACCAGTAGAAGCCAGTTGTCTCCTGCTGATCAACCAATAGTACAAAAATGTATTAAAAACAGTGTCAGTATTTATGAGACATAAACATATGAGGACATAACACAAAGTACATTTTTTAAGGATTTAAATCTCTCAGTTTGCTATTTCTGATTTGATTTATCAGATAGACCTCACTGTAATTAGTCTGACCTAATCTGATCTACATGTCTTTTAGACGGTAAAAGACTTAACTATAGTCGCCGGGCTTTGTAAAACTGAAGTGATCATGTTTGATGAGTGAGACAGGTGACATGAGGGCTGATGAGGAACAGGTGAAACACATTTGGCGAGGCAGACAATCACAAATGGCGGGAGGCAGGAGGTCAAACAAGAATATGACACAATATTGAGAAGAACCTACAAAATAAAACAGGAAATAGAACAAAACCCAGGATCATGACAGGAATAGAAATATATACAAAGGAATGTGTGTAGTAAATTTGAATTTAAGTATTAGTTGATTATTTAACATGGACACTAACACATACCACTGTTACCTTGTCCCACGAGTTTCTACTATATGAGGAACAACATTCCCTCACAAACAAGTTAAGGAAACTTCTCAACTTTCTTTTGAGCATGGAGCAATGCTTCAGCCCAACTCCAGTTATTCTGAGTGTTTTCCAGCATAACAGAACAAAGCAGACTCTGATGTGATGGGAGAGTTTTATCTAAGAAATATTCCACTACTCCCTGCTTTCAGAATGGGGCCATTCATACACAGGCAGAGTTTTACTGGACACATTACACACACATTACTGATGAAGCATGCACACATATTCTCTCACACACACACGCACGTGTTTCATCTCTCCCTCACTCCAACAAGGATGCATGGATGTGACTGTAAAGATGGTGAAGGCAGACTGATCTAGACACTCCCTTTAAGGTTTAAACTTAAGCGAAAAAAACATGTTCATCATGTCTTCTGTCGCAGATTTTGTACTTTGTAGTTCTTTTTTTCTTTTTTCATTCATGTTACTTACTAGGCAACACATTTCCTGCCCTCTTAGCAGCCTGTGGCTTTTAAATCAAACCACTTTTAACTAGTTGTGTGAAAAAAAAATGCATATTTCAGCACAAGTATTTTGTTATTCCTTTTAAGTAAAGCTCAAAAAGCGTGTGGACAGATCTGACTTGAAAGCAACAGAAGGGAACTTTTTGCATCAGCACCGTTTCTTACTTGATTGCTTTCAGTTTCCGTGGCGGTTGGCTCTGATTGGCTGATCCCTTAGTGACAGGCAAGAAGTCCCGGACGCTCTCGGTCTTCACTCCCAGGTTGGGGTTAAGGGGGATGAGGGCGGGGCTTATCAGACACTCCTGCATGTCACACTTCACGCATACTACACAGGTGACAAATGTCATAATAAAGTGTGAAAAGACATTACATATTACAGTACTACTGTACACAATACTGCAATATGTTTGTGTGCAGTATCTGTACCTGGAATGGGATTGTCCAGGGGGTTGGGCAGCAGGAGGTGGAGGTGCTCTCTGTCTCCACCCTGCTCCTGAAGCCACGCCTTCAACACCATCTCCATGGCAAACGTGCTGTTTTCCACCCGCTGCAGGTCGACCTCCGTTCCCAACATCAGAGAGTCTGAAGACGGACACACAGATGCATATTTGGATTACTCTGCTGACAGACCAGCAACTAGCCAAACAGGTTGTTTTCCAAATCCATGTTTTACACAGACATCAGTTGCAAAAAGTACATTCTTGGGAGGGAAAATTAACCTTTTCATGTATGACCACTAGGTGGAAGCAAAATTCAATAAATTAAGTTCACAGTACATGGACTTAGTGACTTAATAAGAAACCAACGACTCTTTGAAATTGGTGTCATCTAAGGGGTTTAAGTGTCTCTGGATCATCCAAAAACCTTCTGGATAAGAAGGCCTGGCATTGATTTCCTGAGGGGAAGAAGTCAGGCTGCATTTTGGATGTGAGACAGACTATACAGGGAAAGCCCAGACTATATTGTGATCTAAAATCTGCTGCTTTTTTTGGCTATTTTAGAGATGGTAATGTAAATCTCTGTCTCTCTTCTCTTATTTTCTGTAGGTACAGCACATCTTATCCCAGACAACAGCAAGCAGCAGCTCTGCTCTCATTTATCATTACAGAAAAGACACCCCATGGACCTGCCTCACCTTCCTCTCCTGCTCTCTCGCTTTGTCGTCGTCCCCCAATGTCCATTTATTATTGCAAACTAGACACAAACTTTACATAAGGCCCCTCTTCTCCTTTCCCCTCTATCTGGTGTTTAATAGTTAATGACCCATCAGGAAATAACTAATGGGACTAAAGGGAGAGGAGAGGATTAGGTGGAGGCCCTGAGAGAACGAGGGTGGGTATAGTTGGAGGAGAGAGGCTGACAGAAGGGGAAATAAGACTGAGAAAGAGCACAGAGGATGGATGAAGAACAGATAAAGTATCTAAACTCTTCCTGTCAGGAACTTTTAGAAAGAAAATGAGAAACTTTAAATTCCTAGAATAAAATATGTCATTGCTACTTTCATCTATCAGAGGCCGCTACAGTACAGAAGCTATTTTTAGTTTCCAAAAGTGCCTTATCCAGAAATAAGTACTTCATCTGAGGGGAAAGAATTGTGTTTGCTAAGCTTTTTGCTGATGGACGTTTCTAGTCAGGTCCCTGCTCACTGATGGCAGGAAGGATGAGACAGTGGGTACCAAAGCATGTATTGAGAGCACTTCTGCTTTATGAGTCCTCCTGAAGTGAAAAACGCATGTAAAGTCAAGATACTTTGCTTTCAATTCTGACATGTGTCTCACAGCACTTGCTCTTAATATGGATTAAAGAACTAACGGAAATTCTCTGATACTTTGGATCAGCAGTAAAAGAAGAGCTGTATCCTACTGTATATAACTGCTGCCTTACTGGGCGAAGACTGAATGACTGCAGAGACCAAGTGTAAATCAATTCACATTAATCTAAAATAGTTAGAAAGAGAGATATAAAAGTAAAAGTTGAGGTAATGGGCCTTACAAGGACACGTGCATTCAAAGGAAGAGGACAGGGAAAAGAAAGAAGGGATGAGTTATTGCTTTTATGAAAACAGAGAGATGGAGGAAAGCAGGGTTGAAGCAAACCAATCACCATTCCCTCTGATAATGTCTGTCTGAGGAATAGGAATGGAGAGAGGAGGAGACAGAGTAAGTGAGAGAGAGGAAAGAAAAGAGAGAAAGAAATATGGAAGTTGGTGTAGGGAAGAGAACGGAAGAAAGACTAAATTACACAGAGAAAGAGCAGGAAGAAGGAGAAAGGACAAGATGAGATAGGGAAGAGATGGATGGGTGTGGTGGGTGATGGATGATGTCAGAAATGCTTCTACGCCTGTAATTAGACCACAAATCTGTGAGAGAGAGAGAAAAAAAAAGCGAGGAAGAGAGAAAATAAGGGGTATAACTCAGGACAGTCTATCGTATGTGTGTGAGCTGTCCATCACTGACAGAGGTGAGAGTTAACCTCAACGTGTGTGTTCAGTAAAACAGCGAGTAGCTGAAGTGATGCGACGCTGTCTTATCTGACTCCATGAGGAATGTGTTTACACTGCTAAATTCTCTCCTACTCAATCTTTGCAGAGTTCATTAAGTGTGTGTTTACTATAGGTGTGCAAGATTTTAAAAAAATCAATTACGTGTTATCATTTGTCCGTTCCGCGCCCCTTGGTCTATAGCCTTTCTTGTCCTGGTCTAGAGATTAAGAAACTATTAAACGCCTGAGCCAATGACCCATCCCTCTGACCTACAATGCTCCTGCATCTCATTAGCATGTCCTCTGTGTCTGTGTGTGTGTGTGTATCTGAGAAGATAGAGTGTGACATACTTGCTGAGGTAAGGGTGCAGGGTGTCAGCTGGATCTTATTAAGTAGCTGCGTATGGTGTGTGTTGTAAATACAAAAGTACTCATGTCACATGTTTAACTCAAACATGAATGTTTTAAAAATGAATAAAGGGAGATTTCATGCAGTAGCATACTGTATGGGCGGGGGAACCTGTTGTTTTCAGTTATGTTTTCTTTAACCACAAGGCCCGAAGCTTCTACACTGCATCTGTTGCAACAGTTTAAACGGTTTGGATCTTAATAGCAGGAACTGAGTACCCACTGCTGACTCATCACATCCTTATAAACACACACCCTTTAAAGGACGGCCGTTAACGTCTTGCCTGCTTGCTTTTACATTAGCATCTCCCCTCTCTTTGATGATTGGAGAGACTTTCCTATTTAGATAACTCATTTACAATTGCAAATGTTGAGTGATGTTGACACACACCTAAGACACAACAACCTTGAATATTTTTTGCTTTAGCTGACATCTTTAATGGTGCTGTGCGACTGCTAAATCTTTGCTTGTTGAAATACAATTTGAAAAGGGCAAACATATTTGTGATTCATCTCCACGCGCATGCACACACATTTACGCACACAAATAACCTTAAAACACAATGTGATTAGATGACAACGTAATGAGTTCAATTTTGCTGTAATTTCCCTAAAGACTCTTGGTTTTTTTTTGTTAAATGAATGACAGATTAGCATTTTCAGTGAAGGTTGGGTTATATCTCACCTCTTCCAATGGGGTAGGGCTGTCACTTTTAATTTAAAAATCGCCTGTGGGGAAAAAAATAAATATTCAATCTGTAATGATGTTTCTAAATTCAAAATTAAGGTCAATTTAATTTGACCAATGTACTTGTTAGTTGTATATTGTGGATTTTTTGGAAAGGTGATCTACAAGGAGAAATCTGGCTATGGCCTTGTACAGCTCTTAAACCCCAAATACATGAGTGTATCTGTTTGTTTCTTTACAACCAGCACTTATTTTTTGGTTTGGTAATAATTTAATTACATATATAAATGACTATGGGGAGATAACTACATTCATTGCTTTCTGTAACAAGATGTCGTTCTCCCTCAGTCTCTCCTTCTTATTGATCGTCTATTTCTTCCCTGAGCCTCAGCTCTCTCTATCCCACCCAGCCCACGCCCAGTAATGGTTCCTTTTACTCTGTGCATTAGGAAGACTGCGTTGTCCTTATGACCATCAACCAATGTAACATTAGTCTTTGTCGGGAAATTAGTGACAAAAGTGAGCTAATGCAGCAGAAGAAGAAGCAGAGCATTACTCTACAGTTCATTTAGATATGGATCAGCTTTACCAGGTGCACATAATGGACACTGTGCTGAATAGAGAAGTGAAGCTTTTAGCCATCACAATGTCGAATTCCAGAAAGATCATGCTAATGGAGAACTACTTTGACATTCGCTATATTACTGACAGATGAATAAGAAAATCCCATTATTTTTTCTTACATAATTATTTTTCTATTGTGACATTAAAAGTAAAATCACAAGTTGATTTGAATGATGAACCATCATTACTTGGTCCAGTTCAAGGTCTTTTCAAAGCCTTTTCATCCATTTGTAAGAACTTTTCATTTCATTTCACTGATAATATCTTGTCCAATGAGGTCAGAGGACAGACACAATTGAGTTGGAGCTTCTAAATCAGTGATACTACCATACAGTGAACACTTACAGGGGTTGAGCCCTCTCATAATGCACAATTCCAGTTTATTACAACTTGGCCATCAATTCTATTGGTTATGATAGCATTGTCCTCAGCAAGTTATTGCTTTCAGGTAACGTTATATCATTGAATAAAGTTTGACTTATTGTTATTGTCTGTCCACACTTACATAATATCTGTAGTGAAGACTTTAAAGCAATTTAATAAAACAGTATTAAGTGTATTTTTTGGCAAAACATGGGTGATTGAATTCACACATGTGCAACCCAGCAGCAACAAAGATCTATACAACTACAAAACCATAGTTTCAAGGTGGACACCCAAGATTAGTGTCGCCCATTCAGTATCTGAACAGATGTCTCCCCTTCTGTTCCTAGGTTATGGCGTTGAGTAATGGACACAAAAGCATATTGAAGAACCTTATGATTTCATAGGAAAATTGATCTTTGACCTTTAGGATATTTATAAAATGTCAATTCTTTATATTCTTATCCTAATAGACATTTGTTTGAAATGTTGGCAAAATGTTATGGCCAAAAACGCTTTTTGTGAGGTTACAGTGACGTTGACCTTTGACAACCAAAATCTAATCAGTTCATCCTTGAGTCCTAGTGGATGTTTGTGCCAAATTTAAAGAAATTCCCTCTAGGCCTAGGGGATCCTGAGATATTGGGGTCACAAGAGTGAGACACACTTTACAAACTTTCTCTCAATTCCTTAAGCAACTTTTATTATGTAATCCAAATAAAAATTTCCTCACTACGTTGCCACCAATGTGTGAATTTTAAATGGGGTAAGGCAATACTGTGATATTGTATTCCGACACAAACTTTACAAAGTGTACATAAACATAAAGGAAACGTTGATGACTGTGTGCCTGTGGAATTTCCCTCTGATATCCATATTTAACATACAAAGCAACAATGACAGCACACACACACCCTGTCCTTGTCTGTCAGTGTGTCTGTTAGTGATGAATAGCTCATTGATGTAGTTTGAGACTGTGACAAATAGGACATTGATCATCTGGTCTGAAACACAGGCGCTCGACACACCAGCGGCCACATGACCTAACTGCCTCGCAGTCACTTCTGATAAAGCCATGCGGTCATAGAGACAATTAAAGCAGACGGACACTTGAAAAGGACAAGAGGAACGAGGGGGCAAGAACAGCACTTTTATCTGGCCATCATCAATGAGGAAAAAAAAGATATATGGCGACACATACTTTAAAGAAGGTCAAAAAATGGGAAGATCCTTACCTCATTCTTAAGTTTCTGATTCTGTGCATATGCTAAGTTCCAGTGTATGCTAAATGAAAATAAGTTTCGGAAAAGGATAATAATCACAAACTACTACCAAACCAATTATATAAACCTTGGTGGTTACTGCCATGTTAATACAAATAAATCAAGTTACAGAGAACTTGATCGTCAGGCGGAGAGAAGGGAAGGGAATATGTGCTAAGGGACAGTGCTACTGAGATTACATGTCTAGTCTATATTTTTGATCATTTCATTAGTGTGTGAATTCATACAGTAATTAAAAACCTTTAAATGTAATAAATAAACATTTTTTTGACAAAAAAAGTCAAAGGTCAAAAGACCAGAGTTTATCAAAGTCCACACCTGTTGCATTGTGGGTAAGAAGGAAGACAGCCAACATTGCTTCAGAGGAAAAATGTACGGACTCAAACAAAGATTGTGCACGGTTCAAGAGGCGGACACGGTAATTGTGCTTTTGTATTTCAGCCTTGTTATATTTGTTTAATATATGTTGGAACTTCTTTGCATTTAATGCACTTTCTGTACTGTTGTGACGCTAATATTGTGGGGTCCGTCTAGTTAAGGAAACGTGTTTAAGAGACTGTAAAATGACTGAAAGAAATATATTTGACTCATTGTATTTTATGTTTATTTTCTTTGTAGTTTTCACAGTGTCTTACGATGGAAATGTGGAAGTAAATGATCAAAGGACATCTGTATGATGCATCAATTTCATTCAATTGGACCAGTGTAGTTACATGCCTGGTTTCAAGCAGAATCTGGAAATAAAGTTAAATTGAAAAGAATGACATTGAGACTCAGAGGATGGCAGCTGGACGCCTTCTTTGAAACACTTGAAAAACACAACAGGACAGAAGATGAGAAGAGCTCTGCAGACAGTATTAATATGAGAGATAGGAAATAGAAAGATGGAAAAAGATGATTGAAAATGACACTTTTTTAAGAAGTACACTTTTATGAGGACCTAACATCGTTAATTGTTTATTACAGTTGTACTGTATACAACAGTTATAGTTAAAAAAAAGTCCAAACAAAAGCTCACACTCATAGTGACTCTCATGCATTTTTGAGAGAAAAACAAGAAAAAGAGAGGAGCCAAGGAGGAGAGATGATGGTGACAGAGCAGACCTCTAAAAGACAGCACAGAGAAGAGTTGGGAGCTGGGTGGAGAGATTGGAGAGGTGATAGCAAATAACAAACCTCTCAAAGGAGAAGGGAAGAATGACCTTGTTTTCCTTAAGTGGCTTGAAAGCTGAGAGATGAGAGAGACACAGTCCATCTGTGTATGCTCAGATACAGACAAAAAAGACAGGAACAGAGACAGAGACATGCACAAAGAGCAGTGATGTTGTCCACTTACAACCTGTGATTAGAGAAATAGAGAGAATGTAAGAGAGGAAATTAAAATAAATTAGAGAAGAAGTACAGATGGTAAATTGTTGTGATGTCTTCCAGTCACACCACAGCACTGAGAGTGCTCTTGTTAAGGTATTTAAAGGCATCTACTTAAACACAGATAGTGGCAACATTTTCGTCTTACTATTATTGGATCTCATTGCTGCATTCATCACGATTGACCACAACATATGGGTGCGTTCCATTTGTCCTCAGAATTTCTGAGGCTCCATTTTGGGGCCTCTTCTGTTTGCTATCTACTGTATATCTATATCTATTTGCTTTCACTAGCTCAGATTATGGAAAACTAAAAAGTTACCATCATTTTGCAGCCGACACACACATTTACATTGTTTGGGACTGAGTAAGCCAGTGAGCAAATCAATGAATGGATATGCAAGAACTCAAATAAAGACTTGTCAATGCATTTATCTTTAGTAGACTCTAGTGTAACGGTGTCTTCACAGGTCTCCTTAATTTTTTTTTTTTTTTAACTACTAATTTCCCACACTGCACTGTAATTTTTATTCTTGTATTTTATAGCTGTCATACTCTATTTGAGCTTGTTTTTATTTAATCTTCAATGACTGTTTCTATATGTATGTAGATGTCCTTTTGTAGCGCGTCTTTTGCATTTTGTCTTGATGGTGCACTTTGAATTGCCTTGTTGCTGAAATGTGCTAAATATGTAAACTAACCTTGCCTTCATGAGTGAGAAATTAGCAAAAGAGTGAAAAGAGGAAGAGAAAGTGGGTCATTACAGAAGAGATGAGAAAGTGATATTTGAAAGGTAGAGACTGCATAGGAGATTAAATGACGTTATATAGATAGCCCCTTCAAGTGTTTGGACTAATTTTGGTGCTTGTTAAGACATAAACTAACTGCAGGCAACTGAAACAGAAATGAGTAATTAAGTGTTTCATTGCTGTTTTGTGACGATAAGACAATCACAGCAGGTTAAATATCTTTGCAGTGAAACCACAAAAATGAAAACATTTAGTATATTTGTAGCAACACAAGCGTTGTGGTTCTGTGTACTGCAAAATCTGTCTTTCAGTAAGTTGGTCGGCAACCAATTTTGGTCCAGATGGAAGACTAGAGACACGTGATGAAGACAGAAGAGGAATATGGTTAACGGAACAAGATAGTGGCAGACAGATGCAGGTATAGGAGGAGAAAAGAAAGAGTAACAACTCTCTCTGGGTGTTTAATAGCTGTGGACCCCTCTGAGGAGTCCTTTCCATCGTTTTTTCTATACTTCTTTCTTTACTCACTCTCTTGCTCTTTCTTCCAGCAACCATCTGTTGTTCTGAAATAAAGAGCAAGAGAGGGGCAACTGAAACAGCTCTCTTGGGCTAAAGGATATATCTGCAACCACAGGAAGACTCCACCCTTGCATCCGCTGGTTGATATCAACTTTTTAGTTTTCCGTTATAACTAAGTTCTGAAAATGGTGACAGTAAAAAGGAATAGATTAAAAGATGTATATGGAGGCATATTGACAGACAAACAAGGTTTTAAGAGGGTTTAGATAAAGAATATTGTGTGTGCATCATGTGGAGCAAACATCCATCTCTCAGAATGGGACTAATAGGTTCCATATCCTGGTGTGAAGAGTGATGCCGGTCTCCATCTGTACCACCTGCTGCTCAACCAACGTCACACAGAGGTGTGAACAGCCTGACCTTGGCCCCGTGTGTGTGTGTGTGGCAAGATGAAAAACATGCACGCCTATAATTCATGCATCCTCATATAATTCATGTAGAACCATAGTTATATATAAATAAATTAAACTGTGAGAGAAAGCACATAATTGCAGATTGCTGCAATTGAATGTATGGCCAAATAATCTGAGTGTGTGTGCAGCATGCTTCCTGTCTGTGTGAATGTTTTGCAGTAGCTGTGCTTGGGTGTATGCGCGTATGTCAGCAGGTCGGGGTGGGGTTTCCTCCGGAGCACTTCTGTGCACTTTAACCCACCACACACTAAACTGAACTAGCTGACAGAGATAAAAAGGGAGAGAGCAACCTTGGGTTCAATGACTGCAGGTTTGGTGTTGTAATCTTAGCTGAGAAGGAAAAGTCTGGTGGAAAGTTGTTTTTACACAGAACCAATTACACAAAAATTTAGGAGTGGTGTTTATTAACATCTCATGGGAGTTGAGTTTGTACTGGAACTTTCTGCACAAGATTGGTGAACACAGCAAGTCACTAATACCATCAATAACATCCTCTAGTTGCTCTCAGGGTAACATACTACACAATCACAGTGAAATTACAGACTAATTCAAATCTTTACATTTACTGAAGAGGGGATTCTGAAAGAAATAATAACACCAGACAGTGTTTCCCTGTTGAGTTGCCATGGAAGGATGGTAACAAAAAGATTAAACTTTAGATAAACTTTTGAATACATTTGTGCACAGTGTGTGAGTGAATTTTATTCCTCATCACTTATGTTGAAAGTGCACTAGCAAAATCTTTTAATAGCTAGTCTAAACAAGGGGATTGATTACAGCAAGTATAACCTGTTGTAATGTTCATATGGGAACCTGACTATTGCTTAAAGACAGACTTGAAGAATTGTGAACCAATCCTTAGAAGGAATACAATCAGTGCTTCTCATTCTGGTGGAGATTTACAGTAGATGAGAAGATCAATACCACTCGCATATCTGTCAGTTAAATACAAGGCTACAGAACACAGGTTAGCTTAGCTTAGTATAAAGACTGGAAACAGGGGGAAACCACTAGCCTGGCTTTATCGAAAGGGGGCAAAAAAAAGGTTTTCAGCTCTTCACGGGCGATTTTATGTGGAGGACTATTTCCCCCCCCCCAAAAAAATTTATAGCAAACAAAATGATTTTTTGGACCCAAGTGAAATACTATTTTGACCTGCAGAGTAGGCTTTCTGCTCATTTGGGGTCAGGGTGCAGGGACACTGTCATTTAATGTCCAGATAATCACAGTTGCAAGCATTCCCTCTGCAAAAGCCTCTATGCAGAGGCTCCGTGGTTGTTGCTCTGTAATTCTTAACTCCCTTTGGAGTGAAGAGACGTTGCCTCTGGTGGATCGATGAAGTTTCACATTATTATTGTAATGTTATACAAGAAATAGGGCTCAGCGTGAGTCCTCAGGATGACTTGTCCTACCATTTTATAAATCTTGGCTTTGGGCCAGTGGATTATAATCTCCTCTCAAGGGACACAAATGTTCAGAGTCATTATTCTTGCAACTCAAAATGAATTTGTGGGATGTATGCTGATCCAAGTGCAACTGTATGTGGTGTGGAAATGGCTTAAGTGTTCTTAAGAAGGCAAATACGGAGAAGGAAAACACTTCTATACAAAGAGAGCATTACATATTCAAGGTGGCAGTCACCAAGATAAAGCCCAGTACTGCAGGCAGTGTAACAGTTAACATGATTACACAATACAGAACACCGACAATCTATGGCAACGTATATACATTCAATTGTGATCTGATGTAGAGTGTACAGACTGAAAACAGGCTCCCCTCAGTGGGTGCCATTTTTTATCTTTGTAACATTAACATGCTGAACTAATACAACAGTGGCTGCCTAACATATCTTTATTTCATGTGTAAAGTTAATGTTTCAAAGATTTCAGCTACCCAAACACATTTGCAGACTGGTATTAAAGTAGCATTTTATTTAATGGAGTTTAGATACAATCTAAGCAGACCCACTTCAAAAAAAAAATCACAAGTGGTTTAGGCAGAGGATTACAATAAATCCAGGTTAATACATCATAAATCTATGGCAATACAAGAGAGATAAAGTGAGAAGAAGATAAAAGCAGAGAGGAGATGAAAATACGTCACAGAAAGTCTGCAAAGTACGAGGGAGGAGAGAGCTGGAGACAAAAAACATAGCTGAGAATGTCTCTTCCTAAAATGACATGTAGGGAAAGAAGGAACAGGGTGGCGGCGGAGGAGGAGAAAGTAATTAAGTAGCTGGAGGGAGAGGAGATGGAACGAGGAAAAAGTCATCTCATCTCTCTTTGGTGCTTTGATAGAGGTAGGCAGATCCGTGAAGCAGAGAATGTTTCAAAGAAAAGTGAAAATGATATGGGAAAATTACATTGATGAGGACACACACACAGTCACACACACACACACACACACACACACACACACACACGGAGTGAAGGTACAAATAGAGTCACTCATATATAACCATATACAGTAGCCATATAGCCTCATTTATAGCCATATCAAGTAAATGGTACACACAAGAGTTTACAATAGGTCAAAAAACAGACAAATGCACACTCAGTTACATAAACACAAACACATTTTGCTCTCTCTCTCTCTCTCTATCTTACACTCCCTATATTCCTTTTGTCTTAACTACAACTGTCCTGTGTCCAGTGTAAAAGCTCCTTATCTCTCGTACCAACAGGACAGACAGATAGGAAAAGAAAAGATGAATCTGAAAGGGAAGACATTGAGCTAAACTGTGGGCAGTTTTGGAGGAGAGAGAGAAAGAGAAGAAAAGGAAGAGAGAGAGAGATTGCAAGGAGAGGATTAGGGGAGATATAATGGGCTATAATCCTTTTCTATTGAGAGACGGATCCAAGAATTGCTGATGGGGTGTCAGTTTGAAAGAGCTATTTGTCCAAGATATGTTCTGCTTTTAGACGGCTTCTACCTTTAGCTGAAATGTCTCAGGAAAAAAAAACACTCAAGATCAGCTCTTTTTTATCTGTACTTGTGGTTGTATGAGCAATAGTTTTAACTCTAAATGACAGACAACACTGAGGTAGCATTTCCAGTTCGATGACCTCTATAAGTCTAAGCAAATCATATTTGATAAATAAGATGTGATTACTCATTTCTAAACAACTCCATATCTGATGTCCCATCCCAAGACCACTGTAAAGCATAGCTGTTTGGATTTGTATTTGCCTAAGAAAGGAAAATCCATTCCTCAATTTGCCTATTTAAGTAGGGTAAAACAAAAAGTACTGTAGTGTGATTACTGCTCCCAGGTAGTAAGGATGAAAGTGATATAATGTTGTGGGATATTTCAAAAGTACATGAGAAAGATATACAGTGCCTTGCGAAAGTATTCGGCCCCCTTGAACCTTTCAACCTTTTGACACATTTCAGGCTTCAAACATAAAGATATACAATTTTAATTTTTTGTGAAGAATCTCCAACAAGTGGGACACAATTGTGAAGTGGAACGAAATCTATTGGATATTTTAAACTTTTTTAGCAAATAAAAAACTGAAAAGTGGTGCGTGCAAAACTATTCGGCCCCCTTGCGTTAATACTTTGTAGAGCCACCTTTTGCTGCGATTACAGCTTCAAGTCGCTGGGGGTATGTCTATCAGTTTTGCACATCGAGAGACTGACATTCTTGCCCATTCTTCCTTGCAAAACAGCTCGAGCTCAGTGAGGTTGGATGGAGAGCGTTTGTGAACAGCAGTTTTCAGCTCTTTCCACAGATTCTCGATTGGATTCAGGTCTGGACTTTGACTTGGCCATTCTAACACCTGGATACGTTTATTTGTGAACCATTCCTTTGTAGATTTTGCTGTATGTTTGGGATCATTGTCTTGTTGGAAGATAAATCTCCGTCCCAGTTTCAGGTCTTTTGCAGACTCCAACAGGTTTTCATCCAGAATGGTCCTGTATTTGGCTGCATCCATCTTCCCTGTCCCTGCTGAAGAAAAGCAGGCCCAAACCATGATGCTGCCACCACCATGTTTGACAGTGGGGATGGTGTGTTGAGGGTGATGAGCTGTGTTGCTTTTACGCCGAACATATCATTTTGCATTGTGGCCAAAAAGTTTGATTTTGGTTTCATCTGACCAGAGCACCTTCTTCCACATGTTTGGTGTGTCTCCCAGGTGGCTTGTGGGAAACTTTAGACGATACTTTTTATGGATATCTTTGAGAAATGGCTTTCTTCTTGCCACTCTTCCATAAAGGCCAGATTTGTGCAGTGTACGACTGATTGTTGTCCTATGGACAGACTCTCCCACCTCAGCTGTAGTTCTCTGCAGTTCATCCAGAGTGATCATGGGCCTCTTGGCTGCATCTCTGATCAGTCTTCTCCTTGTCTGAGCTGAAAGTTTAGAGGGACGGCCAGGTCTTGGTAGATTTGCAGTGGTCTGATACTCCTTCCATTTCAAAATGATCGCTTGCACAGTGCTCCTTGGGATGTTTAAAGCTTGGGAAATCTTTTTGTATCCAAATCCGGCTTTAAACTTCTCCACAACAGTATTACGGACCTGCCTGGTGTGTTCCTTGGTCTTCATGATGCTCTCTGCGCTTTCAACAGAACCCTGAGACTATCACAGAGCAGGTGCATTTATACAGAGACTTGATCACACACAGGTGGATTCTATTTATCACCATCAGTCATTTAGGACAACATTGGATCATTCAGAGATCCTCGCTGAACTTCTGGAGTGAGTTTGCTGCACTGAAAGTAAAGGGGCCGAATAATTTTGCACGCACCACTTTTCAGTTTTTTATTTGCTAAAAATGTTTAAAATATCCAATAGATTTCGTTCCACTTCACAATTGTGTCCCACTTGTTGGTGATTCTTCACAAAAAATTAAAAATTTTATATCTTTATGTTTGAAGTGTCAAAAGGTCAAAAGGTTGAAAAGTTCAAGGGGGCCGAATACTTTCGCAAGGCACTGTATACATTTTGGTTTTAAGTTTCTATACAGACAATATTGCTCCAGCAATAGCAACATTTTAAAGAAAATTAATTTAAATGGAATGTAATATGATGAATTGCAAGTGCACAGTCACATATTATCATATCATATGGACATATACACATTAGTTTTACATTTTGAAGTCGTGATAACTTGATCAAAGGTAAGAAACAATAATGGGATGCCGGTTCTTTTCAAAAATCTATCAGTACATTTTCTCATTTAAAGAGCCACTTATCTGACAGTCAAATATGGAAACATATCACACTTAGATGGAGGGGATGTACTGTAGCTCAGTGTAGCTTCGCATGTGTGAGGTCCTGGGTTCAATCCCTAGCATCTCCAACTTTATTCATAATGTAACACTTCTTTAGCATGTTTTGGCAGAGGAACATAGTAATTGGGTTAAAGATGCACCATAAGATCTAAGCAAAAAAAAGTTCAGTGGTAATATGCATAGGCCCTGGGTTCAGTATACACCGATGTTGACTGTAGCAACGCTTTGAACTTCCTGGTGGAGCACAATGTCTACAGGGCCTAAATGTGTTTGTGTTGGTGTGTGGATGAGAAAATAATGTTTACCTCAAGGCTCAGTAGCTAAAGTAGAGAAGCAATAAAGGAGATTATTGATGTGAGATGGATGGCGGACAGATCAATGACGATAATACACAACCTCCAAAGGCAATCAAAGAAGAAAAACATTCTGCGATGTCTGAATAGAAGAACGGCTGTCACTCGAAACCTGGATTTTGGGATTAAATATACGTGGATGGAATGACTGTGTTGTCACTTTGAGAAGCATTTGCAACCTAGGTATTTGAATGGAATAAAAGCTTTGACAAAGCTGAGAAATGATATGAAGAAGACTAAAACAGTTTGAATGAATATCTGTCTAAATAGGATGCTGGGGAAACCGATTTTGGCAGCAGTTTGAAAGGGATTTACAGGGAGTTTTTAGAAGCATGCGCCACAATGTCATAATACTGCGACAAAAGGGTGAAAAACACACAAATACACAAGCACACTCATTCACATAAAGATTTGAATACCAGGTAAAAAAGCAATGAATATCAACACATATTGACAGTGGCACACAGAATGTATGCACATATACAGTGGGTACGGAAAGTATTCAGACCCCTTTAAATTTTTCACTCTTTGTTTCATTGCAGCCTTTTTCCAAAAATCAAAAAAGTTCATTTTATTTCTCAGTAATGTACACTCAGCAACCCATCTTGACAGAAAAAAACAGAAATTTAGAAATTTTTGCATATTTATTAAAAAACAAAAACTGAAATATCACATGGTCATAAGTATTCAGACCCTTTGTTCAGTATTTAGTAAAAGCACCCTTTTGATCTAATACAGCCATGAGTCGTTTTGGGAAAGATGCAACAAGTTTCTCACATCTGGATTTGGGTATCCTCTGCCATTCCTCCTTGCAGATCCTCTCCAGTTCTGTCAGGTTGGATGGTAAACGTTGGTGGACAGTCATTTTCAGGTCTCTCCAGAGATGCTCAATTGGGTTTAAGTCAGGGCTCTGGCTGGGCCATTCAAGAACAGCCACAGAGTTGTTGTGAAGCCACTCCTTCGTTATTTTAGCGGTGTGCTTAGGGTCATTGTCTTGTTGGAAGGTAAACCTTCGGCCCAGTCTGAGGTCCAGAGCACTCTGAAAAGGTTTTCGTCCAGGATATCCCTGTACTTGGCCGCATTCATCTTTCCCTCGATTGCAACCAGTCGTCCTGTCCCTGCAGCTGAAAAACACCCCCACAGCATGATGCTGCCACCACCATGCTTCACTGTTGAGACTGTATTGGACAGGTGATGAGCAGTGCCTGGTTTTTCCACACATACCGCTTAGAATTAAGGCCAAAAAGTTCTATCTTGGTCTCATCAGACCAGAGGATTTTATTTATCACCATCTTGGAGTCCTTCAGGTGTTTTTTAGCAAACTCCATGCAGGCTTTCATGTGTCTTGCACTGAGGAGAGGCTTCCTTCGGGCCACTCTGCCATAAAGCCCCGACTGGTGGATTGCTGCAGTGATGGTTGACTTACTACAACTTTCTCCCATCTCCCGACTGCATCTCTGGAGCTTAGCCACAGTGACCATTGGGTTCTTCTTTGCCTCTCTCACCAAGGCTCTTCTCCCGATAGCTCAGTTTGGCGGACGGCCAGCTCTAGGAAGGGTTCTGGTCGTCCCAAACGTCTTCCATTTGAGGATTATGGAGGCCACTGTGCTCTTAGGAACCTTAAGTGCAGCAGAAATTTTTTGTAACCTTGACCAGATCTGTGCCTTGCCACAATTCTGTCTCTGAGCTCTTCAGGCAGTTCCTTTGACCTCATGATTGTCATTTGCTCTGACATGCACTGTGAGCTGTAAGGTCTTATATAGACAGGTGTGTGGCTTTCCTAATCAAGTCCAATCAGTATAATCAAACACAGCTGGACTCCAATGAAGGTGTAGAACCATCTCAAGGATGATCAGAAGAAATAGACAGCACCTGAGTTACATATGAGGGTCACGGCAAAGGGTCTGAATACTTATGACCATGTGATATTTCAGTTTTTGTTTTTTAATAAATATGCAAAAATTTCTAAATTTCTGTTTTTTTTCTGTCAAGATGGGTTGCTGAGTGTACATTACTGAGAAATAAAATGAACTTTTTTGATTTTTGGAAAAAGGCTGCAATGAAACAAAGAGTGAAAAATTTAAAGGGGTCTGAATACTTTCCGTACCCACTGTAGGTCACATATACTAAACATTAGTTCTGTAAAGGTGAAAATGTGTTCATCCAGAACAAAGCCACCATGTCAAAATAAACAAGTTGTACATACTTGTCAACATAGTAACAAAGACAGAAGGTATTGAAAGCTAATGAAAAGGCTGCATGAAATAAAATATTGCCTTTACAGCTAACACATACTGTAGGCAGCAAAATCCCCTAGTGTGTGTAGTAAACTCCAACTGTTAGGGTTCCATTCAAAAATGTGGAGTTAAGATAAAGGGAGAATCCTACTCTCAGCGCTTGGATTGGACATCGAGAACCGATTCCTACTTTTAATTGTTTAAAAAAAACTACGATTCAAGTAGAATTGTTTCTTTATTGGAATTGTTTAAAGGATATGGTTTCAAATCATTGCTTCCCAATTTAATATCAGCAAGTTTTCCATAGCGGCCGGGCGCTTGTTGTTTTGCAGCAGTGGAGCACAGTAAGCTGCGCTCTAGTGTTGCTTCAGTTTCCGTTGAAAAACCCTGTAAAACGGCCAACCACCATTGAAAATTGAAACGTTTCCTTTTATTTGTGAAAATAGGCATGTGAACCGTTTCAACTCCACCCCTCAAAGAATCTGAATCAATAAGAACTGGAATTGTAAGGAAAAATCAGAATTGTTCAAATCCAAATGATGCCCATCCCTACTCAGCGCCATCTGTTGTTGAGAACTTGACCCTCCTCTCTTTTTTTCTGAATACACATCGCTGCCTGCTTATTGCTGCCAACGCAGAGGCGATATTTGTGGTTGAGCTGCAAACACAGGCAGGTGTCCAAAAAAGGCTCATCCGGCCAATGCAGAAGTGTGTATGACCATCTGTTTGTTTGATTGGTTTGAAACATGATGTATGACGTATTTAACTAGCTTAAATGTTTTTTGCTTACCGTTTGCTCTTTTTTATCCTGCTAATTCTTGCAGACTAAATCATATTTGCCAAATTGTGCACAGGTCAGAATGCCAAGTTTTCAGCAATACAAAGGGGATGTAGCTCAGTGGTAGAGCGCATGCTTTGCATGTATGATGTCCTGGGTTCAATCCCCAGCATCTCCATTTAGTTCAAACATGCAAAGGTCAGCACAGCTATTTAAATAGTGATATCATTGTTGTTCACCTAAACATTTCCTTCAAAACATCAGATAGGAAAAAATACACTAGTCAATGAACCAGCGTTATGGTTTGTTAGGTATGGAGATTTTTCAAAGAGTGGCTCAGTGGAAATGTCTATTTCTAATGGTGGAACAACTTCCTACATGTTAAATCATTCATATGCAAACTCCCACTGATTCACCGACATTCACAAAACTTATAGACTAGATCTGTTGTCTTCAACAAGGCTACATTCATTCAGAACAGCTTCACAGCTGACTACGTGCAGTTGTGAAATACTGTAAAGAAGTAATTGTGTTTCAGACAACTACTGTATTTTATAGTTGCTGGATACATAAAGAATTTTACAAACAGTAACAGTAATATTAGCTGTTATCAAGCTGAGATAAATGGACAGTGAAGGTACACTACTAGCAAGGACACAGAAATGCCACTCACAGTAGGGAAAACTGAACTATATACATCATCCCACTTTCCTCGCTTCAAACATGTGCTGCTGTTCCTACAAGGATTCTGGCTATTACTTTTTTATGTAAAACGGGCTGGTTTGAAGAAAGCTGAAGATTGTACTTTAATTTATGTAAGTATGTATTTATTTAACTATGACATTTGACCTGTTTTGCATGAAATTAACTAACAAATCAAATCATAACGCTTTAATGAGGTGAGACAGGCGGGTGATACCTGTGAAATACAGGTATTTAGGAACAACACCATAGGGGATGTAGCTCAGTGGTAGAGCGCATGCTTCGCATGTATAAGGTCCTGGGTTCAATCCCCAGCATCTCCATTTAGTTCAAACATGCAAAGATCAGCGCGGAGAGCTGACTGGATTGCATTGGAATTGTCATGTGACATTTAAAATGGATTGATTTATTGACCAAACTGAATAGAAGACAACATTTGAAGATGCAGTAAAGTTAAAGCTGAGGTAGTACTGTAATATGACAGCACAGGGAAATGATTACTGTAAACTTGCATGAAGATTCTCTGGACCTAAAGAGAAAATTTGCAACAACAATTTAATAAGACAAGACCACTAACAGTGCAGTGTGTCTGCGCACACATGCATGGCTGTCTGTCACAGTGGGTGTCCTCTAGAGCTGACGATGACTTTGCAAAAATAACTCCTCTTACTGGCAAAACACATGCTTCTTTTTAGAACTTGTGATTCTGCCTCAAGAGTAAATATAAGCTTTGTCTGGTGTGTGTTTGCGTGAACGTGTGTATATAGTGTGCCAAATCAAGATCATGGAGGAGACACAAAACACACACACACACACACACACACACACACACACACACATATGCAGTCTGGCAAGTAAAAAGATAATTGAGTTTCGGCCTAATGCCAGCAACACAGTCAGCCTCAGGTGATGTCACTGAATCTCCTTGGCCTCAATCAGGTAATGAGCCAGAGGACATCCACCCACCTACTGATACTGTTATCAACACCTGTCTGTCACTGTACCTGTCTGATCTTCCTTTTTATCAGTCTGATCTTCTCTTTATTTTTGTATTCCATCCTTTATCAGCATTTCTCTCTCGCTCTGCTTCAACACAATGCTTATTTCTGTAAAAAGACAGTTCCCTGGTCCCTCTCTCTTTGGCCTCTCCTCCTTCACCTCTACTTCTGTCTCTAATCATTAAGGTCTGATCATTTTAGAAAATGATGGCTGTAAAGCCAACATCTGTGAAACCACTAATGAAATGCATCAGCAGAAGGGTCAACAGAGACATAAATACAGCGTTCCAAACATGAAAAGAGTTGTAGAACAATCAGTAACACCTTGGTGTGGCTGATCAGCCTAGCATCCCCTTTTGGCCAGCCAGTGTTATTTTTAAAATGCATAATTTCCTCTACTTCTACCAAACTCTGACCCCAATTTCATCTTGGGGGATAATAAAAGAAAGACCCTTGTGCACTGTTTTGTGTGAAAGAGTCACATTCCTGGGGAATGAAAAAAGCTAACAGTTATAGACCATACATTATGTATGCAACAGTTATTATCTGGCTGACTCTTATGATGCAGTATCCTATGTGTCTACTATGTGGCAAAAAATACAGTTATAACTACTAGTTTTTGCAAAAAGTGGAGATAAACAGACAGGAAATGCAAGAAAAGAGACATACAACAGCCCTGAGAATAGACACTACTCTTGGGAAACAGTAATAGTTCATGTTTGAGCATGTGCTGTAGCACATTTTTACTTATTTGTTGATATTTAATATGGTGAATAAAGCTTATGATTATTACATCATCAATATTTAAGCCTAAAGAATCAAACTCGCAACTTTGTCCTCACAAAATAGTGCCTCTGCAAAAGAGCGTTGCATAACTTACAGATTTAATTTGTTTCATTTGTAGCTAAGGGAAAACAATGCAATTACACATTCATCCTATGAATACAAACAAAGGAAAGGGAATAGTTGTCTCTGTCTACCCCTAAGGAACCAGTGCATCCAGTGTGGGAGAACTTATTGAATCTGTTTCAGTCAAAAACACCATAATCATCCCTATCTCTGTCTCACTCTGCTCCTCTCACTCTATGTGCCTTCTCTCTTGCTCCGTGATCTTCTCCCTGGTGCTCAACTGTACAATTACAGAATAGGCCTGGGGATTCAAGGATACACTGGATGAGTTTCAACAAAAACAGGATGCTTCTCAAGGCGTTGGCCCTTAGACAATCACACGCATGTTTGTAATTTTAATAATTGTGAGGACCCTCGTTGAAACCAAGCATTTCTACGCCCCTAACCTTAACCATCACAACTGCATGCTTAACCTCAACCCTTAACCTGGTTCTTACCTTAACCCAATGACCAAGTCAAAAGTCACTCAAAATGTCCACACTTTCAAATAATGTGCTCAATGTAAAGATGTTGAACTCAAACTGTTCCTCACAAAGACTTACAAGTGCATACACACACACACCAGACCTCAAAGTTGTGCTGCCAGTCACTATCAAATATGCGGCATCTCAGCCAGCCACACACGCAGTTTGAGCACAATGGTTGTCAGCTCACTAAAAACTCACTCACTCACTCACTCACTCACTCACTCACTCACTCACTCAGTATCCCAAAGAGTCAAACATTAAGTTATGGTTTTGGCTTTAAGTCTCACTCTGGCACAAAAAGAAAAATGGATACTCCACCCACTTCCTACAATATACCACTGCACTCCATGGATTGACACACACACACAGACACACACAGACACACACGCACACACACACACAGCTTAAATAAATAGTCTGGTATTAAGTAAAACATATTTGCTGCAATTTCTCTCACAGCATTCCTACTCAGCATCATACACACAAGGAGACTATTAAAATTCCACAACGCGCCCAGATTCCAGAGTATTCCCAGAATAAACACGGCTTCCTTCATTTTTGCGTATTAGATTTGGCATATTAGTTACACATATCTTTTCAGAACCCAAAATTACAAAGTGCTTTAAAAGTTGAGAGCATAAACAATGGGCAATTCAGTTGCTCAATTTCTGCATTTATTATCAAAGTATTTTGATAGTAGTAGTTGGGGGCCACTGTGCTCCTAGTGAAAAACATAGTGTGGAGCCCTATAATGGCTTTAGTTTTCGCAGCTTGAGGCCAAAGGATACTGTGGTCTTTGAAAGCTCCACGATTTTATTAATGTAATTCACATATGGCACCCCAATTTAAAAGCAGATGTATTTTGCCAAGTAGCTCTGTTTTTTGAAAGGCTGCTCCAAAACATGGTTGACTCCAAGGGTAGTATAACCAAGGCTGGTTTAATGGGGAAAAGTGGGGCAAATGTATAACATTTCACTTAAGATATGATGTAAAAAATAACCAAGAGGGGGTGATGACAACAAACTAGGCGGGATTACATAACTGACATTGTGTCAGGTGAGTTAAAACTCATCATCATCAGTATCCTGTTTTTAGCACCTCCAACACCTCTGAGAAAACAAAGTTGCAGTCAGTATTACAGGCAATGGTTTATCACCATGAAATGAATATTTCAGATGGTGCAGACATATTTTAACAAGAAAGACTTCACTGCCTGTGTTTACCCATCCCTGTCTCCTACACTTGCTCTCATTTTCTCTCTCCTCCCTCCTTTCTGTGTGTTTTTCTCTCACTTTCTATTTCTCTCTGTCTCCCCTTCATTTCTATCCAGTCCTCACTGTACTCTCTACTTATTTAGACCACACAACTTAAACTTTCATGTAATTACAAAGAATGACATATCATTATGAAATTAGTCTTCCTGAGAGGATTGCAAAATGTTTGGGTTGTAGCCAAGTTCTATAAATTGTGACATGCATCTCAAGTGTTGACTGTAGATATGTAACAAACAGTGTAGCGTAATAAATGGCTCAATGCTACAAAACTCTGAAGATGATTAGGAAAGTGCAGGGGAAAAGTATGTAGAAAGGGAGGGGGAGTAAATAAAAGTAGATAGCAGACCTCCTTCAAGTTGTTCCACTGTGTGTGTGTGTGTGTGTGTGTATGTGTGTATTTGTGTGTCACCATGTACCTTCAGCCTCTGGGTGTGTGGCTTCAGGTGAGTGGTTTTCCTGCCCCCAGTCTGCAGCACGATAGATCTGCACCACCAGGAGACGCTTCAGTGACACCAGGTCAGCGTCTTTGAGCCCCGTCTCCAACTGGTGAACGACTCCCCCGTCCTGGCTGGCTAGTCACCACAGTAACCTGTGAAAAAAAGCAAGAGTAAAAATGGCAAAATGCCTCAGCAAACCTGGAATAAAAAGGACTCAAAGGACATCAACTCAAATAAGAAACATTTAACAGTGACAGCCCTCAACATTTAATTTAGATGGCCTCTACAACCATTAGATTGAAAAGGAGAAAACAACACAACTACGGTAACCGACACTGTTGATCCTTCCTCACAACAGTGGAAAAACCTCAATCAGTTTTAATTTGACTATTATTGAGACCACATAGCTGTTCCCCCCCACAACTCTTTACCAAAAGCCCACTTCTGAATTGTTACAGCTAGCTGCTTTATGAAAGATCAAGTTTGGGCTTCAAGTTGTCAAATCTTCAGAAGAACAGGCCACAACATCACCACAGCAAAGCATTCCTTGGGTCTGACTATTGTGTTTCTGTTGTACTTAAAGGACATGACATACAGTAAATTACTGTTACTAAATTAAAAAACATGATGTCAGAACCGCTGTCCCAGTAAAACAGACTCCCACCCTAACTGAAAAGTGGCATGTGGTATAAAGACACAACTCTAACTTACACGTACTGTGAAAACGATGTTTTCATGAGCAAAAAAAAGCACAGCTTTAACTGCCATCTTGCCCTATGATCTGTAATTTATTTTAATGTTTCCTGTAAGGGAGCTAAAATTATCTCACACATTATGGCATCAGGAATGAAAAAAAACAGCTGGTAATGCACCGGAAAATGTCTGTCACTAATCAATTATTTTTGATAATTAAGGTTCCTGCACTAGATTTGAACCGAAGACATCATCTTACAACAAGTCTTCACTAAGTCTGATGATGGAAAGAAGATGAAATTAGTTTTCTGTGTTGTGTATATGCCTAATGGGGGGAACACAGATAAACTAATGTTAGACTAATGCTGAGCATCCGACTGAATCCCATTAACAGTTGCAGCAAATGATGATTATTATGGGATTGTTGATGGGTTCTGCTCTCTGCTGTTGGGCCAAAAGTAGAATCTGCTGCTGAAGCATCATAGAGGAAGATACACACACACACACACACACACACACACACACACACACACACACACACACAGACAGAGGGGCCTGTTTCTGCTTAGTGTCTCTCTGTCTCCTAATGGTGCTATTCATATCTGCTGCTGTCGGAAATACTGGGTCTTAGTGTAATCATCTCTCCAGAGTTTTCTAATAATGCTGGTTGGATTTGAGAAATCCTCGTCAACAACCCAGAGGCTTGTATCCAGAGGACATGTTGTTCAAATGTATCAAGAAAGACAGTGACTGGCTCATCTCTCAGTTGGTTCCACATAAGTCCAACAATTAAATTTAACAGTTTTCAGTAATATTACTATTCCGCTAATCTCTCATTTGCTGCAATCTAAAATGTTGCATTTGCGTATTAAGGATTGAGCCTGGAACATGTACGTAATATTAGCCCAAAGCTGGCTTTGCATAACATAACACAAATAGGAATTCACAGTTCTAGTAAATGTGCTGCATCCAAGTGATAGCTATGACCTTTTATGGATGATAACAATTCCATCCACTTTAATCATTAAAAGTGAATGGAAACAAATTATTTTATTTATTTCTGGACAAAAGTGGGTGCAACTCACAAAGGAAAGAAGTTTAAAGCTTTAGAGCGTAACTTTTTAATATTAATGAACGTCTGTTACATTCAAGCTATTGTCAAATGAGTTGCTGCAAAGCTAATTAACACTATAAGCTCCGCACAACTGTCTCTGTATTGCTCAGTATGATTATGTTCAGAAGATTGTGTCGCCAGGCATCTTTCGTGCGCAAAAACTCGAGTTAAAAATTATAGCTGATCGGAGCGGATATTCTAACATGAAGGCACTCGCATCTATTGAAGCTTTACTGATATCATTTTACAACTCACTCACAGATGGCTCTGTGGCAGATGAATAGAGCCCATTTTCAGCATTTAAAAATGTACATGAGTTGATTTTAAGTGGACTGTCTGATATATATTTTAGCCACTAAAGTGGACTGTCAACAGAGAATTTATTAAGCTTGTAAAATGCAAACTAGATGTCTAATTCAGTATGTTATTGCAGCTGCTAAATACTTCGAACTGGACCTGAAGAGACCTCATTTAAGAGATATAAGTGGAGCATTTTCCCTACATTAGCATTAAGTACAAAGCTTGAATATCAAAGGGGTCTATTCATTATGAGCTACTCTGCAGCTGAAGAGACACTCCTTCATAATGGATCTAGAGATAGAAGCAAAAAAACATGTTGTTGAAATGACTTATTATACAACAATACTGCACAAAACATTTGTTTGGTCCAAAAGGCTGCTGCTTCTCTGGAACCTCAAGTAGAGCAATGTGGGGATGTAGCTCAGTGGGAGAGCGCATGCTTTGCATGTTGAGGTCCTGGGTTCACTTCCCAGCATCTCCATGTTCTCTTGGAAGAGGCTGACTACTGAAATGATAATTCTTTAAACTATGTCTTCATAAAGATTTGTCACATCAACTAAAGACTACACTGTGCTTATGCTACATTTGATAACACGCCTTTTTTCTCTCTGCTTGACTCTCCATCCCCTATTTCACTCATGAAAATTGAGCTTTTCACGAGTGCCACAATGGATCAACTGAAAATGCTGGCCTTGCATTTTGGTGTGCATGGGGAAAACAGGTGAGGATGTAAGTCATGGTCCAAAGCGTTGTGTTACTAAAGTTAAGAAAACTACTTTTTGTCACCTGTAATACTCTCTGTGATCAGAACAGCCATGCTCGCCAATTTGTCTGAAGAACAAAGGGTTCAGAAGTAGATCACTGGCAGTGATCATTGTTAAAGCTCAGCATCACTTAAAAATGTGAAGCTTTGTCACATTAACATAAATTGAACACTGCAATAATGACACTATTCAAAGTCAAGCTAATTTAGTTTGAAAACAAAGCTTTTGTCAAAAAACATTGAGGTTTGCAATAACACAATGTGGGGATGTAGCTCAGTGGTAGAGCGCATGCTTCGCATGTATGAGGTCCTGGGTTCAAACCCCAGCATCTCCATGTCCTCTTGGAAGAGGCTGACTACTGGAATGATGATTGCTAAAACCATATCTTCATATAACTTTGTCACATCAACTAAAGACTACTGCTTATGTTACTTATGCTACATTTGATAACACGCTCTGCTTGACTCTCCAGCCCCTATTTCACACATGAAAATGTAGCTTTTCATGAGTGCCACAATGGATCAACTAAAAATGCTGGCCTTGCATTTTGGTGTGCATGGGGAAAACAGGTGAGGATGAAAGCCCGTTCAGTCATGGTCCAACGCGTTGTGTTACTAAAGTTAAGAAAACTACTTTTTGTCATCTGTAATACTCTCTGTGATCAGAACAGCCATCGTCATGCTTGCCCATTTATTCTGAAGAACAAAGGGTTCAGAAGTAGATCACTGGCAGTGATCATTGTTAAAGCTCAGCATCACTTAAAAATGTGAAGCTTTGTCACATTAACATAAATTGAACACTGCAATAATGACACTATTCAAAGTCAAGCTAATTTAGTTTGAAAACAAAGCTTTTGTCAAAAAACATTGAGGTTTGCAAAAACACAATGTGGGGATGTAGCTCAGTGGTAGAGCGCATGCTTTGCATGTATAAGGTCCTGGGTTCAATCCCCAGCATCTCCATGTCCTCTTGGAAGAGGCTAACCACTTACATGATTATTCTTAATAAATATTTGTCACATCAACTAAAGACTACTGCAGGTACTTATGCTACATTTGATAACACACCTTTTTTTTCTCTGCTTGACTCTCCATCCCCTATTTCACACATGAAAATTGAGCTTTTCAAGAGTGTCACAATGGATCAACTGAAAATGCTGGCCTTGCATTTTGGTGTGCATGGGGAAAACAGGTGAGGATGAAAGCCCGTTAAGTCACGGTCCAAAGCGTTGTGTTACTAAAGTTAAGAAAACTACTTTTTGTCAAACGTAATACTCTCTGTGATCAGAACAGGCATTGTCATGCTCGCCGATTTGTCTGAAGAACAAAGGGTTCAGAAGTAGATCACTGGCAGTGATCATCGTTAAAGCTCAGCATCACTTAAAAATGTGAAGCTTTGTCACATTAACATAAATTGAACACTGCAATAATGACACTATTCAAAGTCAAGCTAATTTAGTTTGAAAACAAAGCTTTTGTCAAAAAACATTGAGGTTTGCAATAACACAATGTGGGGATGTAGCTCAGTGGTAGAGCGCATGCTTTGCATGTATGAGGTCCTGGGTTCAATCCCCGGCATCTCCACTTCTTATTTACAGAAGATGGGTTGAGTGATGCTCTCTAAAAAACTGCGCTATGAAATGACCAAACCTCACAAGCCACACTGAGTGAATGACATTTGCATTATATAAAAATACATCAATACTATTACTATGCCTATATGTGATAGGCTAACTTTGAACCTGAGATCTTCTTAAAAGCATATTAGAATGACGCCTCAGGGTAACAGCAGCTTAATGGCCAATAGCAAGGCCTTTTTTACTGTGTGATTTGTAAAAAAAAAAAAAAAAAAAGAAAGTCTTGTTGAGCTGGTTGTGCAAATAGAAGGTCTTTCTATGCTTACCTCTACAGATATGTTGTTGCTGGCCTGCTTGTCAGTACTGATATGTCTAATGTACTGTTTAAACTGCTGTAGACTGTCCAGCACTGCCTGACGCAGCAACTCGCCTCCTCTGGCTGCTCCTCTGATACAACCTTCACCTGAAATAGTCCTCAGCTCCTCGACACAGGACCGCAGCCTGGCCAGGTTACCACGAACCTGCTGAAAATACAGAGGGACAGAAGAAAAAGGAATAAAAGTGAGAGATTATGTAGGTGACAGAATGCAAAAAAGGGAAGAGGAGGGTGAGAGAGGAGGAACTAGAAAAAGCAATAACCTAACTTAAAATTTACCTAACTTACCACAAATGGCAGTAGACATTCCTGCTGCCTGCTGATGACGTACAGGCTGAGCAGTGGTATCCTACAGGGTCCGTCCAGACTACAGGCCAGGGACAGGAAGTTCTCCAAAGCATCACAGAGCACCGTACAGGTCTCTGACCACCACGGTGGCAGTGCCTCCACGATCAGGACCCTGGCTGGTTGCCGCGGGAACAAGGAGGACCAGTAAACTGAGTTGCCAGAGTTGGAGGAACAAGTTGGCTTCTTTCTGTTGTCTATGGACATCTAAAACACACAAACACAGAATATTACAGTGTTTATTAACAAAGAAAATGGGAAGCAATGAATAAATTATGTATATTCTGAATTTGAGGTTACCTTTCACATGGTATGTTTTGTGCTGTACTTCACATAAAGTACTAATATTGCATGTAAAAAAGCAGTACCCCTCTCACCCCTTCAAATATATACGCAAATATCTAAAAACCTGAGTAAGCAAGCAAATCTATCAAATCTAGGAGGCAAGGTAATAACCAAAATGACCAAAAAACATATACATCATAACACACCATTACCCTGTAATGATAATCAGCTGTAGTCATAATCATGAGCAGTAAGCAAGACTGTAAATAGAACAAGAATATATAGGCTATGATGAACATGGATAATTATGAAGAATCTAGGTTATAAATGGTTCTGTTTTCACACAACTTAAGGGCTTTTCCTGACTTCTTAAGTAGGTTTTGAGCAATTATGACTTAAGGGCAGCAGTTTAATGGCTCAAAATAAGCTGGGAATCCGTGTGGAGGCCAGAAAGTTATGGTGGAACTATGCCATAAGGCAAAGCAGACAACACAATTTTCCATCAAGGGTTGCAAATTCTCCCTCAAGTGGTTATGTTCCATAATTATGTAGACAAGGGCCTCGCTTTGTGGTGAAGGAATGAAGCATGTTATCTTGTTGTTCATAATTAACAACCATCTGAACTCTTAAGACATTGCAGCTGAATGACAAACACTGGTAGTAGTGCTGCGAAACGTCTTCACAACACTGTGATGATGCAATGATTAGAATACAACAAAAATATAAAGTCTAATGATTCCTGTAGGGAAAATGGGTCATCACAGCAACAGAAAGTAACACAAAATGGACGTAATGGAGCATATACAGAAACTACCAGCACTAATTAATAGGGTTGGGGAATAAATTGATTCTCAGATGCATTGCGATTCTCTCTAGAACAATTCGATGCTAAGTTAATAATCGATCGTGTTGATTTTTGTTTAGTTACTGTCTCCAGACATGTACAAATCAGAAAACAGAGTGACTGAAAGAGGATGGGATAATGGACAACAACTTAAGGGTTTAGGCAAAAGTGCAGGAAAAAAACACACAAAATGGCCAAAAGGAGAAAAAAAATGTTGTATGTATACACCTGATCTAATAAGACATGCAAAAAATAATTAGGCAAAGCACAGAGGCTGTTGATCTACTTTATCACATTACATCTGACTACCTCATGTTTCATGTTCTAAGAAGCCAATTCTCTCCCTTTAAACATGAGTGAGCCACTGACATAGAAGATTACTGTGAGAGAAGGTGACTTTCACAAGAATGAAATGACTACGACATATAAACCTCAGTAGACAAAAAATGTCATTAAAACTTGTGTAAACTTATGTTTAAAACTCAGATTTCAGATGCATGGAAATGTTCATAAAAAAAATGTTGCATCAAGATGCATTGATAATCAGTTTAGAATTGAATCGTTGGCCTCTGAATCTGAATCAAATCGTGAGGTGTAGAGACTAATCAGTAGCTCAGTGAATAAAAATCATTTCACACATATCTAAATTTAGTTCTCAAATTCAGCTTTTTAAATAAACCCTTAACCTAATCCATGTATCACGAGAAAACACATCTTTTTCTCCCCTTTTTACAGCTTCACAAGTGTCATCCGATGGAAAGGGCCCATCTGTGTAGCTGTCAAAAGGCAAGAGTCAGTCATGGAGGATGTGGCCAGAGAGACGGAGAGAGGGAAAAACCCTCACATTCCAAATAGTCAATCACGCCATCTCCCTGTCATTATGGAATAGATGTCTGTGTGTGAATCTGTCTTTTTGTGTCTGATCACCAGCATCATCATTACTGAAGGGAAACCCCTAATTGAGCAACATCAATGACACCCTGTTCTGACACAGATCAGTACACTTAGTCATTTCATTTCCACATCCTGGTGGGGGGTTAGGGTACACAGAGTAGAGGAAACAGCGAAAATAGGAAAATAAGGCAACATGTTACTCTACAATTTCCACAAACGCACAAACTGATATAAGCAGACCAGTATACAGATAACAAGCAATTAGTCGAACGACAACACTAAGCATTTAATAAATTAATAGTTTTTAATATTTTTTTTAAATCATTTTGAATATCATTGTTGGTTGAAGCACAGCTGCAACTATTAGTCTACTAATCAATAAGTAGATTGACGGAATAATAAACACCAGCTATTTTGATAATTGATTAAAATTAGAATTGTAAAAATGGCAGAAAATGCTATTTTCAGCTTCTCTCAGGGTTCCACATTGGACTTTGAGGAACTGGAATAAACATGTTTTACTATATTCTGACATTTTATAGACCAAACAATGAAGAGATTATTCTAGTAAAGAATCAGCAGATTAATCGATAATAAAAAATAACAGTAGTAGTCAAGACTGAGGCACTAACAGCATGATTTACTTTAAACTCAAAATATAGGCGGAAATAACATGTGTTATGGAAAACACCTGAAGGCTTGGACTGCTGAAAGCCATCGACAGAACTAATCCCTACCAATCAAAAGCTGAGCTCTGAACGCTCTTTATCATTCAAGCTCTTAAATCAACTGTCCTGAAACCTTGCTCTGATCTTCACAGAGAGCATATTGTTAAAGTGTGTGCCGTTTGATCTTCTGCCTTTCTCATCTTTCTCTGACTCATTTTTCCTCATCTAAGCCTAAATTCTGCCTCCACAGATCACACATCTTTCGCTCTCACACCTTTGATCTTGCATCATCTCTTGGACCACTCTGACATAAATAACCAGATCAGATTCAGTCCAATACCTAAATAATATAACTTCTGTTTGCTACACCTGGATTGTGTTAGTGTCTGTTCACCTGAATATCTATCACATGGACAATGGGATTTTTCAATATGTCCTTGTACTACACAACACTACATTACAGTAACATGTGTGTGTGCGTGTGTGTGTTTAATGGACCATGTTTGACGAATGAATAGCTAACGTTAAGCATCAAAACTACGTTCAATGAAAGTTGACAAAGTGTACTGACAGTGTGGATGGAGTCGGATGAAAACAAGCAGAGTAGTAAA